>CAEFZP010002343.1:0-526089 GCA_903064625.1 Mallotus villosus | reverse complement strand
GTGCCCCACATGTGCCTATAAAAAGTCTGTGTGTGTGTGTGTGTGTGTGTGTCAGAGCACATGATACATTCTGTGAGATAATCTGTTCGACTTTAATTAAATAGGCAGCAAGGAGATTGTGAAATGGCAAACTGGGTACAGATTAAACTGTGGAGCTGCGTGCTTGAGTTAATCTCTACCGCGAGCTGCACACCACAGGCCCAGAGCAGTAAACCCTCCAACTACATATGACCACACACTCCTTGCAAAGCAGGCTGGTGATTGGCCTCCATGCCTCCCTGCCGGCCTGCATCTGCCTGCCTGCCTGCCTGCCTGCCTGTCTGTCTGTCTGTCTGTCTGTCTGTCTGTCTGTCTGTCTACATTTGTCTGTCTGTCTGTCTGTCCGACACAACCCCACAAACTCACATGGCAATCATCCAGTCAGTCACATACAGCAGGTCATCAACCTCTCTGCACTATCCAATTTCTTTAATGGCTCATTTTAGTCAGCTTTAGCAATCAGAGTCTGTAGATTTGTCTTTAGCTTCTCCACTGCCCCTGAGTGACAGGGACAAGGCCATCTCAGATGGCTGGACGGGAGGGAGCGCAGGTAGAGAGAGGGAGGAAGGCTACGGATGAAGGTGGAAGCTCACCTCAACAGGGTCACAGCTGCCTGTCACGCAGAACAAACAGTGGTACAGTACCTCACTGTTCACACACACACACACACTCTCACTCCCTGGGGAGCTAATTCTAAAGTGTTGAAAGTCAAAGTGAAACCCAGTGACCCAGAGTAGAAGGGCAGGAGAGGAGCTCTCTCCAGAGGTGGTTAGACAGCTAGGTGCTAGACATTGTAAACCCTCTCCCTGGTCCATCACTCACAAGCCAGAGTGACTATAATGTGTTGTAACAGAGCACCAACACAACACATTCCCATGTTCAAAATTGATATACTTCATTTTTAAGTGTGCACTTATCTGAGGTCATCTTCCTTGCCTAAGCAGAGGACATGTAAAGATATGGAGGAAATCCATTTTTTCCTCATACCTAAAATCAATCACCGAAGCGAGAGAAAATTCTACTTGACTTCAATTCTAGGGGTTGTTGACAGTGAGAAAAATGATCTTCACATCTCGTCAAGCATTTCTCATGCCCTAAATCTGAACTGATTCTCCCCTAAAATGCTTCGAGTAATTTGGGAGGGTTTGCAGGGAGGGAAAGCGTTGCACAACCTCTCATTAATAGTATTTTTAGAAACAAATATGCCTCAGAGAGCCTCCGTTATCTTGCCTTTGTGGTGAGGGTGAAAATAACATACAATTTAAGCTACTTCCATATCTTCTGGGAAAAAGAATTATGTAGAGAAGTGAAGGCAAGTATCTGCGGCTGGATCCAAGCTGAACTCTCTAAGCTATAGATAGATCTGGCCTGGATCTAGATACAATATAAGACCAGTTCCCTTAGCACACGGTTATCCTTGTATATGAACAGGAAATCATATAGGATGTCATCAGACAGCATTGATAAATACAGAAGATTGAATCTGCGATGAGTCAAAGCAGGAGATGAACTTATAAAAAAAAATATATAAAATAAAAAAGTTGTATATCATACTGTGCAATTTATGGATACAGGGTCTTCAATCTCTCTGTCTTCTCTCTCTCTCTGTTTAATGTCATACAGGATCTCTGAGATCCCTTCATAACTTCAGTGTCATGTCATCTGGAACCCTGACGTCTCCATCTCTGACCTGGCTCCACTCAACATAACACAACACTCCCCACGAGAGCCCACCTCAAAACCTAACACTACTAAGGCCAGAAAACCCTCGGAGCCCCACAAATAGCATCTGGAAAAAGGACGGAGGGAGAGGGACACCGAGAGCGAGTGAGAGAGAGAGCGAGCTGCCGTGGGGCTGCCGTGCAGCGAGTCCAACTGAAGGGTGGTAATTACAGGGAGAGATGGGGGAGATGTTCAGACTACTGGGGTGACGCCCTTGGGCTCTAGACTCTTGACATCACCACAATGCTAGCCTAGCTTAGAGCACAACAGGAGAGGAATCACCACTGAACAGCAGGTCCAGCCAGCTTAAGTTATTTTGATGATCTGTCTGACCAGAACCATTACAAATTGTACAGATCTGGACACTATAATTACATTGATTGCTATTACATGCATTTGCTGCAGGCAAATTCACAGACGCACACACACAGACACGTTAAGAGGCTAAGGGTGTTAGCGATAGTTAAAGCTACTTAGAAAATGGTGTCATCAAACATTGAGATTAATTATAGTTTGATACGTCTGGTCACTCCTGAGGAGAAATAATCCGTTCAGACCACTCGTCAAAACGTCCACAAGGAAATATCAACTTTTTACTCCACGTGTTTTCCAATCCTTCCATCAACTCTACAAAGTATAATGAGCCGAACAATGTGATGACAGATTAATATCCTACAACTATCCTCACAAGTTCATTATCCATAGAATGTCCCTCCTTGTCTACCTGATATAAGTGATCATTTTACCAGGTTTGTTATAACTTTAGGCAAACAAACATCCTTACAAAACCAACCATGCTGACTATACAACACAGGTGGCTCGAACCTGACCACAGTCACCATACAACCAAAGAATTAGCCAGGTCATCACAGCAGACTCTAACTTCGAGTCTGGGCATGTTTATAGAGTCCCAAAGAGTGGGTGATAATTCTGCTTTGACATTTATCTGTTCTTTCTCCTCCCAGCTCCCGTCCTCTCTCCTACGCCTCTGCAGTTCCGAAGGTTGTTAACCAGACACAAATGACCCCTGTGACGTACTATCGTCATTCTGCCGCGTGGGTGTCAAGGCTGTGTCTGATCATGACGAGCAGTCCCAGATGGACCCCACTTCAGCTGATCACACGCCAGGGACATATCTCATCTGACAGGGACCCTACGCACCACAACTGGAAAACGATTTGAGGAACAGACTATTTTATGTGTGTTATTGTAATGTGAAAAACAAAACATTTTTTTTAATTGTGTACTTTAGAAAGCATTTCAAGTCTAAACACCCCAAGCTACACATTTGAAATAATGTCATCCTTGTTTATTCCACTACGATTAAACTATAGGGTCTAACTGAAAAGCCAAACAGTGAATCCTGACCAGGACACTCCTGAGGGCTGACAACTGTACAAGCTGTACGATGCTTCTAACCAAGACTATTCTCATGCCAGACATTCACAAACATACACACACACACACGCTGAATAGTGGAAAGTCCAAAGGGAAAGTGCTGACGTCTGCTAACTGCAGGTCTAAAATAAACAATACTAAAACGGATAAAACTGTACAATAGTGTAAGATGAAGATGTTTTTATCACGCTAATGTCAAAGTCAGCCACTACACAAGTTGTCTGGTAAGATCTTTTTTCGCTTAGTTGGAATTTTCTCTAGTTAAATAAAATGGCTGTGTTGAGAGAGTGAGAAAACAGCGAGACAAAGAAGGCGAGAGAGACAGAAATAAAGACAAAAATCAAGTCACGAAAATCAAGTCAGAGAGGACAAGAGAGAAAGAGAGAACGCAAGGCTTCGAGGCTCGTCTGCCCCCTGCCACATCACAGTCTCGGAGCAGCAGCCACCCAGTCTGCAGCATAACCCCTCGCCTGTCAGCCATCCAGCCTGTCATCCATCCAACCACCCATCCAACCAGTCAGCACTACTCTCTATCCTCTTCATGCTGCGGCCACTCCCCGACAGCTTTATGGAGTCTCAACACCTCCGTAAACATGAGGGATGATCAGACCTGAGCACACAGTCCAAGCCATCCTCCTCCCTGCCACGAGACGGGGGAACGCTCCTGTGAACGTATGGTGATGGAGATTAGAGGGAACACTTAGAGTGGAAAGAAAGGATTCCACAACCCCTCTTGCTGATGTTGTTTAACATACACAGGCTAAACAACATCCCCTAGGCTTTTATGGTCGCGACAGTACTAAGAACAGCGTGACTTCATTTGCGTCTGGGGAGGAAATGTATTCTCTTTAAATGACAGAAGTCATGTTGGTTCTCTTTAAATAACTTGATATGAGTGAGCTGGAACCAGGATGCATTTGGATACAACAGCCAGTTAACCGTCCTAAATCTAAAGGTTAACAGCAAGCAATACGGTACTGTAGTAGAATGACCAGAATTTGGTTTATTCGCCATGTATGTTACACAAGCACAGCATTTACTGTGTCAGGAAGGTGCAAGAAGTAAACTGTGCAATTTACTTACCAAAATACCAATCACCAATATATTTTAATTCTAAGGTAATATTAGACGATAGACTACAAAACATTGAAAGTTAAGTTAATCATTCTCAACTTTAATTATTTATCGACAACCCAACTTAGATAAGACAACTAATGTATATTTCTATCAACACTACTCAGTCTAGGCTATTTCTTTAGAGTGTATGAGCATGGGAGCACAAGAGCATTGGTCTTTGCAGCTCAATAGTTTCCAATATTGATTGCTGATAGGCATACAACAAATGGAGACCTGTAGGCTACTGCTACATTTGTTCTATATTATTCTGGGGTGAAATAGTTGTACAGTTATTTAACCAACAAAAAAACTAAGGTTACATTTTGTGTAGCAAAGCAAGGTTAAAATAAATCTTGTTACTATAACAACTTTTAATTACATGTTTTACGTGGGCACAATGTATTCAGTGTTTACACAAAACAATGTGTTGGCGTTGTAAACTAAAAATACTGCTGTTTCATTATGTTGCTAGTTTGCTGTAGTGAGCACAGACCACGTTCCTATGTAGCCTAATCAACAGTGCGGGACTGTTGCACCGCACTCAGGATTTAAACTTCATGCATGATGTTGTTTACTGACTGTGCCTCGGCATTGCGATCTCTAAGCACGAGAGCCATGATAGCATCACAATCTCGTTGCCAACAGATTTGTGAGCACGCCGCTCCACACCGCACAATATAGAAATACTCTCTGGGTTAGACCAGACATGACGACGAGGATTCCATATGATTGTATTGACAGTGTGACCAGGTCAGACATGGCAGACGCGGTGTCTGTGATGTCGGAGTGCGTGCTTCATTCATTAGATCTAGCCTACCTGTCATCGTAGCAGAAATCGGCACCCAAGGTGTTGATGTAGAGGACCAAAGCCACGGCGCTGCAAACCAATTCTGCAATCATTTCTCAAAAACAGAAAGCAAGGAAATAACAACTCTAAGAAAGAACAGTAGAGAAATCAAACTCGATCTCTATTCTCTATCTCCGTCTTTGTCAGTACGTTTTTTGCGAAAACAGAAATTCCAGTTCCCCATCCTCGAAGTGTTTAAAGTGAATTGCCTAGTCCAGACACCGTCCTCCTAACCCATTTTGAGCTAGAGGGAGACAGTTTTGATGCGACATGAATAGTAGCAAAAACGCCACCATCTATGACTGCATTCGCACGCCTTTCTAGCGGAACTGTTCGTCTGATGCATAGCAGCGGTCGCTGGATAAACGTAGAGATTGAGCCGCGTGTGGTAAGGCACCCTATGCGCAGGCGCAGTGCCCCTCCTCCTTGTGGACCGCACAATGAAGGATGCTAAACTCGGCGCGCTCAATGCACACCTTTCGTTCAAGAGATGGGGGGGCTGGCCAAGCTCCACGGACACGAGTCTATCAGAGCGTATACAAATGAGCAGTTCTGTCAAAGCCATTTAAATGCTCCCGACTGAACTGAGATACTCGCTGCAAATTATTCATTTCAGTGGGGTTTCTCACAAATTCGGCTGCAGTACAGAAATGTCAAATGTGTATACTTTGCCTTGTATTCATTGTCCTATAGGCTACAAATATTTCTGATGATCCTCATTTAAAAAAAATGAATTAAAGAGATTGACAGTTTAATGTAAGTTTGACACATGCAGAGTAGTTATTCAGATCTAGGCTATACAAGCTATGAAGTGTAGGTTTAACACATAAATGTAAATCGTTTTTTGGGGTGGGTTTGAAGTTTGACTGACTACCACTAGACCGTTGATGTTGAAGTGGACCGTTGATGTGTCCAGTAGAGGGCTCTTCCTCGCGTCGGAGGCATCAAACAAATTGGAATGTCATTAAATCACAGTTGAACAGAATTCGAGTACCATATGGAACATTTTTAGTACAACTCCCACTCATTCCTTTCTCTCTCTCTCTCTCTCTCTCTCTCGTCTCTCTCCCTCTCTCTCTCTCTCTCTCGTCTCTCTCTCTCTCTTTCTCTTTCTCTTTCTCTCTCTCTCTCTCTCTCTCTCTCTCTCTCATTCCATATCTCTATATTTCCATCTCAGGCTTAAAAGTGTTGAAACACCATTGCATGGGGCCTAGAAGGAAAATCAATATCCCTCAGCAAACACTATATTTAGGTTGTCGAGGTTTGTTCTCGATAGACCTTTTTCACCACATGTCGTCTACCCTTAACCTTTTTGTGAGAAGAGAGATTTTACAGGGGGTCAAATTCCGGAAAAAAACTCCTGGTCCCCAAAAAGTGTTGCTTCTTGTTGATATGACAGGAACCGTTCTTAGGCTTTTCCTCCAATGTTGTATGCAAGGCCGTAGCCATGGAGTCAACATTATATTTTTGATGATAATTCGGACGTAGCGTAGCACATTTATATATTTATTTTCATATCAATATATTGGGGGGGGACATTTTGACCAGATTTGAATATTGGGGGGGATGTGTGTCCCTCAACATATATTATGATTACGGCCGTGGTTGGTTGTAAGCATCATGTTCTTCTTCCCCAGTGTCTATCAGACCTCCCCGTATGCTCAGCAAGCTGTGCTCCAAACACGACTGCTCCAGATTCTGAGCCCCATATTGGGCGGCCATAAGGCACAACATCAGATCATTAGCTATAGCCACTGCTCACAGCATTCCCCTCAGACATAGTGGCTGGCTCAGCAGTGAGTAGGTGGCAGTGAATCAGGCTCTGACTACCAGGCTCTGAATCAAGGCTGCCGGTGTGATGCAGGGGGTCGAGCAGGTGATGGATACATGGATCAATAGATTGAGAGCGCAATGATGTGGCCTAATTTGAAGCTGCAAGCAGGAATACTGCCATTAACAGCAGTTGGTTAACAATAAGTCTGCATTGGTTAATACTAAATTGATCGTGCGCACGTACAGAACAGGCACACACACCTCATCTCACCCACACTAGTGTGGGATGATGCATAGAGAAAGACAATCCAATTTCAAAAGCATAATGACTGTCAGTTGTCCTCACTTCAATGAGCATCGGTCCTGATAAGGACTTCTAATAGACATCCCTGTCTTTAGATGGCAGCTCTCGTCAGTTTTGATAAGGGAAATTAATTGACTTAATACTCTTCCGATGACCACGAGTCATTCCGAGATGGTTGTATCAGTCAAACGGAGTAAGACATCTCTGTTGCTAACGTTCTCAGCGGGCCTGTGAACTGTGAAGGCCTCCAGGGGTCTAGGTAAACTGTTGTGTTTTCACAGCTCTGCAGGGAATAGGTCTGTCTTGATCTCTGACTGGGCGAGAGCGGCGGTGGCTTCTGTTTTATGAGCAGTTCTGGGATGAATTCTGCTTTTATTCCCTGGGTAGAATCAGAGGAAGCTGGATTGTATGAGTCATGGTTAAATAACTTTAATATTTCCTCTCCTGGACCCACGCATGCAGCACTGACTGTCATATCTTCACAGAACTGACAGCCTCCTGACCATTAAAGTATGTGCACTTATAGTGTAAAGTGTGTGTGTGGGTGTGTGTTGGGGGGGGTCTGTTTGGCCCATATCCACCACAGTCAGCCTCCATCCTGCAGGCTGGGCCACTGATTTTCAGGTTCGCAGAGCTCCGAGAATCAGTCGTCTTTCTGCTTCAGTAAACTGCACCTGCACACATTTGCGACACATCGGGAAAGGTCAAGGTTGGAGGCAGACAAGATGAAGCACCGCGATTATCCCCAGCACCGAGAGACGCGGGGGACAGAGAGGAGGTGGAGAGAGGAGACAGGGACGAGGTGAAGCCCAAGGAGAGCTGAGTCATGCATTCATACACCTGATAAACCGGAGATGGTTT
This sequence comes from Mallotus villosus, assembly GCA_903064625.1. Lineage (NCBI taxonomy): Eukaryota > Metazoa > Chordata > Actinopteri > Osmeriformes > Salangidae > Mallotus > Mallotus villosus. The sequence continues at coordinate 518,029 of CAEFZP010002343.1, read as the reverse complement.
TCTACGTTGCACTGTACAGACATTAACAAAACGGATCTGATTTAGAAGACAAGGGACCCTCTTCCCCAGGTTTGCGATGAATATGCAGGGTGCCTTGAAATGGCTGATTCTGCAAAGTCTCACTATGGATTGGTGAGGATATGTACAATCTCTCACAGTTCACATAACTCAACAGCAGTTTAGAGCTACTGAACCAAGGGTAGCATTAGTCTCTTCTCCCGCCCAGCCAAGACCTCCCATCTGTTTATGCTATGTAGACATAGGCATGCCCAGAGGAATGCTGTGGCTTGCTCAAAATGCAATTTTCCCTCTCAACCAAGCCGAGGAAAGGGGATAACAGCAAGTTGTCTGGGGGTTAGAGTGGAGGCACGCTTTCCGCAAATGTCTGGATAACCTGGCCTTGGTCCTTGTGCTCCTTAAGCCCAGCCACATCACAATGTTGCCCCACCCTCACCCCCAACACAACCACACCACCCTGTCCCTCCACACAGCCCTGTCTACCTCCAGCACAACCTCACAGTCACACAGTCCTGTTCCCCCAGCAATAATCACACAGCCCCACCCCCCAGTACAGTCACAATGGCCTGTCCGTCTCCAACACAGTCTGTTCCTCCCCCAGCATTTGCACAACTAGGAGAGCTCAGCTCTAACTTGTGTACGTAATCAAATTACACCACTGTAGAGTTTCTCCATGGTTGAATCAACCTCCCTGCTCGAGACAATCAGGGTAAACCTTTGTCATTGCTAACGTCTGTCTCCACATCCCACACTGGAGACCCACATCCATCCCATAATAAGCACAAACTCTGGAAAGCTTCCACTGTAATCCTTTAAAACCTTATCTGAGGGCATCACAACATTTCACACAACTTGGCTCTTCTCAGGCGTTGTGAGAAGATGTTTCTAGTTTTACCCTTTATGTTTAAATACCTCGTCAGTTATACCATGTTGTCTTCTGTGAAGATAATAGGGTTGTTTGCATCACCAGAGTCATGTAAGAAGAAAAGGTGTGTTGGTTCGTCTTAGTTCACTATTTCAGCCTCTCCGCTTTGTTTACATTGGTCAATGAGCTCCTATGATTGGCTGAGAGTGTTGTGGTTCGTTTTAAAGCAGGCTGCCTTACAGGACGGAAGAGAATTATGAATATTTGAGAGGAATTGTTTATGAGAGAGTGTGATTGTAAATACAAATCATTTGAAAGAGCCAGCACAACTGAAGCGGATGAAATAACAGTAAAACTTAAATCAAAGCACATTTGTTCCCACACATAATGTCGCAGATGCCAACTTCTCAGTTCCACCCCAGTGATTAAAGCAAGCTGTGTGCCAGCCTGGGGAATGATGTGGGCTAGGGATGGGTAATAAGGCTGAACATAGTTGATGAGGATTCTGGCTGATGTGACTTCAAGGATTTCAAAGGAGAGTCATGCTTTAAACTTCTCTCACATCTCCTCCTGTCTCCAACCTTGTATCCTCATCTCCTCTCACTCTTTCTGATATAGGATTAAATCATGGGACAGGGAAATGTGACTGTTACAGTTGAAATGTAAAAGTGTACCCTCCTTCATCATGTACGAAGCGCTGCTCTCTTTAAAACTGATGGCACGCGTGGGTTTGCAGGTTCTTGCCGTTGTGTGAAGCATCGATGAGTCCCGAGAGGGACTGACCCGCTCCTGAAAACATGCTAATAGATTTATCGTGGAATGGGAACAGTGGAGAGGCACTGTAGCTACTGAATGCTAATACAGCGGAGCAAGCCCTCGCATACTAATGACTCCCAAGTTGCCTTCCTTTTTCTCTCGCACGACGACAAAGACACACACTGTTGCATAGGTTAACCAACACACACATGGAGTGGGCAAGAAAAATTGCACGACTGTACCCAAGCTCTCGAGACTCTTAATCCTGTATTTGGTAGGGGGGTGGGGAATGGTAGTACGGGTGGTAGTCAAGGTGGTGCAGTAAAGATTACAAAAAAATAAATATCAAAACTCCTGCGGGCTCCCGTTCCCCTCCTCTCTGCCGCCTCTCTCTGCTCCCCTCTCCCCTCACTGCAGCAGCATTCTCTGCCCGGCTGTAAGGAAAGGAGAGGCATGGAGGCACTGCATCCACGTGCTGCGATGAATCCAAGACAGGATTGGCATGGACATAAGCCTCATGAGCCCGTAATACCTCCCAGAGTTTGACTCCACACTGGATCCTCCGTGGCAGCAGTACATGCACTGTAATCTGCCGCAGAGTGCTGTGAACAAGGCTTAGTGCAGGGGAGAGAGTCTGTCGAGGAAGTGACACGTTGGGTGGGGAGAATAAGGGGGGGGGGTCTAGTTACTGTCAGGATTGATGGTCTGGAAAGGCCCTAAGGTGACCCCTGTGTTTATTAGTGTGACTTACTGGGAGTGATGGATGAGGTGAAACATCAGATCAGTTTCTGGACATAACCCGTTAGATGATGGCTTATTGGGTTAGTAGGGTTTCTATGACAAAACGAACCCGTGTTAAGACACTGGGACATGTCTGTAACATTCTGCTATCATTGAAACGTTCTCCATAGAAGGGTTTTCAAAGGCTTTCAAAAGTCATTGTTGTTTAGTTGTTGTAAAGCATGTTTCTCTGTAGTGACATATACGGAGCTTATATGGCATTTACTTGAGTTTATATGGCTTATATAGCATCTTATTTCATGACATTTGACTGTTAGTACTGTAAGGCCTTTGAGAGTCCCAAATTCCAAACCTTCTCTGACAAGTGTAAATTTAGAGCATCGGGAACAAGCTGACAGAATCTCCCCCACTGGAGAATGGTGTTGTTGAGCTCACCAGCCACAAGGAATGGAATTAAACAAAGCCTGAGCTGAACAAGACCACAATACCACAACCAAGACTGCATATAATACTTTCCATAACATATTATGACACAGAATTTAATGTTTCAAGTACACCACAAGAGTTTTACCATCAGACCGGGCTGATTTAACCTGACAGGTACTGATGGATCGTTGTTGAGACCTCCCAAAACCCCACAATGTTATGATCCTTTGATAAGATCTATGGTACTGTTCCTTAGGGGGATTTCATGTCAAAGACAGCAGCAAAACAGGATAAGCATCAAACATTTGCACAGAACATATTTATATAGGGAAAATTGAGCCACAAGAAACGAAAAAGCATTAACCAACAGCTAATGCCATTTACAAGCACACAGGAAGGAAGTTCTAACAAATACAAAAAGAAAACACTGACAACACCCAACCTAATAGACCTGATCCGAGACAGTCTGTTCGCTCAGGTAGAAATGCAGTGTGAACGTGCTATTCTTAGACACACTTACTTCAAGCACACCTTCTGCAAGAGGCCGATTGATTCCATTTTCAGCCGCTGTGATATGTATGGTTCTCCTGAGATGTGCACTTTAACAGACGGTATGGGGCAGACATGACAGAGTAATTACAAGGTACTGGCGAGACGGACCCCAGGGCCCAGTTACATTCATCAATAGGTCATCAGTTAAGTATCATTATGAAGTATCATTATTAAGCAGACAGCTTGTTTTCCTGTGAGACTCATACAGACATGTACATAAACCAAAACCACGGTAACCGCTAAGAACGATAAAGGTGAAGGAGAAAGTTCAAACCCTTCTATGACCGGCAGTTAGATACTGTAGCATCTCCTTGAGAGAAACACTGACAAATACCCATGAACGTATTGGAATGCTTTGTTTCCCAAGACGATCGTGTGTGCTTGTGTGTGCGTGTGTTTTTGTGAGTGTTTGTGTGTGTGCAACAGCCCCATCTGGAGCAATGACTGACCTGTAGCAGTATAACAATTATTCTGGAGAAGTTTATTTTATTATATATACATATATATATACCAATATATCATTTTCCTATTTTTTGTGTAATACATGGACATAAACTTACAGTATTTATATTTGGAGGGAAGCAGAGACCAGATGAGAGAGTTGTGATACTGATAGCTTTGACGGATCAGCCTCATGGGCCTTCCTACAGACTGAGTGTGCACAATAGAATCAACTCTTTAAATCAAATTTGTTTTGGTCTATAACTCAACATTTTGCAACCAGAATGAAGTCCAGATCCATGTCACAATTTGGCTTCCATCATGGAAACTTTACAAGTTAAGAAATGTTTAGAGAAAAAAAAACTTTAGAAGGTGAGACGTCTGAGACCTTCAACAACTCTGGCATCCAACAGAGACATGTTCTTCCTGCATGTTCAAGGTGAGCTTTCCAGTAGCTGCTCAATGCCAGGAGATGCAGCTGGAGTCAGGGAAAGCATTGTTTCCTATTACGGCTATGTTTGCGAACTTCCGAGGTATCTTTCACAACATCCCGTGGTCTCACTGTTGACTGTTGGATGAGGAAGTGGCAGTGTTGGTTTTCTGTGTAGTGACACTCTATTCCTGTGGCAGTATGAGGGTATGCTACAGGTCTCTAGGCTACAGGTACGTGGGTGTAGGGGAGGTGGATTTACATTTGCACACACTGCACACGCCAGCACACACACCAACACCGGGACAAAACTACAGGATGTGAAGACAAAATGCCCCCAAGTGGCCCTTCTGTGCCCGAAGTGAACATGTGGACATCTTGAAGTGTTTCATCTAATCAAGGCTGTTTTATTTATGTGGCAAGTTTCTCAGAAGTGGAAATCTGACTGATCCTTAGTCCAACCACCCCACCCACACACATAAAGTTCAGCCTGAATCCTGCCAGTCCAGTCCATTTGCCTCTTATTTTCCCTGGCTGACTTTCTGACTACATGTCAGTTAGTTAGGGTTAGGGTTAGGGTTTTTCCATCTGGCTGCCTTTGTACCTGCCTGAACCCCGATTTCCCCACTCGCATGTGTGCCTTCCTACCGTCTCTACCTCTCTACCTGTCTCGGGCTGTGAGAGTCAGTCCTGTGGCCCCACTCTCCCCACCCTGCCTGTGGGCTAGCCTGCGGTCAGGGCTGCCCCGTTCTGAGGTCTCCTCCCTGGTGAAAGTGCACCTCCCACAGGACACACTGATTCACTGTCATTAACCAGAATGATCATGTGAAGGTGCGCCGGGCAGACCCTGAGTGTGAACATGTGTGTTGGTGGGTGTCAGGAAGGAGCTGTTTTCCACACTGACGCATAAACACTCTGGGTCACGAGCATCCAGAGACAGGGCAGGAGATGCTCTGCACATTACAGCCAGCGAGCGCTCGTGAAAAAAGGAACTATGCATTTTTATTAGGTTTCAAACGTTGCCAGCAGTTTCTCTCTGTCCCTCCTGCTCTCTGTCTGTCTGGGTGGAACAGGTAATGAACCTGGGTCCAGTCAGTGGATCAGACCAGGGGTCTGGCTAGGAGGAAGCTCTCTGGTCCCAGTTCTCTCATCCCTCACACTACCATTTCAAAACCCCTGTTCAGCCATATATCTGCACTATCCCCACTAACATCATCTGGAGCAAATCTCCACTGTCTGACACCTAGACTTCTCTCTTCCCTGTTTCCATCTTTCTTCTTCTGCGATGAAGTAGCTGCATGGTTGCTGTCATCTTAACCAGTCCTCTTCCCACTTATGTAAAATTCAAACCCACCAAGTTTGTGTCCACCAAGTTCCTTAAATTCCCAAACTAATGTTTTTGTAGTTTAATTTTGAAAAAAGTACATATAAATAGTTGACGAGGTAAAAGTATTGTAATGAACTCCACCCAGGCCCTGTCTTAAACCACATGTGGGAGGTAATGCACTGTAAACTTTATTCACATTTGGCAGAAGAAGTAGAACATCATATATATGTCTGTTTTCAGGCCAGACTTTGCTTATTTTGGTTTTCTAAAGCTCCAGATACGTTTCATTTTGAAAGACTACAACATAGTTCCTCATCGCTTCAATGAGGCAAACAGGTGCAGATTCTGGCCCCTGACCAGGATAAACCACATGTTGGGGTTTTTCAGGTTACTGCCAGTGCGATCTACAGTAGGCTTCTTCACCTCACACCTGTCCTGTGTGTGTGCGTGCGTGTGCGCGTGTGTGTGTGTGTGCGCGTGTGTGTGTGTGCCAACAGACATAATGAAGGCTCCGATGACAAATGGCTTTGATGACGTCGGTAGCTTGTTGGAATGTTTTGAACGGGGTGCTGTTCCAAATGTCTTAGAAGCATTAGAGAACATTCTGATTCCCACAAAAGAGTCTCAATGGTTTGGTGTTGGCTCCCCAACCCAGAGAAAGGGTGTACGGTGTAGCGGGCACCACTTGAGGAAACCCTGATATGTGTTGGCTGCCGTACTCTGTGAACTAATTAGCCTGTTTGTTTATGTGTCAATTACACAATCTTCGATCTGTGTTTGTTTTAATTTGTTCACTTGTCTTTTTTTTTATCTTGCCTTTTCAAATGCAAGTTTCTCATGAATAAAATGCATAGTTTTAATTATTAAACAGATAGCTAGCCTGCACCAAAACCCTGTTTCAATGATATGTGTGTGCCAGTCCTACAGAGTACTGGTTCAGCACATCAAGTAAGGCTCATTAGAGATAAATAGGAAATGATGATGATGTCCCCTCATGGTTATTGTCTTGTCTCCAGGTCATCCATCTTGTGTCTAATTATATGGACATTAGAATTAATATTGCACATGAGAGCCGACCTGGAGTCCTGGTGATTTTCCATTAACATCGACCAAGGTAAAAGCCTGGTCTCACTGATACTACATCCTGATGACATTTAAACTGAAGGCAGCAAATGTCTCCTCTGTCTCTCGGATGGAGGAACGCTGTGTAATTAAGCAATTACAATGGGATTTATAATTATATGTAATTATAATACAGGCAAAAGGGCATGTCTGTCACTAAAGGGGGGGGGGTGGGGGTGGAGGGGGGGGGGATGGAATCCAGAGGAGACAATGATAAGCTGATGTCCTCGCTGGAGAGGTCTGATGTGTGGAATAATTAGTGTGACTCAACCTTGGACTCAGCCTCACCCCACCCACCTCAGACTCAGATCCAACACTTGAGTGTGTGTGTGCAACGCAAGTGTTGTCTGTCCTTGATCATTATAAAGACAGGCCAGAGGACTGTGAGAGGAGACTTGGGCTGTTTGCCAGTAAGGACACAGGCTACTGCATCTCAGCCTGCACTCTGGAAGCTCCCCACTCTGATTTACTGCCCAATTTAGACTGCTAGGGGATAGCTGGATGCCGTGTTACCATTGTGCTCATAGGACACACTTAAAACAAGATATATGAAGAAAACAGAGGAAAATACACAACAGAAATCTATATAGCAGGTGTGGGTACTTCTGTAGGTGGTCTGTGGAAATATATCCTGTTCAACGTGGTGTCTTTCTCGTAGGAGCATAGAGTAACCATTACCTAAACATTTACCATTCTATCACAATGATCACAAAGCTAAAGCATCACAGACTAAAAATCAGTATAAAGCAATCTCCTCTATAAGGACAGACACAAACAGACCTCAAAGCTGTGGCAAGCGGTGTCCACCTTCAACATGTTTTCTAACAAGCACAGCCCCTAACTCGTAGCTCTCGGCTGCCAGCCTCAGCCCACAATCACGGCCATGTCAGTCATGTAACTCATGACTCAGCATCTCAACTTTCCTGGTATCGTGATGATTTGATGTGAAAACACTGAGCAGGAACATACGTAATAGAGAAAGTCCTGGTGGACACATCAAGTCTTCCTGGATCGTAATGTGCTTCACGCTGCAGAGCTCACCTCGCCCCCCGCCTCCAAGAGCCTCACAGGATATATGATGACCATTAAGGCACTGGGGGGGAGGATCTATTTTACTCCCAGCAGGCTTGAATAAACCAGTTCCCTGGTTCCAAGTGTTTATGAACTAAAAACATGACTAGACGAAACTCCCCTGACGCCCAGGACCACTCTGGAGTTACTTCAGCTAGAGGTCTATCTGTGCTGTTAGATAAAGTTCAACAGAAGTTCATATGATGTGACCTCCCCGTTACATGGCAGAAAGTGTCTGACATATCAACCAAAACATCTCAGGTGACTGACTTGCCATGTATAAACAAAAGACAATCACCGGTTTGGTCAACATCGGGATCTGGAAACAAAAGGTCCCATATTTTGATACCTGTCGTCAGAATAATAAAGTAGGCCTATTCTCACCATATATACAGTAGATAAGGTATATATTTTAGACGGAGGTACAATCAGTGTACTTTATGGAAGATGATAAGTTTTGATGCATTCGACTTCAATCTTTTGGGAACCAACATGTCATATATGTTTTCTCCTTTGTCAGAAAAGAGCTTGTCTCTTTAACTCTTCTTCCTATCCCTGAAGAAAGAAGCTCCCATAATAATGTGACATCTAAAGTCCCCAGGGCCTCAAACATATGGTGGAAGATTCAGATAGAAGATTCTTCATCCAAAACAACACACACCGTCAACCTCCCTGTATTTTGTCTTGGCGCGTTCAAAACTCCTGTATATAGGTATCGGTATAATCCTACACTCCCTTCAACTTCCCATTTGTCCTTTCCCAAACTGTCTGACACCCCAGACAGACAGAGCAGTAGTGTTCTCCTCCTGAACTCATTCGACCTGAACACAGAGGAGGTAATGATACATCTATGTGGTTGTCTATCCCACTGGCCCAGCCCCTCTCCCCATCCTCCACAGGAGAGGGTGTGGGTCTAGCGGAGCAGCCCCCCCCCCTCCCCTCCCCATCCTCCACAGGAGAGGGTGTGGGTCTAGCGGAGCAGCCCCCCCCCCTCTCCCCATCCTCCACAGGAGAGGGTGTGGGTCTAGCGGAGCAGCTCTCCCCATCCTCCACAGGAGAGGGTGTGGGTCTAGCGGAGCAGCTCTCCCCATCCTCCACAGGAGAGGGTGTGGGTCTAGCGGAGCAGCTCTCCCCATCCTCCACAGGAGAGGGTGTGGGTCTAGCGGAGCAGCCCCCCCCCCTCTCCCCATCCTCCACAGGAGAGGGTGTGGGTCTAGCGGAGCAGCCCCGGGGGATGACGGGGTTGGGGGAGGAGCTGGTGTCTCCTCTTCTGCAGCCCTGGTCCTGTCAGCTGCAGCTGGGATGGAGCCCACCACAACGTTGCTCCAGAAATCCCCAGACATCGGATCCCAGAGTGCTCCTAACTCTTTCCACGACAACATGACCACCGTGGAAAAAAAATGATCATAGAATTAAATATAATTGTCAAACAACACTGAAACTTTCTGTAAATTGAATCCAAATGTGTGTGGGGGGACAGTGGTCTCTAAGACAGGATGCTGAAGCTGAGAATCTGCCTGCAATGCAGGTTCCTGATGGCTGAATGACTCCATCGGAGTGTCACTGTTGTTTGAGAACATGACATTTAGTTTCTTTACTTGATTTTTACCAAGCCGAAGTTCAGTTTGCATGGGGCCTGGGAGAAAAATAGAGGAGGTACTTACCATTGAATACAATTTAGTTCAGTAAAGTTTGAGTAACTTTAAAGTAAGAGACTGTATGAGCAAACACAAGTACAGGGCTTTAGATGGATGCACACTGGCATGTGTGCATTGACTCCAGGTGTCGGAACGTGTAGACTGATGAGCTGTACTGTTTCCAACTGATGGCCACTGATCCTGGCCACGAGAGACTGCTGGCACCCCAGGTTTACCAGCTGCAGCAGGTGACCCAGACACAAGGACGCTGATATTGCCTTCGGTGAAGTTGAGTTGGGAGTTGTTAGTGTCGTCCATGGAGAGGGAGAGAAAGACAGCCTTGTTGTACTTCCATATTGAACTCCTCTTTAAGCAACAGTCTCATCATTAATAACGTCCTTAAGGACAGTTGGCACAGACAAAATAAACAGCACTTCATCCCCGGGAGTGGAACCGTTGGTGTGGTAAGCAGTTCTGCACAAGAACACAAGGGCTCTCTCATTTGATTTATGTTTTGCTGCTCATTCATCACACTGGCTGGAGTCCTTTCAAATACATCTTCAGCCCTATAATACTTAGATGCACAAAGAGCTGTCGTGCAAAGGAAAACTCCGCACTCCACAGGTCAATCAGAGTTAGCCAAACACATTCCTGCTCTGATACTTCTGCTGATGGATGGGTTCAATCTGGCATTGTTTCAGCCCAATGCTCACTTCAGGAAAATAGGGGAAAGATAACAAAAATAGAGATCTTATTGCATTCATACATTCAGAACATGGTAGGATCCATTGGGGTTTTTGCTCTAGCAAATCTGTACCTCAGGGGAGTTCTTTGTTGTTGTAGTATTCTGAGAGCGCTTAGCTTAATGGGTAAATGCGATATTACACAGGGGAATTGACTTAAATGTTTACTAAATGAAAAAATCTACATTTTCACACATGACTGGCTACCTGATTAATCACACAAAGTGGGGTTGTCTCTGGATAGCAGAATAAAAAAAACACAATCACAAAGAAATATTTGCACACATCTGGCCACTTATTAAACTCCTACATGTGAAACGCATGATGGGTTGGTTTAATATGTTGGAGACCTGAAAACCAAAGGGAGTTTTTTGGGATGGGTTAGAAGGTTTTTGTAGGGTGAATGGTCTCCTTTACAGACACACATATACACACACACACACACACACAAACTGAAAGTGTAGTCTGAAAGACAACCTAGTGATGTCTCTAAAAGGCAGCCAAAAATGAAGTATGTTACAGATCTTTTCTCAGTCACTTTACTGGATTACTTGGCAACATTAAATGAACAGTCCCTGGACTTTCTGTTCAAAAGCAGCCAGACATTAATGGGGTGTTTGGAGTTTTTGAGCTATGTCATAACATAAACAGCTTTTTGGCATACCTGTATAGATCACACTCAGACACTTCACAATGTATAATGGTGCTGACTCCAGGACAACAAAATGGTTCTTCTGGAAAACTCACACAACACTCATCCACATGTCAGTGACTCTGAAGTATGAAGGCATTGATTCGAACAACTATCGAGAGAAGGAGCTCCCTGTGCAGATGGAGTCAGCGGGAAGGTGAAGTCACCCCAGGCCTCCTCTCTCCACCCAGGTACGGGGGATTTATGGAGCAGATGGTCCCCAGATTTCCACCTGGAACCAGAGGACACTTGATTCATGCTGTCTCAGTCTGCTTGATATCTCTTATCTCTTTCAAGAGCATTTTCCATTATAAAAAATATAGAAAAAAGAACGAGGAAGAAAAAAAACAAGACTGGAAACACATGTTGGACTGGAACTCCACCAGAACAGCCCCCGTTGGTTTTCCAAGTTCTAGTACGAAGAACATCAGTATAAAATGTCAGCTTTTTCATCAGTTAATCAGAACTTGAATTACTATTGTTAAGGCGAGGAGCAGGCAAAGAGAGGCTAGAGGGAAAGCAACTTATTCATGTGAAAAACAGCACAATTAGGCTGCGGACAATGAGACCACTACTCTTCAATATAATACTTACTGCTAGCAAATGTCTTCCTTAAAATGCCCTGTTGGTAGACCTTGGGCCATCTGATTGGTGACGAGGCAGGAAAGAGGAAACTTTTGTGAGGCAGCGCAGGGCACCAGGTCTGAGGGGGATCAGAGAAAGTCAAGTAACAGGTGTGGTAAGATCACCAGCCACTAAAAACCATAAAAAGCCTCAGGTCTCTCCAACTGCAACACTTACCCATAAGTGCAGGAACGTGGTGTCTGACAGAGAGGCTGAGAGAGATCACATGTAGACCCGTGTGTCAGATCCATGCTTGGATCCAGCAGCCACAAATGCAATAGGTTGTAAACTATGACTTAACCTCACCAGGAGGGAGGCATTCTTATTATCAGCTATTTTCCTCAAAAGTCCAACTGCTTTCTATGGCAGCATGGAGGCATGTTGAAGAGCCATTCTAACTCAGAAAATTGGAGCAGAAGTCAATGAATGGACCAGTCAGAGATGCAGACATGAGATACAGCAAGGACTGGTCCAGTTACTGTTAGCAATTTTTTAGGGTTTTGGCCAGTAGTACTGTGCATCCATGGCAGAGGAATGTGAAAAATATGTGATGAGGTGAATGCAGAATTATAGAAAGACTGAGCTGGGTTCAATAGATCCATGTAATACAGAATTCTGCTTAGCTCCAGCAGAATCACAGTGGCTGTTCTGACCTTCTGGCACAGTCATGTTCAGATACAGTACAGAACTAACAACAGATTTCTGCTGATCAGGTCCAAACTGACTCCTGCTGCATTCACTCCTGTAAATGCAATTTATTTTCTCACAGTATTTGTGTTCCCTCTGCCAAAGCCAGAGCCTGTTTGAGGGCATTTCCTCAGCATTCCATGAGTTAACATTCAGCATGATTAATATTGCTCACATCTCTGCCCTAAATGTAACTCTTGGAACAGAAATTGTGGTCAAGAACATTTCATCCATCATGGATTAAAAATATATATAAGACGATTACTAGGGAGTTGGTTGTGCACTGTGAACAGCCTGACATATTTCCCTTGGTTGCCCAAATACATCCATAACACACACTTCATTTATACAACTTCAAGGTAAGACGTATGTTTGAAATGCCTCATTTCATTCTCTGGACTAGAGTCAAAGCCTTAGTGGAGCGATGCATCAGTCCAGGCAGCGGTGGTCGTCTAAGCAGGTGAACCAGCATGGAAAATCAAGTCCATTTAATTGGCCACAGATGATGACTGTGCTATGTTCACTCGGTTATAGTGTTTAATACCTCTAATTCAAATTGGCAAACAAACCAACCAAAACAAATGGAGTTCCTGCTGCTTCTGAAAGAGTGAAGCACCGTGGTGACCTGAGATATTAACCTCTTGGACTATGAAATCACTGAGCGGTCTCTGGGAAATGTTCAAAATTGTCTCACATTATTGTCTGTCTCAAGTAAAAAAAATTGTATTCTACACCGTGATGCAGTTTGTACAGTACTCCCTGCAGATGTACAGTATATTCTGAATACACAAAGTACAGTGTACTATACCCATCTCCACAATTTAATTATTGGAGGAGAAGTCTGTCACAATCTATGTTGGGGCTAACAGAAACTGCTAAGTGGTTTCTGACAGTTGCCATCCAGATAGCAAACCAAAAATATGTTTTTGCTGGTCTGGATGACCAGTAGTCCAAGATCAAACCACTGTGTATTGTTTTGTCAAATCGGATTAACTGAGGTTGATGTTCTACACATCTGCACTAGACGTGGTTCCAGCTCCCTCTGTATAACAACTCTTGGATGAGCTCTGACATGCCACACACAGAGACATTTTCATACTCACACCTCCCTTGACTGCCAACGGCTTCTCTCGTCAGCCAACACTAACTTCAGTATTTAAAGCTTTCGGGGTGAGTTAAGGACAGTTTATTTTTGCTCTTTCATCATCAAAGATAAAAACACACTTGATAATCTGGAGGTGATAATGAACTGTTATTTAGTTAAACGTAGTTTTTTTTATTTTTTACTCAGACTACCACTTTGCCATATTACAACAGGCAGCTCAGAGTGGACTGTTTGAAGAAGAAACACCGGCTCGATAGGACGGATATTGTGGACCGTGCCAGGTCAGACAGGAAGCTGATTCAACAGGAGGGAAAGTGTGCCCCCCTCTGGTATTCCTCTAACATGGCCTCCACTGATACTGAACCATGCCACGTTCAGAATGACAGCACAACAGCTCTTTCTGCAAGGTAGGTCATCTGGGGTTAGAGTCAGACAGTCTCACCTCAGTCATAGAAGCCAGGTTCTCAGGGAACGGGGAGAGCACCAGTCTCCAAGGTGCAGTAGAGGACCGAGAAGGATTCAGCGCAAGTCTCTCCACTATAAACTACATACCTCTTTCACAAAGCTCATCCAGAAAAGTCCTGAGTTATAGCTTATTGGTTGACATTTACAGTCACAGTCCCCAGCCAAAAGTTAATAGATCCAATTGTTTTAAATATCTTTAAAGTTCTCAGCTGGACAAAAGGGAAGTATGCTAAATCATGACTGGTGTGATTAACAAAACATTCCCGGTGAAATACATATCTGGAAAGATTTTGTGACATAATTGACTGTGTTCTTTTTAAACTGGTAGATAAATAAATCACACAGTTAAACCACTGCTAGATTAGGGTGCAGATTACATCAATTGAAGCAATTCAATCTATTGTAAACATTTTTGAGAGTCCTAACCTGGATATACAGGTTCACATCTGAGGTGAGCCCTTTCAAAGCTGCAGGAGAGTTAGACAGGGGGACAGCTAATACCACCACTTATACTTGTCTGACAGATCTGAATTATTATGGAAATGATGCAGTCTCACGTCTTTAAACATTCGTTGACTTCTCCAAGACGAGTTTAATAAAACAGTCAACATGTAAGCGGACCTCTTGGCCTTGGATAAGGTGAGGTTTGGAGGTTAAGCAACTCTCTGGATCTTTAAGTTTCAATCTGAGGCCTTAGCTTTCAGGCACTAACCAGACACGATGCAGTGTCCTGGCCTGGCCTTGCCTGGCATGGCCTGGCTGTAGCTGTCTGACTGTGCATGAGGTCATTTCTTCAAGGTACCGCATGCCACCCATACAGACAGCAGTGTCCACTCAGCTTCTGCCATCAGTGTGTGGTCTCTCTCTGTCTCTTTCTGTCTCTCTCTCTGTCTTTCTCTGTCTCTCTCTGTCTCTCTCTATCTTTCCCTCGTTCTTCCAGCACCACACAGGTAGCTGGGTGCTGACATCATACCCACGGTGAATCTGTGCTGGCTGGCCCATCACCCATCACTCAGTTCGAGAACTTTCCGACAACCATGCACAGAGATCAAGCAGGAGGAACACATCCTATAGCAAACACTGCCATGCTCTCCATGGCCTGTGAGGCTGTGAAGTCCTGCTGCACATGCTGTCCAAGCTGCACCATTCTCAGGCCTGCACACTCTCTCTCCATGGGAAAAAGCTGGTGGGTTTTGGCAGCTGTGGTTACTGTGGGTCAGAGTGGAAAGAATCAGTAGAAGGCTGGCTGTGGAAGAAGCTCTACCTCTGAATTAAAACATTCCCTGCCCCCCGAAGGGAGATGGGGTTCTTACCACACTCTTATCCTGTTAAGTTTGAGGGCGATGCAAAATGTATTGTGAATGGAGTGGAATCCGCACGTGATACACTACGAGAGTAACGAAAACAAGGTCTGCAGCTTTTTGCATCAGTTTTGCTATACAGCTTGTAAAATAAAGAAAAATGCAATGAAAGTCAATGACGTCTAACTGACAATTCTCAAGATAAATCCCCAAAACAATTTTGTTGAGTAACTGTGAGTAATAATCATTACCGAAGTTCATGTTCTTTTTCTTTGTACATCTATCTGTGTGGTCGAAAAAATGAAATAGTTCACACACAGTTAGCTGCAAACATTATGAGTGGGCAGCTTGTCTCATGGCCAAAGCAAGCCTGTGTGTGCAGGCTGTCTCCTTCAGAAAAGGAAAACATTCACTACAGCACATGAATATACATAACCCCATACAATCTATGTGATTGTATACAATTCAGCACAATCTCGGTACATGCACATCCATTTCTTATTCTGTAGTCAGAGCAACAAACTTGTTCTTAAAATATTCTTCATTTTGTGATCATGTATCTTCAAAGACACCACATTTCAAAACATGTCTACTAAATACATTCCAATATGATTGGGGACTATACCCTGACACTAATAGATGAAGACACCATTCAGACAAACCTATTACCATGATTCTACAGGAGCCCCTGTCCTGTGACACTATGGGGTCAATCCAGTGGGCGTTAGTCTTGCAAACTCTGACTAATCCTACTCTGATACTCACAGGCCCTTTCTGTGGAGATTCTCCATCAACATGAAGAAGTAGAGTTTAGGACTAGGCTAAATCTGTTTCTGGGAAACTAGCTCTTGGCGTCTGGAAATACCCCTCACACAGAGCGCTTTCCTCTCCCGCTGGAGTGGTGAGGTGAGGTGAACCCCACCTCCAAGTTCCCAGGACATTTTTACACCCATAGAGTGGGGGATCTTATAAAGTATTTATTTTGGCTAAATGTTACTGAATAAATCGTCCAGAAAACCCTGAGATGTAAGCAGAATTTCTATGCAGTCTCGTACTTTCATCCCTTTACTCTTCGGAAAAGAGAAATGACAAGCTTTTAAAGTTGTGATCACCCACACCCTATTAGAACAGGAGGCTTGTCAGGCCCTGGTGTGTTGACTGAGTTAACTACAGAGCACTGAGACCCTGACAGACCGCTGACTACAAGGGAGAAACAGAATCAGTTCAAGATGTTTAATAATAATAATCGAGACGGACGGATATGTAGAAATCTCTACATTCTCTCTATATTTTCGACACACTGATGTGACACTTTACAGTGCAGACAAGCAGACACTTGCTATCTCACTTAAAATTGTACCTCTTTAGTTCATGACTAGGCCTCTTATGTTTGATTGGTTTCATCTTTATTCTTTCATTTAGATATGTTCTGATATTTCTCCTGAGCAATATCTCTCTACAGCCGGTCATGATTTTCAAGTAGACTTCACTGATGGACCTACACATATTACTTCCCAAATAATAACAGATATATTGAAATATGACTCATGGAAACCAGGAGAGAAATTACACATAAGAAATATAGCTGCAAGCAGCAATGGCGGATTCCTCCTTCAAATTGACATAATACACTAGGATTAACGGAGGAATCCTAATAATACCATTGAGAAAGGACAATGTCATAATTGGATCAATAAGATATCTACAGGGACAGTATGTCCGGTAGTTGACACACTGTATCTAATAAAAGCCAACTCAAGCGTTTTATTTGTCAGGTTTCATTTCCAAAACGTATTAAAAAGGTAAGTCATAAAATGCAATGACACTGCCGACACACACTGAAAGAGTTTGTGATTTCCTCCTTAACTTTGTGTTGAGTGTCTATCACAGAAATGCCACTGTTATAATATAGTGAACTGAAATCAGAAAACAGTTTTCTGATAAAAAAGAAGAAGGAAGATGTGTGCTGTCGTGTAATAAAATTGAAAAACAAAAAAGAAATGCTTGAAAAAGAGAGCCGTTGAAGAAGCGATTTACAAAGCCCCGAGTCCACTGACCCAGGTGGAACTTTCAGACAGCCATCTGAGAAACTGGACCCAGCACAACCTTAATGAGGCAAGACCAGGTGTGATTAAAATAGAATTTTCAACCGGTATGACCTTCAAGACCGAACCGAGACTACTTCACCTGGCTCTCCCCCAGCTTCATAAATCAATCAGTTATTTATGGCCATGGCTATAAAGACGAGAGTAGACAGGGAATTTCATTTCTACATGAGCCTAGACTTTAAATGCAGTTCCATTTAATAGCAACCTCGTTGACTTAGCTTGAAGAGATGAGGAGGCGATGGAAAGACTGGCTAGTAGCCGCCCACCGAGACTGGATGACAGGAAGTGATGAGATGGAAGATTGCACATCCTTCCGATTGTGTGTTCCAAGACCTTTCAGTTCTATCATTCTAGTTCACTCGAGCCACATTACATTGACATGCCACCTTGTAGCATTTGTTCAATTTAAATACAATATAGGCTGAATACCAACACATTTACAGCGAGCTTAGCCGGCAATATATTTCAATCTTTTCCATTTAAAAACAAGTGCTAGTTTATTAATTCGCTCACAGTTCTACATACCCCTTCAGGGGGGACACATCAGATGTTCTTTCACTGAGGAAAACATGTGACATGTAATCCCCACTCCTCCTCAAACACTGTCACCTTTCCACACCAAATGGCCTAGAGAAGAATAGCTTTGTAAATGCTGCAGGATGTCACTGTGATCCAGCGATGGTGAGATGATAGTGCAGGTGGTTCTGATTCTTGCTGAGTGGCATAATGGGATTGAACTATGACCCCAAGCACCAATGTCAGCCACACATTCATACCATCCAACTTTCCATTCAGGCGACAGCAGCCACCGATGATCTGTTCAGTTATTTGTGGAGAACCAGTCATGGTATTCATCGAGTCAGGCCAACAAGTTTGGCAAAACTGCAAGAGAAGTCTGAAGTGATTACACTGTAGAACTAACTGCCAACAGACTGACATTTAGTGTGACATTCCAACACCACTAGTTGATCTGTACAATGTTCTGAATACATTCTGATGTGAAGGGGGCACATTCTGTGAAGAGTGTGAAACAAAAATACCCTGTTACTGTCTGAAAAGAGTAGATAAAGTTTCACTGCTTTGCTTTAGTTTGATAGCCAAAAAACACAAGGTAAAGTTCAGTTTTACAAAAGCCTTAACATATTTATATTGAAAACAGGACCATGGCATGATTGAAATAACACCTGCAATACATTTCTACATGCAACATTTATCTTGAAGCTGTACAGGCCCCAACATTGAAAGTGAGCTCAAGCTCCAGTGGGATGCTTACAGGGACTTGTGAGCTGGTGAGCTAAAAAAAAGATAAAAAGATAATGTTTTCACTTGCCCAGGTTATGGTTGGAAGCTCAAATTAAAGGATTTGAAGGCACTCAGGCAGATGTTAAAAGTGGCACACTAACTGAAAAGTCACCTGCATAAGGCTAGTATGCTCACTTCTGAAACAAGGAACCTTTACGGGATTTCCTCAGTCCCAGTTTGTCATTAGATCACACTAACTCCTAAGACGGTTGGAATCAACATGAATTTGATCAACTATAAGTTGCTAATCACGACATAGTAACCCTTTAAAACACTTTTGATAAAATACAGTAGGGCTGTTAACAGTGTCCACCATTTCCAATAGTCACCGTGGCAGGCTGAAACCCCCACTGTAACCGTAGTTACTGGCGCACTGGAACACCGGAGAGAGCAGAACTCTGGGAGGGAGATGAGAAACTGGAAAGCCTGAGAGGCCAGTGTGCTCATTTCGAGAGCAATGGGAACCACATGTTCTTGGGGGAGAGACCTTTAAGAAGTGGTACTTACATGCAATCATGTATATGGCTCACATCCAAATCGGGGAGGTGGTGGAAATCCCTGATGCACATGAACTGTATGGGTAAGTACTGTACCAACACAGGCCAGCTTAGCCTAGCAACCTGACTAATCAATTAGCAGCAATTTAGGTCTGCTAATCTTAATGGGGCCCAGGCTTTGGGGATGGATTGGTGACAAGGGTGTAATGGGTAACTGTGGCAGCTTTGCTTCCATATCACAGTCATCTGGCAACCTCTACTTCCACTCCAGTATCTGCAGCCAGGCTGAAAATGGAGCGTGTAATAGCTTGTCTTGCACAATAAGACTCTGTGTGATAAGAGTGGAGAGCAGCACCCTACCCTGCAAACAGCCATCAGCCAAGCATGGATAGGTTTTTGGGCCTTGCTGCATGAACGCATGCCAATCATGACTACATTATAGGAAAATAAGTAAGATTGGTTCAAATCTATCAACGGTGAAATTGTTAAAAGCCTGAGGAATAACATTGATAGACTGCAACAATATTGGTACACAAAAACAAGGGGAATGTTTTGTGACTGATGGCAAGAGAGGGGTTGTTGCACAGGTCACATTGTAACAGATCCACACACCTGTTGGTAGGTCATGAATACAAAGCGAAACTATCTTTACATCCTGCATTCAAACTTCCCCGGAAACAGCACAGCAAAATGAACAGAGACTAACTATTGCCAAGCTTAAAATGCAGATGTTCCTAGGCTTACATGAATGTGAACCGGTGTATATGGACACACATTGTTACCTTCAAAAGACTACTAACTTCTGGGAGAAGTGACTTCATGACTTCCATTTGTCCTTGGCAGTTTTTGCTGGTCCAACAGCAGGTGCTTGATTGAACGTCTGCACACTGCTCAGTCATAGCTAAAGCCTGCCATCTAGGGGAGATTTGCAAGCACTGAAAGAGCCAGGCAAGTATCTTGCAAAGGAATGGCAATCAATGAGAACAAGAATCTTTATTCAAGATCACAATTAAGTTATTTAATCCCAACATTTGGATTACGTGGCCACAAGAACGTGCCCTGCCATGACACAAGGCTCGGCTCCGTTAAAGTCTAGTAGATTTTGAGCAGATACACTTAAGCACGGCAGGTTGCTTAGCTACAGACGATGTGAGTCTTTTTCATAGTAGTCCCTCCCATAACGGGAGAGTAAGTGTCAGTCACATTCCGGTACTGAGAAGAGCAGTGCGGCCGCAGGTCGTTTAAATGATACTTTTGACTTTTGATTGCTTACATATACATCATGGTAAGTAATTTACTTATGTCGCTGTCAATCCCAGTTCTGGTTTATGTCACTGCTTTTCCGCGAACAATATTGTCAGGCTAGTAAAACATAGGCCTGTAGATCAGTAGTTTTGTAAGCCGCAGTTACTTTTATCACACTGATATAAGAGACGCTATCCTATACTATAGGATGTACTATAGGCTATAGTCAGATCAGTGTTTTTTGTTGTTTTTTTGCCACAGGTGTGTAATGTCTGATGTCTGAAAGTAACGGATCTGATAGCTAGCACTAGGCACTAGCACTATTTATTTTTAGGAAGTTAAAGTCACTTCCTGTGATGAGGAAGTTGTTGCTACACGTGTAGCTACCTTTAACTGAACTTTTGAGTGTGAGGTTTTGAAAGAATCTATCGTTAAAATACGTTCTTCACCCCTCCCCATCCAGGAAGGAAATGAATATTTCTTCTTGGCAGCTCGACAGGCTAGACCTGAAATACCTCTAGTTAGACTTTGAACATTATGATGTATAGATAGGTTTCACTTTTGGTGAGTGACACCGAAAGAGCTCCTTTCATTAAACAGAGACAGTTCATTTAGCCTTGTTATGAAGAGATGGTAGCTGGGTGATGTGCTCCACTAACCATCAGACTATGAAATACAGCTCACCTTACATTTTTTTCTGTTCTGACTTAAAAGCCTTCTGCTTCTTACAGAATTCCTTGCCACTCTAAACGAGTTTGTTCAGTTTTTAAGTCAGGGTAGGGATAGTCTGAGAAAATAAACACCTGGCTTTCAAACAAAGAGAAGACAATCTAGTTTCTGAACTAGGTTGAATGTTTAAAAAGTTGTTTGATGCATTATGGCCTTTGTTTTGTGTGGTCTAGACTTCTGGACATCCTAAATAGTCTTGCCCTAACAGATAAGATGCAGTATTCAAAACAGTAGGCCTACAGGCCATAGCCTATTTCCCTAAACTGTCCATTTAAATGACCCAGGGATGCTGACAAGTTTGAGTTTGGAGTTTGTAGTATCTCCCTCTAGCCTACACCGTTTTCCTAGAAGCCAGGAGACTAGCTGGTGTACCCATTGTGCTACTCTATAGGCTGGCACTGCTAAGAAGCACTGCCTTACCCCTGCCAATTCATTTCTTCCTTGGTGGTTGTGTTGGGATGGTAGTCAATGTGTCATGTATTGCTAAGCTAAGCTATGTGTTACTCACATAAACTTTATCTTGACCTAATTTTCTGCTCTTCCAAAAGGTCTGGGTGCCGTTGCTTTGGTTTGTGGTTGTTTCACTATTTTCACATGTGGCTGTTTGAGTGCTTTTGCATCCGTGCATATGATAGCGTGAGTGTTTGTTCGTGTGGGTGAATTCTGTCTGCTGACTTCCTGCGGTGACTCAGTCTGGGGGCTAGGCTAGTCGATTTAGGGGACAGGCGCTGAAGGCAGTCTTCCACACTAGTGCACTCTGTCGTTTTTACTTTTTAACTTTGTTTTTAGCCTATTTAACCCACCATGACTTCAGTCTTTCTCAAACAGATGGGTAGATTAACTTAAAAACAGTGGACAAAGACTTGATTGGTATCGTGAAGTCTCCTTCCTGATCACCTCATTCAAAGAAGAATCACCTCAAATGCCTAACCCTAATGTAGGCATAACTTAGGCCTAGTCCAATTAAAGTGGCAATTGAACATTGACCATCTGTTGTGAGTGTGTTTACTATAGGGGAGTTTCTATCGGTAGACTAGATGACTACATGCAGTCTAATCCAGGCTGTGCTGTGACACTCCCTACGCTTTTTCAACAATGGATCCTTCTTTGTTGGCCTTCCCATCGTTCTTCTTGGTGCCTTTTTGAGTTTCCGTGCCTTTTCAACACCATTCTGCATTTAATATTCTCAGATTATGCGTGAAACCATGGAAAAAAAATCGTAAACGCTGTTAATAGTACGATTTCAAGATAAAAAAGGACTTCATCAACTAACAACAAGGCACATGCTGCATGTATGAAGGTTATTCACGTTGGCCCTGTTACCTATCGGCCTTCCTGTTTCTTCTCCTAGGCATTATCCACTAATTAAAGAGAGGCGGTTGCTAAGAGATGACGAGCGATGACATCGCTGAGAGCCTGTGATGTGCCGGAGGCTGGAGCTGAGTGAGAGAGTCCTGGGTCTGGGTCCCTTCTGTCTGCTCGTCCCCGGCCCACTCACACACATGTGAAGAGGAGGAGGAGGAGACTGGGGCATCCAGACAGACACACAGACACACTAACGAGCAGAGCAGCAGACCTGGAGGCACAGACAGAGAGAGGGACAGAGAGAGAGACAGACATACAGAGACAGGCAGGCAGACAGACAGGCGCCGACACGCAGACAGACAGACAGACAGACAGACAGACAGACAGACGGACAGACGGACAGACAGACGGACGGACAGACAGACTGAAAGAAGAGAAGGCCACGCACACACCCCAATGGCAGCTTCCACCAGTATCTATACTGCGTCGTTAACCCCAGGATCCAGGAGTGTTAGACCCAGGGTGGACCCCCCTGAGGGGGCCAATAGAGGGGCTCGCTGGGGGGACTCGGGTGATGGAGGTGGGGGAAATGAGGGCAGCACCATCCAGGAGAAGACTCATGAGTTCTTCCAGATTTGTGACATTGAGGACAAGGGCTTCATCACACGCAGAGACATGCAGGTAAGACTATATTCATCTATTAAGTTTGGAGAGGTTTGCTACAGAAACAGATGCAAAATACTGCAGGGAACAAAGGGCAATGTTCTGAAAAGAATTGTTGATTGGTCACTGATTTTCCATCTCATAAAGTTCAGCATTGGCCTTCTATAGAACATATGAATGATGCAAGTGCCTCTCCTCAGCGTACAGACAATGAGGACAGTCAGTATCTGGGTCAGTGTCCTAATATCAGCCATCGGCCTCTCCAGTAAGACTAGAGGGCGACCACCTGGTCCTTTCACATGATCCCTGGGACCGAGCCTGCGTGTGCTCCTCAGAGAGGTGCTCATAGGGCCACGGCTCCACCTATCCTGGAGGAGAGAGCCTGAAAGAGGGGTGTGGAGAGGGGCCGAGGAGGACGTCGACGGGAGCAGAAAGACGGGCGGAAGCTTTGTTCCGCACCTTCTCCAGCGGCATTATTGTGCAGATTTCCCTAGTCTTTGTCAGAAGGCCATCTGTTGTGGATGCTCTTTGATGAAGCCCTCACGGGCCCACGCACTCAGGAGGGCTGCTCAATAGGAACAGCTCTTTGATCCATCCCATGGTTATGGAAATGATTTGGAGATTAGGGATGCGGCTCGCTGGATATCCTGTTTTTTTTTATTGATGGTAAAAGTATTGAAATAAGCATATCTTTGCTCAGCATCATGCTCAGATAGGGTCTCTGGCATGGTAGTCTGGGGACATGTGTTGGCTAGATAATGTGGCTAAACAAAACTTCAAGCACATGCCGATAAGTAATAATCTGTCATTATTACAGTATCACATTATCGAAAGGCTATTTCTTGGTAACCGTCGGGGTAGAATTGCGATGGGCGAGACAGTTGGTATTTTAGTGTTCAGGAACTGTGAATGTCATTTTAGCCACTCAAGCATCGCCAAAAATGCTTAACTGACAGATATGATGTTTTTCTGCTGATGCCAACTTGTCAACAGTTTCACACCACGACCACACCACGAACCATGCAGCTGCTGACCCAAGGCCTGTGCTCCACACTGATAACAGCTTTAACAAGCAGTGGAACACTGGCTCTCTCTTGTTTGCCCATCTTGTAGTATCAGAACACCAAAGTACTTAATGAGTGTCTGGAACGGCCACTGAGCTACAGTACACTAAACACACACCACTCACATTTCATACTACTCTTAGTTGCAAAGCTCTGTTGAGATACGGCACAAAGCATATAAGTAAACTGGGTTCTAAGTATGAATTGAAATAGGGACAGTAGTAATATAGCTAACTGTATTGTGTAATATAGCTAACTGTATTGCTACACTGTCAATCATGCTTCAGCATTGTGTATTCCAAGGGTATTTCACAGCAGACCTATACTAGAAGTCTTTCAGCCGGCATGCTCATGTCAATGCCGCCTGTGCTCCTCTCTGTTCAGAGGCTCCATGGAGAACTGCCGCTGAGCGCAGACGAGCTGGAGAATGTGTTCGACACTCTGGACTTAGACGGCAACGGATACCTTACTCTGGACGAGTTCTCCTCTGGCTTCAGTAGGTTCTGAACGACTAGAGTTCCCTGAATCCAGCTAGCATTTACCTCAACATCTCAAAAATGTTTACCGGAACGTGTCTGAGTCTACCCGTTTTTCTCCAGGTGAGTTTATATGTGGACAGAGACTGTCAGTGGGGAACCGGACGGGGGAGGCCAGCCCCTGTGAGACAGCGGTGGAGACCCTGTACCAGAGCCAGTGGGAGGAGCAGCTGGCGGGGAGTGAGGATGATGAGGAGAAGCACTTCTGCATGCTGATGGACAGCCTGGGAGCCAGCAATGTATTTGAGGAGTGAGTGAAAGACTGTTAATTGCCATATGAATATACTGTACTGGAATGCACTTCCTTGCCACTGCGAGGAAATCAGTGGCTCAGCCCCCATAATTACAGTACCAGCTGTTAGGCCAATCAAACGCACCTCTATCCTTGTCCATATCTCTATACCTGTAATTGCCCAAGGCGTGTGCCAACCTGGATTGTTTACTTATAATGTTGTCCCTCCTTCAGCTAAGTCCCCGAAATCTCCTCTACTGTTGTTGTCTTAGTGTGGAGCTGTGTGGAAGTCAGCTGAACAAACCAACTCAAAGTTGATAACAGTATTCTATCTGTGTCTCGAGTGCGGCTGCTTTGTGGTAAAAAAGAAAGAGCTCAGCTTCCTAGCTGTGAAGGGTGCACTGGGGATAGCACGACGCAAAAATGATTTGAAAGAAACCTGCATCTATGTACCATTTTACATGTATTCATTTAGCAGATGCTGTTATCCAGTGCCTTGCCCAAGGACACAACGACATTTGGCACAGACAGAATCGAAACGGCAACCGTCTGATTAATAGCCCGATTAACCGCTCAGTCATCTCACCCCCCCTCTATGTTGTTGAAGCTGTGTTTTCATGTGTCACGGTTCACCGGACATTGTGTCTGTGGAGCTCTGTCAGGTAAACAGGCCAGCTGTCTCTGGTCTGGCCTTCTAACCTCTGGGCTTAGCAGAGCCAAAGCTGGGCCCGTTCCAATGCTTGACTAGACTCACCTTTAGCAAACACGACTCGCCAAAGGTCAACAGTGGTGGAGACAAACGTCAGACTAAGAAGCACATCCTATTGACTCTCTGACAAGCCCAGTCCACCAATGGAAAAGAATGCAGACGGTTTAGATCACATCACTTTGTGCACCAACCTTTAGGGCTGGATTCATCCATACATTATTCACCTGTCAAAGGTTTTCTTTCCACATAAACGGGCATTTTGACTCCTGTCAAATGTTAGGTTCAGAGATTCAGGCACCTGTGCAGTGACGTAAATACTTTGGCAGTGGTTGCCAGCCGGTGCGTCAGTATTTTAATAACAGGAAATCATATTATGAATGCCAAGAACATCTTGACCCCATGTGGAATTAGCTTTTAGGATTTAGGAACCTAAGAACAAGCACAGTGAATGTGGCTCTTAAATGTGAATGTGCTGAAAGTCCTTTCTGGCTTTATACATTACTTTAGTTGTTTCTAATAAACTTGTCCTTGACATTTTAT
The DNA here is from genome assembly GCA_903064625.1 of Mallotus villosus. NCBI lineage: Eukaryota > Metazoa > Chordata > Actinopteri > Osmeriformes > Salangidae > Mallotus > Mallotus villosus. The sequence continues at coordinate 492,097 of CAEFZP010002343.1, read as the reverse complement.
GTACCAAATGAAAAGGGAAGAAGTCATTTTTTCATATTTAGACCGTTGCCTTGGCCATGCTGATATCAAACTGAGCTCTCCCTCGTATCTCCTCCTGTCTCATATTAAACCTGTATCTCAACATCTCCTCATTTGCCCCCCTCTCCTCCTCCTCCTGTCCTCCCTTCTTCCTCACGTTTCATCTCCCCACCTCCTTCTATTCTCCCCTCCTCCTATCCCGGTCTCCTCTACTGCTTCTCTTCTGTCACTTCCACTCTGTCCTTCTCTCCTCCTGTCTCCTCTCTCCTCTCCTACCCGTGCCTCCTCAGACCCTGGGGAGGTGCGTAGCCTGTGGGCTCAGCTGAGGAGAGACGAGCCGCATCTCCTCTCCAACTTTGAGGAATTCCTGGCCCGGGTCACCTTCCAGATCAAGGAGGTCAACCAGGAGAAGAGAGAGATGGAAACCGCCCTCAAGAGGTAGAACTCTGAGCACACTGTAATGAAAGTTTAATTGTTCATGCAAACTTGTGCCTTTCTTTCAAAGCACATAAGGTCCCCTAACATGTCAGGGAAATGTTCATGCTTTATGTTTTGACGGGAATTTCTGTAGACAAGTAAAATCACTTATCCTCATTGGAATGTTTTTTAATCTAGAAATCCCCAAATATAGGGGATTAACTCAATTTAGCTGCTCAACCATTGGTCTGTGAGTCTGGTGAGGTAAAACATTCTAGTGTTGGTTATTTTACAATGGAAGCTTCATAGCACAGAACAGACTAAGAAGACCTATCAGGCCTCAATAAAGTACAGCTAAGGTCCGACGTGTCTGACGAAGGGTAGTGTTGAGGATCAGCAGGCTCTGCTCATACTCCACATGTGTTTAGCTGCAGCAAACGTTAACATGCCTACCTGCTGAAGAGCAGGCTGACAGCGGTACACTGATCTTCCTCCTGAAACAGGAAAGCAGCCACGCACGATGACGAGATCCAGCGACTCTATGAGGAGATGGAGCTGCAGATCAAGACTGAAAAGGAGCGGATCCTGATGCAGGTACAGTCCGCTGGAAGGAGGCCCGGCCTGGGCTTGTCCTCAGCTCGTCTTCCTGAGCCGAGTCGGACTGAACGCTCCTTCTCCCTCTCTCTCTCTCTCTCTATGTCTCTCTCTCTCTCTCTCTCTGTCTCTCCTTCTCTCCCTCTCTCTCTCTCTCTCTCTCTCTCCCTTTCTCCCTTTCTCTCTCTCTCCCTTTCTATCTCTCTGTGTGCTGTAGGACTCTGAGAGGTTCCTGACTCACAGTCAGGACCTGGAAGACCAGCTGACCAGTAAGGAACGGGAGCTGGAGCAGCTCTTCCAGAAAGAGAGGAAGGTGAGAGAGGGTGAAAGAGAGACATAGGGGTAGAGGGTAATAGAGAAAGAGCGAGACCACCAGGCCCCAGGCTCTGCTAAAGCCCAACCCCCTGTCCTAACTTCCAGGTGAAAAGAATAAAAAAACGGCAATAGCTTTGCTCCCGACATATCCATCTTTCAGATCTAAGCAAGTGTTCAAGGAGTCAGGAGATCAGGAGGGTTGTTTGGGTGACGGTAACAACGCTGATCCTTAGCCCGACTGACAACGCTTCTTTTTACGGCACAGTTATCGCCCACAGCTGCTTACATCACTGTCATGAGTCGCACTGAAGTGTTGTCCAAACGCTGATTGTTTCCAGATTTCAATCAGCTCTAACAGCACGATGCAGCATGTGCCTTAATATCAGCAAACAAGTGTTAATTGGCACTGTAACACCTCAATCTGGCAAAACTGCTCTCAGACTTTTATAACGAATTACTGAAGGTAAATGTGTGTCTCCTGTTCCCGCACTGGCTTTGTCTCACAGCTCTGCCGCATCTCTCGTTTCAAAACCATTGATTGCATTCGCACATACTGTACACTTAAGCAGACATACACATGTACTCACTCTCACACACACACACACACACTCACACAGGTTCGTTTTTCCATCCTAGTGAGGACCGACAATTCATTCCCATTCCAAATTGTGTTGACAGGGTGGGGATAAATCCTAAGCTTTCTGGTGGAAATGCACATTTCCGGGCAAATCTTTCTCCCATGTGTCTCGAACCTGTCTTCATCGGCCATGCCTTAACTTACCCCATGACCATATCACCACCTCGTCTTGACGTTCTCCTCCTCGTCTCAGCTGGAGCACCAGTGTCGGGACCTGCACAGCGAGCAGCACGTGACCAGGGTGGAGAACGTGATGCTGAAGCAGACCAACGAGGATCTGTCCAGGGACCTGGAGCACACCAGCCAGGAGCTGCAGGAGGCCCAACAGCAGCTGGACCTCCTGCAGGAGCAGGCCTCTCGTCTGCATGACGACAGGGAGATGTACGCTTCTGAACCGCTTCATGGCACCACCACAAACCAAGGCTTTTATTCCAGTACACGAATCCAGCAATAAAAAAACAACTGGTAAAGTACTGTAAAACTAGTGTCAAAAATCGAAGATGTTTATTCGATGTATAATGTTTTCCACCTCAGGGAGATGTACCGGGTGACTGAGGGACTGCAGAGAGAGAGATCCAGCCTGCTGAAACAGCTGGACCTCCTGAGGTAAGTACGGTTTACCGCTGCTCCAGGTTAGTCAAGTGCTGGATGCCAAAGCCCATGTCACTCATCGTGTCTCGAGTCAGACTGAGCCCCACTGACTGTACTGCACTTAGACTCCTGCAGCAGTTCTCCATAACATGCATGACCTCATTTCGAGTGGCTCGTGTGTTTAAAAGAAGATGGTTCTGTTCCGTGTTTGTCACGACAAGGGCGTTGTCATCTAGAGCAGAGCGTGGTGCGACGATCACGTCCAGACCAAGGACAGTCTTTAGCAGCTGATATACTGTTGCAGTAACTGAGAGTCAAATGCACACAATTCTCCATAGAAAAAAAAGCTGTTCTTTATCAAGGTCCAAGATTTTGCTTTTAATCAATCCTTTGATTTGTGTTTTTGTATTCAGAGAGATGAACAAGCATTTACGAGATGAGCGAGACATTTTCCAACAGGTAAAATATGTGTGCACTGCACAAAGAAATGTTAACGCCATGATGTAAACACTTTCCAGCAGAGTGAATTTTACTTGAACTTTGAAACCATTATGAAGTGCACTGTCACAACGTAGCAGTTGCTATGTGACTGCAATCTTGTTCCTATAGGTATTGCTATTACTTTACATGGTACTTAGTGTGACCCTAATGCAAAGTGTTGCAGTTTTACTTTTTCAATTTGTGATATTTATGAGATCCTTGAGCCCCTGCATCTGGAGTCTGAAACTATTCTCTGAAATCCTGAAAGTGCAAATTACTGGACCTGACTGGTCATTCATTGTTTTTCTTTTTTCCTCAAAGCCCATGAACTCAATGAAAAAGCCAGGATGGAAGCAGAGGTCTGTATCCAGTACTGTGAAACCCACAGACAGTGAGGTCTCCAGAAGGTACACTGGATAATGAAATTAGTCTGGTCTAGCGCAGCCATGGAAAGATCTAACCAACCTGCAGTCTATTCTTAAATACTGCTTTAAAAGCATCCTTTTAGCTAAGTCGTTTTTAATGGAAAAGGATGGAGCTTCTTAGAAATGACAAACATGCTTTCAAGTCTAGTTTAACAGAGTGGAGCGGCCCCGTCAGTTGTTATACTTTGTTACTTAATGTCAGATGTTGCTGCTAGAGAAGATGTAGCTTATACCCTCCCCTCTCCCCCTCCCCAGTGAATATGAAGGGGAGGTGGCCTCGCACAAGCAGAAGAGCATGGCGGGGGTGAATGGCTGCAGCCTGGAGGAGGAGGTCTGCGGGGGCCGTGGGGCCCCCCAGCCTCCCCAGCGACGTCATCTCCAGAGGATCATCTCCATCGAGGAGGACCACCTCCCCTATCTCCTGCAGGAGGACTACCACGCCGAGCTCCGAGACTGGAGGGAGGAGGAGGAGGAGGGGGCGGAGGAGGAGGAGGAGGAAGAGGGGGAGGAGACAGATCTGGAGATGACCATTGTTGGCCCCGCCTCCCAGGACGAGCAGCAGTGGCATGATGAGGGGGGCAGCGGAGAGAGGGCGGCGCCCACTTCCCCCCGAGGTCAGCCCGTTGGCAAGGAAACGGTTCAGAATGTAAGCATGCACCATCGGATTCATGACACACAGACACGTGGACATACTCAGGGCCATTCAGTACACACAGAAAGACCTGCACACGCGGGAGTCCCACACTCACACATGCAGACGTCGGATGGATGAAGTCAGGGCCACAGTGGTCCTTAGATGGGATCATGTTTCATAAGAGATGAGCTGATGATCTGTCCATGTGTCCAGCCTGGCAGCCCAGGCAGACTGTGCTTTACACAAAGAGTTTATTTGTCCATGCTGTTTTTCCACTAGACCAGGGCAGAGATAGGAGCAGTCAGTCACAGCTGTAGACGTTCTCACTCGGAGAGGGAGAGTTCAGTGTGCTTGTGGCCTTGGGACTGCCCTCACTGAGAACTGGAGGCTTATCGCCCCCCAAGGGCTTACGGATTGGTTTTATTTCTCTAAGTGACTTAGCAGACCCTGGTTCTAAGATTATCTTGATCTACTTCAAATGAAGAAATTCTAGGGTTTTCTTGGCACGACTTTCATTGCTCCGATTGTCTATCATGCTCGATGTCACTGTTTCTCTCTAACCCCCCCTGCCCCCTTCTCTCTCCAGGAGGAAGGTGCGTGCCTGCCCCCTGACCGGCTCTTTAAGGTGGTCCTGGTGGGCAACTCGAGCGTGGGGAAGACCTCCCTCCTCAGACGCTTTTGTGACGACTTGTTCTACGCAGGCACCGCTGCCACCGTGGGTCAGTACACAGACACACGCATATCCGACCACAAGCGCGACACACAAACAACACCATGCACAGGCCTGTGGCCCTCCTCCTAACCTCTCACAGCTAAGCTTCACACTCAGCGCTTTGAAAAGTGCTGTTCAACAGTGTGAAAAGCTGATTACAGCTGATCGTAAGCATGAGCGGCGGCTGCGACGGCTAGACATTCTTGGACTGCATGGGTGGTATTGATACACTATACACACCTGGCTTGGCTCACATGGCCCACACATCACAGCTCCAAGGGCTTTCAGGCTGAGGGAGTAGTGGGCTTGTGTTGGCCAGGTAGCACCGTTTTCTATGTTGCCTGTGACGTATATTATAATGCCTGGTACCTCAATGCGTAATGCAAGTTAGACAATATTATGTAATAAATTACAATAGGTCGATGTTTATAGATAGATGAGGCTTGCTCAAGATGCAACAGTTGGTCCTGGGGTCATAGGATAAGGGAGTGCTGATCAGGGTGTGTATGGGGTCATAGGATAAGGGAGTGCTGATCAGGGTGTGTATGGGGTCATAGGATAAGGGAGTGCTGATCAGGGTGTGTATGGGGTCATAGGATAAGGGAGTGCTGATCAGGGTGTGTATGGGGTCATAGGATAAGGGAGTGCTGATCAGGGTGTGTATGGGGTCATAGGATAAGGGAGTGCTGATCAGGGTGTGTATGGGGTCATAGGATAAGGGAGTGCTGATCAGGGTGTGTATGGGGTCATAGGATAAGGGAGTGCTGATCAGGGTGTGTATGGGGTCATAGGATAAGCGTGTGCTGATCAGGGTGTGTATGGGGACTGCTGAGGTCTGTCTGAGAGCCTGCCTGGCAGCACCACATGACGAGGCTTGTGAAGTGAAGTCACACCCTTGCTCTGCTGTTGCACCCTATGGCGGTGTGCCCCAGTCCTCTGTGTCAGAGTCCGTGTCTTGTAGAATATGTTACTGTAACTGCGTGTACAATTGAATGTAAACATACATTTTGCTGATTGTTTTCCCTCCCTCCAGGCATAGACTACAGTGTAAAGACCATTACCGTAGACAGCAGCCAGGTGGCGCTACAGATGTGGGACACAGCAGGACAGGAGAGGTGAGGACTAACTAGAGGAGAAAGTGGAGTGAGAAGGTGGTCACATCACACCTCTTTACCTAACCGGCTCCCCTGCCCCAAGCCCTCAGCCCTAGCCCCCCCCTGCTTGGACAGGGCACATGTGTGGAAACTCTAGCCACTGTAACTGAAGGGTTGGGACCTATTTAGATGCTAGCGAACAGGAAAGAAATGGGTTTTAAAGTATTGTGTTACGTTGAAAGTAAGATGAGAATTAACTATGTCGTGCATGTGTGTAAACAAAACAAGTTCTCCATCTGTTTGTTTCCTCTTCCTTCTACCCCTCCCTTCCATTCTGTTCCTGCTCCTTCATGTCCGGGGCTCTCCCTCCACTCCTCCTCCCTCCCCCCTCTCCCCCTCCTCCTCCCCCTCCTCCCGCTACTCTGCAGGTACCGCAGCATTACTAAGCAGTTCTTCCGGAAGGCAGATGGGGTGGTTGTCATGTATGACATCACATCCGAGCACAGCTTCACAGCTGTCAGGCAGTGGCTGACCAGTGTACAGGTGAGACACCAGGCATACAACATTTGAATCTTTGTTTGGTTCGGGAAGAGAACTGGAAGGATATAGCTCAACTCCTCTCGGTCTGTCTCTCATGTCTCTCTCCCGTCCTCGCAGGAAGGAGCTGGCGAGGACATTCCCATCATGCTGCTGGGCAACAAGACAGACAAAGAGAGTGAAAGAGAGGTCCAAGGCGGAGTAGGAAAGAAACTAGCCAAGGTCTGTGTGTGTTTGCTGTGGAGAATAGGCTTCAATAACAGCTGATCACATATGATGTGTGCACCAGTATTAGGATGTCATGTTGACTTTGTGCTTCTTGCTTTTTCTTCTCTGGTGATAATGATACGGGTGCTGTGTGATGATTGACAGGAAAACCGTCTGATTTTCTACGAGTGCAGCGCCTGTTCTGGACACAATGTGGTGGACTCCATGGTGCATTTGGCCAGGTGAGACCCTGTCCTGCTCTGGACCAGCAAACAGCCTCACCCTCCTTTCAGACCCAATGACATACAGGTATACTCTGTAAATATACCTGACACATCCTGTGTCCCCTCTCCTGTGGCAGGGTCCTGAAGGAGCAGGAGGACCGACAGAAAGAGAAGACGGTCATCCTGGTGAACAGCCCCTCCCAAAAGAAAAGGTCCTGTTGCTAACCAGGGTTGGACGCAGCCAATCAGGATGAAGGAACTGGTTCAGGCTCAACCAATCAGGAGGAATTACCAGGGTTTTAGTTTAGTTCCATACAAAAAAAATTAAATTAACTACAAAATGCACAACTTGAAAGAAAATATTGATAGAAAATTGTTTTGGAATTGAATTTGAAGTCTGAATGGAATTGAAGCAAACCTGAGCTCATGTAAGGACTGGCATCACCATAGCAGTTTGTCCACATGTATCTCTAGATCTGTTATCCACACAATACTGTTCCTCTCCTCCATAACCCACCCACTCCCTCCCTCTCAGTCCACCTGCGGTTATTATTGCACCTGTTGTGTCTACTAACACAACAATTTTAGAGACTGTCTCACTGTCTCATTCTAGACATGGACCAGCCAGAGGGGCTCCAATTACAAACGTGATATTGCACTATTACAAAAAAATGGAAGTATTTATTTTATGAAAAACAAAATATAAATGTATTTTTATGAATATGTATTTTCAGTTTATCAATGTACTGGATTGTAAGTGAATCACTTGGCGAGAGTTTTTAAGATTACCATAATTATTTTGAAATGAACAAATCCCAGAGAAAGGGACATGTTTGTTTACATTCGATTGGGTCAGGGTTAGAAAACCAACACAGCCACACGAGCACAGTACTTGCCAACACAACAGATACCAGCACCAGCACAGCATGCTAAAGGACTTCTGGATAGCATACCAGCACACTAGCAAGTTTAACTGTTGCATCATTTAAAATGTGTTGACAACAAGATTATTAACTGTGTAAAGAATATGTTTATTGTATGTTTCTTATGATATTTTCCATGTTGATTACTTTTCATATTACATCTGCCACGCGTTTTGCATGTTGATGTTTTGGATTGGTCATAATGCGGTTTTCAGTGTATTAATCCAGTTGTCTAGTCAAACATTTCAATATGACTCTTTTTTTGTTCACTTTAGAATGGGTTTTGTAAAAGAGTTGTTTTGTTAATGTGTTGTTCAGAGTGTATAAAGCACACTAAGAAATCCTCTTTTATACACATACATTTTGCTCATGTATTATGTGCTTTTGATGGACTAGGGTCACCACATGTGCCACGCTAAAGTGTGTAAATGTGTTTGCACAAATATGTATATGTAAATATGAATAAATATTGAACAAATATCTGTATAATAAATAATATTTAAAATCTGTATATAAGTATATACTGTGAATACGTGTAATAACTAGTGATGATTCGACTAGCAGTTTGAAGTCTTGGTTCCAGAGGCCACCTAGTGGCCAGATTGATCAAAGTCAGTATGTCATCTATTGACAACAGAGCATGCCGAATGAACAGGAAACCAGTAATTAGGTAATAGCCGTATTACCTAAGTAACTGCTTGCCAGTTATTGAAACACAATTGTTACGCTGAATGGTAACCATCTTTCCAAACAGATAAATTAAGGTTTCCAGGTTTTGTAGACTTAGTCCAGTACAAATAACTGATGGCAACTTTACGGCTGCTTGTTCCCAGAGACGTGCTCTCGGCTCCAGAGGGGCGTACCTGTGTGGATCCAGTGTAGGTGATCGGGTCAGTGACAAGCAGTGAACACTGGTGTAACAAAGCCACAATTAAACACTGATACATTGATGTATGGTGTTAAGAATGATTAACAGGATGCCATTGTAAAAGTCCAAATCTTTATTTGGGTATTTGGAGAAGTTAGACCACCTGACATACTGACACATGATGTTCCCTCACACAGTGACCACAAAGCTCACGTCGGAGTGCAAACTGGGCATACATCCTGGGAGTATTCAGACACTACATTGCACACTCCCTTAAGTTACAGTATATCACTTGATTGCAAAGACAAACAAACGTTCACAAGACACATACGCAATGAGTTTTCCTTGGCTTGAATAATGGCTGTACTTTACACACAAAGTCAACATGATTTCAAAACAATCAAAAGAGCAAAGGCTTAATTGAACTCATTTTAGAATGTCTATCCTAAAGTTAATACATATATACATATAACAAATGAGTGGAGATTCCAGATTTCCACAGAGATATATGTAAATGTATTTAGAAGTGCAAAGGAACCTCCTTCATGTCTGTGGTTATATTATTTTAGAAGAACAAAGACCAATAGCTCAGTACAAATCAAAACAGATGATCTCTTACATACGGAATAACATTCATAAATACCATAGAAGAACATTCTCTGATTCAAAAGGTGTTACATTCAAAGTTGTTCTGAAAAAAACAGTCAGCCTAGTAACTAGTAGCCAGTGGAGGATTTCTGATATTGCTTGACGGGCCTTTCAGCTGTGATGCTCTTCTGACGTGAGCATCATCCTATCTGGTCTATCGTCTCATCCAGTCATCTACCTCTCCCTCTCTCAATGGCTCCCCTTGTGGCGCAGTGTGTTCCAGGCAGGTGCTCCTAGCCCCCTCTGTAGGCTGGCCGGGCCGCACTCAGCACTGTCGCCCCCTGCTGGCCACCTAGCGCATCTTGTAGTCATGGGAGATGGCTGCCTCACACAACTGTCCTTTAAAGTCGAGCTCAAATGTGAAATCCAGGTCACGCTGTACAAGGGAGGAAAGGCAAGCGTATTATTAAAAAGATATCACTTACAGTCACAGAGCCAGAGAGAGAGAATATAAGAGACAAAAGGGAATAGAGAGACAATTCAGTGTGACTTTCCCATCCTGTCAGTGAAAGAGACAAAGTGTGTATGAGAGAGAGCGAGAGAGAGAGAGAACAAGAGAACCAGAAAGTTGAATGCAAGCAGCCTTAGTTCCAGTGTCTGGAGAGGCAGTGAAGGGACTCACTATGTTCTTCTCGTTGGGCTTCATAGCGATGCTGCCGATGATCTCCTCCCCCCTGCGAACTGTCAAGTAGTCCTCCAAGTAGAACACTGTCTGCTTCCAGTGAGTGTACGGGGCATCAGGGGCTGGATGCACACACACACACACCCACACCCACACATACACACACACACACACACACACACAAACACACACACCCACACACAAACACACACACCCACACCCACACACACACACACACACACACACACACATCTCAGTTTGAATTGAGATAGCACTTCATGTATTGACTGTTGCCAGAAAGCTATTGTCTGCTATCTTGATAGGGCTGCTGTATGCCAGATAAGACATACCTTACCTCCAAGTTTGGTTTATGAATCTGACAGCTCTGATAAGACCCACAGACTGAGTGGAATTGAACACCACTACTATCACCCCAACACAGTGGTGCCAGTGCCTTCACCTAGTGTGCGGCACTTGGTCAACTTAAGTGTGTGCGTGTATATGTGTGTGTGTGTGAGAGGGAGACAGAATGCTAATCTCCAGCTGCACAGTGCTGATAGCTGACCCCACACGGCTAAACAAAAGTGTGCACCCCCTGCATCCCTGCAGTTCATTGACAGCTTGGCTCCCACTCAAAGGTTTATGCCATTCAATAGGAGATTCATCTGGATGCCCAGGGGCAGCTGGACTACCAGCTTTAAAAGCAATCTGCTGATCAAAGAGCAGCCGGCCAGCAGGGCACCATACACCAGCACAGTCGTGGATGTTTGGTATGCTAACGTTATAGGTGACATGGCATTTCCTGAGGAAGTTACTGACCCTCCTGGCCAATGATATCTGAGTATCTGAGTATGTGTGTGTGTATGACTGGGTGGGTATACATGTGTGTTTGTGTGTGTGTGTGTGTGTGTGTGTATGTGTATGTGTGTGTGTGTGTGTGTGTGTGTGTGTGTGTGTGTGTGTGTGTGTGTGAACCTAAACCTCAATAGCAGCTAATGTCCTCCAGGAAGGAGAGCATAGAGAATCAATGGAAGTTTTCAGGTCCTTAGATGTTTATCACAGGCAAGCTGGCTATCGGCCCTGGACTGTGAGATAAACAAGAATCAAATACGAGGATGAAGGACACTGCAAAATGCTTACCCAACATGTGACTGTCACGTTGCCATACGGGTGACTAAGTTACGGACAGTCATTCAACTGTCATGTGTTCATTTAGATACAGGTAAAACTTTGCCTAGTTCAAACCAGACAGGTCATCTTTCTGACAGTTTACAAAGTCACCACTAGAGGTCAGTCACTTATAAATCACCAAATGAACACAGCTTATACTTTCTGGGGACCATGACCATAAAACAGGGAGCGCTAAGTTGTTATAATGTATTCAGATATCAGTGTGTTCTACTGTAGTGCAGGAACCGCATCCTCTTTTGGTAAGGCAAGAGGCTTTGACAACTGGGCTGGATGCTAGCAGTCTTGGCACCAGGCCAGTGGGATCACACATACAGTATTACCACATGCTATTACTGTTAGTACACTTCCGATGAAGAGAATCACTACCTGGGGTCCCAGCAACACTGGGAATAAACTCCTGCCTGCATATCCAATGGGTTGAACGGCTTACCAGTCTTCAGGTCCTCTGTAAAGGCAGCCTACTGTGGTATTTGACACCAGTCAGAAAGGTCACGCTGGCTTTATATAGGCCAGTGTGTGTGGATGAGGTGACAAACAAGATCCAGTAGCTGGTTTCTCACCGGTGGAGAAGCCAGTTTTCTTGTGGCACTTGGTGAACTCGATGTTGAAGTAGGTGACCATAGCGTGGACGTAGTCGTTCCTGTTGATCTGCAGGCAGAAGGCGGACGTGAAGGACAGGTCCTCAGTCTTCACTGTGTAGATGTCTATTTCCTGCAGAGAGAAGCAGAGCCGTGTGTTCGAAGGGAAGGCAGATTGGAAGTTCTCTGCTCCCCAGGAGCCAGCTCTGAACCCTGTACACATATTCATGCGAAACATACAAAACTAATTACAGAGCTGCCGTTCATACTGTACTGAACACCTGTTTAGCACACTGATGTGTTTGGACTACACGTTCACATTAGAGTTAGTCCATTTCCACTTCTTACAAACAAACAGGTTGTTAAAACAACACATTATGAGGTCTGGGACAAGTGCCTGTTAATCTTACTGTATAGGGCTCTCGCAATAACAAATGTGCTAACATGAGTCCTGCCCGAGTGTGGGTACTGACAGGAAAAGTTGAGTCTTTAGAGCAGACAGCATCCCAGACCATCTGGTCTGTCTTTCCCACCCCAGGTGCTGTTAAAGTCTGATGGAAGCCAGGGGACAGTCAAACCGTGCCTATGCCTGGCCTGACTATCACCACCCCCCGCTCCACCTACCTCCTCAATCTCCTTAGAACCCCATTACATTCCTTCCACATCAACCAAGTAACACAGGTAAACATAAAAAGCCCATTCGGGACCAAAATCTCATTTTCCATCACCTTGCAGACATAAATCACCTCATTGAAAGCCTCGATGAGGCTAGCTGGGTCTCCAAAGGAAAATATTTCGAAAAACACACTGTTTTGATATCAAGCCGCCAGCAGTAAGAACTAGGAGCATGCTCTCCTCAAGTCCATTTCACAGTGGGTCCATAAGCACCAACATGGCTTCCTCTGCTCACGCCCCAGCTGAAGCCCATCACAGTCCAGACATCTCCAGTTCCTCCACTGACTCATTAGAAACACTGGACACTCAGTTACTACATTATTGAAATGGAATGATTATTTGCCTAATAGATGTGTACGAGATACATGGAATGAATTCAGTTATCCATTCAGTCAACTTACTGTACCAAAGACATATATTCACTCTTTACATGACACTGTAACATATACAAGATGCTACCAGATGACCGATAGTGTGCTCTCTCCAGACCCTCGACCACCAACCCAGCCCAAACCTCTGTCTCTTCCTCTCTCTCCTCCCTGTGGCTGAGCGAAGCCTCTTCCTCCTCTGCTTACCTTGACCAGGCAGGAGTTGGTGACCACATGTTTGGAGTCCACTATGTCCACCAACGGTTCCTTCATTGCCACGTTCCGGATGCAAGTCATGTCAAAACCGTACACATTCTCCCACCCTGTACAGACGCACACACACACACAGACATATACATGTACATGCATCAACGTGTATTCAGCTCTGGTACTCACCCCCACTAACCCAAGCCTTTGTTGCACAGGGTCTTCTGTTGAATGTCACTCAGTTAAGCAGTTCAGTCCTGCTCACTCCAGTCATCACAGAGCATCAAGATGCCCCTCTGTTTCTTAATGGGCACTTCCCTCTGGCTAAACTCATGCATTATTCATGGCTGGATAGGATAGTGTGGTGTGAGCATCTCTATTATCCTATCGCATTAAGAACGTGGTGGAGTGTGACAGGGAGGGGAGGAGGATAATGAACAGGTTGAAGCTCCATCATGCGGCCCAGACTGGTGCCTGGGTGGGCCAGCCAGACGCCCTGAGGACCTGGACTAATGACTGGATATAGCCCCCGGACTCGATGCGTGCCACCCTCCTCGTAACGCTATTCACAGCCACCTGTCTGCTAGGAAAACAGACAGGGGACAATATGGATGAAACGTTGGAGTAAGACTACTGGGAACCTGATGTTTGGAGGTGTGTGTGTGTGTGTGTGTGTGTACTGTGTGTGTGCAGCATGTCTTTGGGCTGCCATGGAGAAAGGACGTCCTCCTGCAGTGAGGTAGTCCAGGGCTGAAGAGGCTTGTTAACTTACAACATCGATCATCGCTTTGCCGAGGGAAAGGGTAAACATATTAGCAGCCCCACAGAGTGCGTGTGTGTTTGGTGTTTGTGTAAAAGTGGAGGAACATATTGATGCTCAGCTTGTGTATGCCTGCCTGTACGTTTATGTGTGTGTGAATATTTGTGTGTGAGGAGGAGGGGTTGTGGGTGCATATGTCTGGTTCAGTCTTGCAGGCATTTCACGTCACGGTCCATTAGCAAAGCTGAAATAATCCAGCTCGAATAGACTCTGCAGGGAGGAACTGGGGAGCGAAACACAGGCACTCTAACTCACAGTGTATTTTGAAGTCCTTGTACTGCCGGTCTTCTATGGCCACCACATACAGGGCAGCACGATCTGGAAACATCAGGCCTCCAGGTTTCTGTCAGAGGAGCAGGAGAAACAGCCTGACTCGAGCGTGGAGAGCAGGACACACTGGCATCCACTCCTGCTCTTAGCAGGTAGGGACACTGGTCAAACTCAGATTCTGTCTAAACAAATCAACAAACAAAGAGAGGATCTCTCCCCACAGACAAACACACTTACATGCCCCTTACACCCCCCCCCACACACACATCCTCTGAATACTGTACTATGCCATACCAGCCACTTGTCCCTGGCGAAGATGACCGTGTTGAGCATGGACTCGTAGAAGAGGCAGTAGCCCATCCACTCAGAGATGATGATGTCCACCTTCTCCACAGGCAGCTCCACTTCCTCCACCTTGCCGTTGAAGATGGTGATGACTGCAAAACACAGCAGGCAGTTACAGCTCTCCAGTGGCATCATAGCACTTCAATCAATTCAGATTGCGCAAGAAAGCTGTGAAGCTAACCGTATGCTTAGGGGCTAATCTTGTAAGGTACAAACCAACGCATATATTTGATCATTTACACAATTCTTATAAATATAAATGGCCAACTGTGAAGTCTTTTAATATGGAAAACTTTAAGTCTGTCCCAATCTGTCCCATGGAAATTACCTGAATACACTAACATGGAATAGTCACACATGAAAACACATCAAAGAAACAACTGAAATTTAAATCTCCAGTGTCATCTACAATATCTGCTTATAAACACTGTATATAAGTACATGTGTGTTTCAACACATCCCACTATTACCCATGTGTGCCTCCTTAGTGAGATCCTTCCCCCAGGGACAACCAGATCTGTGACACACACACACAGGGTGGAAGTCTCTGTGAGTCTCCACCCCCCCCCCGCCCCCCCCACCTCTGTCCCTGTGCAAACATAACCCAAACAGCCCCCCCCCCGTGTCTTCATGCTAATCGGCCCAGCTGGAGGAGCCCAACAGAACGGCTCTCCAGCAGAGAGGAATTGGCAGCAGCGCTCTGGGAGTTCGGCAGCTCCTCTGATACAGGAAGTCTTGCTCAGCGGGAACGTGCAGCTCCTCCCCTGACCTAAGCCTGCTCACGGTTTACCCTTTACACTACACAGCCCTGCATTCACCTCAGCAGTCCCTTCTGTTACCTTAACGACCAGACCCTCAGTACTACACGCTGCTCCAGGGAGGAGGCTTCGGTTGACAGTGTCGTTATTTCGGTGTTCCACGTTATTGCTGTAGTAAGTCTTCACTTGGCAATAACATCTAAAGGGTTTCCGTGGGTTTGGGAATGTCTCTCGGAGGAGAAGTACTGTAGGAACTATGACAATGCTTTGTTATCTGATGTTATTTATTCAGAAGTCCTGTGGTCTTGGTACTTCCTGACGGTCAGTCAATAAATAAAGAGTGTGTGTGTTTCTAGACCACCTACCACTATCCAAGTGGTTAGACTTGATGATCCTCTCAGAGTATTCCGATATACTGGAGCACTCGATCTGCAGAAACAGAAGCATACAGCATCTATTCAGAACATTTGAAGCAGTGAGAACAGACACACACACACACATGCACACATGCACACACACACACACACACACACAATACAATAAACGCTGCTGTAGCTCCCCAACAGCAGTCCTGTTGTGTAACTGTGGATGTTGCGTCCCGTCTGTGTGCCAGCACTGTCCCCATGTCAGGAGCAGTGATGTCCCTGGGTCAAGCTGGCTGTCACGCCTGTTTAGACAGGTCATGGACTCGAGCGGGGTTAGCTTGCAAACATCTCCACTCAGACAGGGCCTGGAGACACACTCGCCCCTCGCTAACACCCAGTCGGTTTCTGCTCTCTGATTGGTTGACGCCTTCTCTCACATCCATGTGAAGAGTACATCTCACAAGCTCCAGCACCTCACTCTCTTTTCACAGTTTCTCTCACTGTTAAAAGGAAAACGCACAGCGAGTGCCCGCACTGAAACAACACCCATCTTGGTTGTTTGTGTGTGTGTGCGTATGCATGTGTGTGTCTGCGCGCCGTACCATCCAGACCCCAGGGGCTCTACCTGTTGACGCATAAGGGGGGGATCAGGAGTTCACACACACACACACACACAACCCTGCGAATGCTCCTGATTTATTGAGCTGACAGAAATAACTGAGTGAAATCAAAGACAGTTATTCTACCAAGAGGACTCCCATATGTCAACAGAGGACAAGCGTTTCTGAGAGGCCTCATGTGGAGGACGACTGAAAGGGCGATCAATGGTGAACTTTAAAAGTCCAGGTGGAGCGGGTATAGATTTCATCCCAACATGCCTCTGTGGAGCCTGTGTCCGAGAGCCCGCCTGTGTCTGAGAGCCCGTCTGTGTCCGAGAGCCCACCTGTGTCTGATCCACAATGGCTCTTTCTAGTCATCCAGGGGAGGGCTGTGTGTCGGGACAGAGACAGAGAGACACTGCAGTGTATCTCACCTGCCCTCTGGCTCTCTGCTGTGTGCTGAGCAGAGCCCCCAGTGTGTATGTGTGTGTGTGTGTGTCGTCCCTGAAGCACACTGGGCCTGTCACCTTGGGCATACCTGCTCTGTCCAGCCCAGTGAAGCATGACTGGCAGAGCCTCTGGTCAGAGTCAAGCGTGAGTAGACATGTTCTCTCTGGCAGTCCTATCAGTATGCTGCTCATTCAGGCCCAAGCTCAGGACAGTCAAAGCCCCGTGGCCTTCCTACATTATGAGTTGTGCCCTAAAGCAAGCCTGTTGGGGGGGGCTGGGACACAGACGCAGTCGACTCACCTGATGGTTACAAACATACGCTATCCCACTTTAAGAAAAACGTCTGCCTAGTAACACACACTAATACACACACACACACACACACACACACAGTCTGGAGGAGCAGCTTCCCAGGCAGGCTTCACAGCCCCCTGGCATCATTGAGATGGTTCAGCCTGATCACACCCCACCGAGAGACCAGTGAACCAGGCTGACACACACACACACACACGCACAGCGCCCCCCCCTCTTCCTAGACACACCGCCAGTTAACACCTCACCCAGGGACCAGCGAACCAAGCCTTCTCACACACACACACACACACACAGAGATCCCCAGTGCCAGGAGAGTCTTACCCCGTACACGTGCTTGGCTCCTGCCTTGGCAGCAAACATGGCCAGGATGCCTGTCCCACTGCCCACGTCCAGCACGATCTTGTCCTTGAACATGTGCTTGTTGTGGTACATGGCGTTCCTGTAGGTCAGGGTCCGCACCTCGTCCTTCAGCATCTCCTGCCAGGGACACATGACGGGGCTGAGACGGGGAACGGAAACACGGGCAGCCGCCGCGTGCGCTGGAACCGCTCCGCCGCAAACGTGATCCCTGACTGCGCCGCAAGGATAACCTGATCTCTCTAGGCGTGTGTTCAGACAATGTGATGCATGACATGTCCACACCCCGGCCCTCTGAACGAGGTGCAAGTCTGAGGATGGTGACGGGAGAGTCTCTTCCCTGCAGTCTCAGTCATGAAGGATTATCTTAATCCTGGCCTTACCTCTCACATGCACAGAGATGCAGTTGAAAATGGGGAGTATTCCTTTAATTCCTTTTTAGTCATTCAGGCACATACACTGCAGCAGAAAGAATCATGTCGAGCAAACACATTCTGAAAATGTAACGGAACAAAAATCAACCTTTGGGTCACACTCTAAACCAGCTCTCTCTACGCCCCTCGTTCTCTCAGCCTCCCTCCCTCCCTCCACTCCCTCCCTCCCTCCATTCAGCGTTCTTTATACCTCCCGAAACCTTATCTCCACAAGGCTAAGGCTGCTCTGAATACAGAGTGGTTTATAGAGCTGCCATGGACTTATACATAGACTTGGCCTTACCCAATGCAGTAGGTACATAACATCACAGAGTTGTAGTAAAGTGTTATTATTATAGTTCTATAGGGAAGACTAGAGTGGTTAGGGCTTTCTTACGCTAATGTCATTGCCCACTTTAGAGCTTTGTACTGACAACACTCTCTGTGAACACAAAGGAGCAGTCCCTACCTCGTGGATGCCAAAATGGGCGTAGGAGTCAAAGTAGTAGTCTCTGGAAGTCATGTCCTCGGGGTTGAGGGACTTGGCCATCTTCCCTCGACCGGGACAGGGCAGGCTGGCAGAGTGAGGCGTGTGGGGTGGCCCAGGGACATGGTGGACCGAGGGCACGGGCCTGGGCAATGAGGTGGGCTGGGTCGACTGGGACTGGATGATGCGGATTGGCTGTGACTGTGGCTGCTGCTGCAAAAGAGTGGGAGAACAAAACCAGGAAGGACAAAGAGGTACAGAGAAAGCGAGAGAAACAAAGAGAGAAAGTGAACGACAAAGAATGAACAGAAACAGAACACCGGGTGAGAAGGACAGGCCTCCTCCCTTTGACACATTTTGAGGGCTGATGGCCAAAGGACAGCTCTCCCTTACCTCAGTGGAAAGCTCCGAAAGAGGGACTGATATTAGCATTTACTTCACACTGAGACAACAGCTCATGTCTTGGCACCTGTTTAATTCCCTCTCTTCCTGCCTCTTGCCCACACTTGGCAAACAAAGAGGTCAGAAGATTGAAAAACGAAACAGCCCCAACGCAAAGCATTTTGGCCTAATGGCTCTGAGTGGTATTGATTTAGCTTTAAGGAATTTTGACAGGCACTTTTCTTTGTCTTTCTGCGCTTAGCAGACGCACTGGCTACACATATCTAGGCGTGTCCTTTTCTTAATGCTGTGCAGTGAGACCAGGCTGGGCTGGGCTGGTAGCATGTAGGCAGCCTATTCAAACCCCTGTTCTATTCACACTCAAACCAAGCAGGTCTTTGCAGACACACACCATTCGAAATATAAGTTGAAGCCTTTTTTCTGAACAAGATCTGTCATAATCAGCATGTCTAATGAAAACCATTTCCAGATGGTTCAGAATCCCAAGCTGTTGCTGGAAACCTCAGACACCATCCAGTTCACTGAAGTCCTGCCAGTAAATATTAAAAAATAGCTGCAATTCACCTAGTGGGAGAGGCACCTGAGGGCTTCTAGTCCACAGGGAGACAGAGGCACAGCAAAAGCCTGTGTGTCAAATCTTAGCACACGACAACTCCCGCTACTTTACTACACTACAATATTTATTCCCCCCAAATTTTACAAGTGGATGTTACGTACATTCCTCTGTCTTCTAAATGCAAATGAGATGAGAAACACATGATGAGCTGGTGTCAATCAGGCAGAGAGCTGGGGCTGAGTAGGACTGCTGGGGCTGTGTCCTGGTCCTGTGGCCTCTGCAGACAGCTTCACAGCCTACCGTGGAGGTGGGGTTTAGGAGGGCGTTAGTGAAGAGCTCTGAGGATGCTGCATGCTGACTATCATGCTGTTTCATTGTTGCTGCCAGGGTGCGGTGTGCGCTGGTGTATTTTAGCGGATGGATATTTTTACACACTTCTGAAATCTAGATGGTCTTGGTTAGTCAAGTGGAACATTAGATATACATGTTACAATGCTGCTGGATAAGAGGCAGTATTCAGTAGTCTCAGAGAGGAGAGAAAGAGAGATCAAAGTGTCCTTGCCTCAGTGTGCTGGCCAATCAGATTAACCAGAGGAATACAGAGAACTGTATTATTTGTGCTGGTGTGTATTGTGTCCAACCCAGGGGCGATCTGTTGATACAGTCACATTACCGCCATTTCTAAACTTTCTAAACTTACCTTCAACACATTCTCCACTGACTGCCAATTAGATAAATGAGTCTTCTGGAAAAACGTGCACTAAAATAATTGGTATTTACTATGTAGCGTGAATTAACTCGTTTAACTCGTTTTAGAACGTTCAATCTGAACTACGCGGACCGTCGGGTGCCAGCTGTGTCCTGCAGGACCATGGACAGAGCACCTTGCAGCACCAGAGCAGAGCGCACATTCGCCTACAGCACCGGAGCTCTAAACGGAGCAACAGACTGTAGGATATACCGGTATACCGGCGTCATGGCCAGAGCAAGAAAAAAACTTGACTGGCACAGACGATGCAATGACTAGGCAATGAAAATGATCAATTGTCTAAGAAGCGGCATGTTTCTATAAGAACGTTCCCATGTCGCTCTTTCAACCCTGGAAGAAAGAAACTGACATTCAGTGGCTGGTGGACGATTTTACTCATTTTGGCTACTGGTAGGAAACAGTCTAATGCACACCAACTCCATGCCGGCATGAGCTGTTATCTTTGCTTCGACTATTCTTGTTCGAAGAGCTGCCTGTTTAGTGTAGGCTATCTAAAAGCCCCTAACCCCTCTGTGTCAAATATAAGATGTCAGAACATATATTTTTGAACTATAACGTAATATTATTTTCAAACCTACCTCAGAGCTCTCTGACTCCGCCATCTTTCTCCTCAGAAGCATACAGCGAGAAGAGTGTTTTATTCCCATGAGAACCGGCGAGATCTGCACAACTTGATATGAAAGGCTTTAAAAAGATTTGATTCCCCTTGAAAACAGTTATTTTGCCTTGTGTACGTTCATCATAATTTGCTAATCTTGTTTTAACTTAATAAATAATAAAACGTGTAGGAAAATTATCTGTCGTAAGATTCCGAGATGTCCAAGGTGAATGGGCTACCCCTGTTAAAATAAAGTGTTGTGGAATCCATAGTTCAAAAGTTCGCAATGTTCAATCTTCCTTTCATGGAGATTAGAAAGCAACTGTTCATCACTTGACATCACTTCAGTTTAAAATAAAGATATACTCCGCAATCCATGCAGTTTTGGGAAATCTGTAAAGCTCAACAGTCAGATCGACCCGTAGAATCATATGTGTGCAGTTTACAAATGTGTGTTCTGTAACACTGTTTCTGTATATAGAATTGTATAGAGTTGTATCCAGGTCTTCATAGTACCTTTAAGATATGTCTTATTCCCGCGACGTGTCAGAATCGGACTGAATTTGCGGTGTATTCGTCCTTGATCAATCCGTACATGTTTCCATTTCTGCGCATGATAGTATTACTATAACTTTAATTCAATGCAATCAGGACACTTCTTAACTCACAGTCCCCTCTCCTGATGTCCAGCTCCCATCACTGGAATGTTCCTGTTGCTGTGCTTGATTTATTTGCCATTTTGGGGGATTCCATGGCGAGCTTGAATACCACAATGGAAGTTTGAACTTTAAATCACACCCAACAATAATCGATGATGAGAGAAGTAACAATGCCGGTTACAATGCAATATTCAAATTATAGCATGCAGCACGGCCGGCTTAGTGCTTCACCTGCACAGCTGATCATGAGATGAATCAGATTGGACCACTCAGTGTGACAAACGGAGGTTGCCCCCCCCCTTCCATCTCTCACTCTCCTTCCAAAATATATATATAACCAGAGAGCACCTCAGTTCTGTCTATTTGCAGTAGCTTTGACTTAATTCGACCGAATATAATTTTACATTAAAATGTAACAGACAATATACTGCTGTAACTCATTATCGCCATCTGAATTGATCTCTGCATGTTGGTCTTTCAGCTTGCTAAGGATCCCTTGCTGATGGGTTTATTTTGGAAGAGGTTTTCCTCTGCCACCCACACCATCCATTGCATAATGCATCAGAGGGGGCAACCACTCTGCTCCCCAAGCAGCCAGCAGGCAACAAGCAGACAGACCATGTTCTCTGATGCTCCCATAGGTCCATGTCATTGCATACAAATAAATAAACTTGCACACACACACACACACATTGTGTTTCATGGGTTGCAATAAGGAACATCTCAAGTGAATGTTCTTTTATCTTTACAGTATGTGTAATTCTGGCCTGTTTGGACAAATCTGGTTCAAATGGCCCCAGTCTAAATGTTGCTTCTAAGAGGCGATTTATTTGCTCTTTCAGCTATTTGTGTCGGAGAAGAGAAGTCCCTGAGGAGAATGCATGTTCCTATTCCCGTAGTTATAGACCCCCAAAAATATATTTCTGTCAGAACACAGAAATATATTTTTAAGTCAAAGTTTTGGTTGGATTTGGTCTGAAGACAATACAAAGTTCTAAAAAGTTATATCAGTGCTCTTTCTATCTCGGTTTCTCTGTTCCTTTTCTCTCACAACAACAACAGATTCCTACATCATTCCCACAGTGAAAGCTTCTTCCAAGATTGATGTGCTGGAAATGCTTCAATTACTTTCCCTTTTCCCTTCCTCAGATCCATACACGCTCTTTCCTCTGTGAACGACTTCCATTAAACCTGTCCTGCACCATCTCCTCTCTGGCTGAAGACAAACGGGGAAGAATCATGACATCATCGACTGCACAGCTGCAATGATTGGCTCGTTCTGGCGGCTGCTCAGAGTATTGACAGCCTCGTTATCTTAACCTGCATCACGTTGGTGCATCATCCACACGTCGCATAATTCAACCCTATTTTGCAAAAGTTTCAACTTCTTTAACTTTACAACACTCTCTCTTTCCATAGACAACACTGGGACAGTGAGTACCCCTTATGTCAAAATCCTTTGTTTAAGTGTATGATATCTTATCAATCGGTTGTCGTCATGTACTGCTATTATCCAAGGATCCGGTGCCTCCAGTATAGATGTATTGATTGAAGCTGGTATGGCATCAAAAGATGATATACTGCAAGTGTTATGTCAATAGAACTGCAGAACCAACATCGGCCTTGGATGATAAACATGCTTTTTTACTTACTAGGAGCTTCCTAAGATTTGTATCTCTCTCTCTTTCTCTCATGTATGTTATTGTCTTTCTCAGCCTGTGGCTGTGGTGTTTGGGGGTGTTTGACCCAGGGTAGATCAAATGTCTTTGTTGACTGTTTCGACAAACACGTTTTCGTAAATACAAAAGTTGTGTGTATCTAACCACGCTAGTCAAGCTACTGTGACGGGGAGATGGAGTGTGTTTAGATGCACACAACTTAATCAACAGGCTCTTAGATCACAAAGTACATTAATGACACAGAGAACATGAAGAGACTCTGCTGCTTTGATCTACAAGCTTTTCATTTTCCAGCCCGTTAGGAACACAGCAGGACATGGAGACTGAACTCAAAAAGCACATCTCCGCATCCCAATCTTAGCATCCACCTAGAGAAGGAGCAACCTTTTTGTTTTCCTATTGCGCCTCATTCTGAGCCTGACGAATGTACAGTAGCTTGTTTGTTCAAATGACTGGAGATCAATAGCCCAGAGCAGCTTGCTGGCAGGATACAACTCACCAGAAGAGAAGGGAACACAGGGCAATCTTGATTGAATGGAACTTTATTGTTCCCTTGTATCTCCAGCTCTGACTGGAGGCTGGTGTCACACATAGAAAAAGCTGGTTCTTTTGTTTTTCTGCAGAAGATGCGTCGTGCGTTTTCATCCCTTCTGATCTCTATTGAAACACAGACGGAAGCACGCTCGCACGGTAACACCTACACACAGCGCACAGGCAATGCAACCTGCTGCCGTGCCAACAGTTGCTATGTAGGTCCGAGGTCCACGATGACTTCACCTCCCTGAGCTCTGCTCCACTTCTCCTCCCATACGCCATTTACAGAGCACGCATCCACACGTGTTCCAACAGGACATCGAGCAGCGACAGACACACTGTAGGGGGATCTTTCCACAGACCATCGAGAGGCACTCAGACGGCCAACTGAATCCGATCATAACGTGCAGCTCTCTGGAAATGAGCGGCCGGATTGTTCTGGAAGTGTTCTGAGGTTCTGAAATGGTTCGAGACTCCAACCAGTCAATGGAATCGGGCAGCTCATGAGGAATGCAGTGGGGGAAGCAAGCTTTGAAGTCGGCTCCATCTGCCCTGGAGAGCATATGCCTAACGAGTGTTCTATTGTATTTCCATTTACTAAAGGCTGTGGCTGCGTGTGGTTGTGGCCTGAATTAGTAATGCCAACATTAAGAAAAGGAGGAAGGAAAAGCTGGATTATTCATTTGAACTCGAGACTTAAGCTTGACTGTCTTCATCCCTGCCCACGAGTGCAGACGAGGGGATCTCAGAAGCAGCCAACAGGAATTTGCAGTGTGCTGCGTGTCCGACATAGCTGCTGTGAAATTGTAGCTTTCCACCTGTGATACGCCTCGGTGCTTTCACAATGCGGTTCCTGCTGGCTCCCGGGGTTGATTGGAACATCACCCCCATTTCACTGTCATGGCAGATCATTCTCCTCACCCCAGGGGTGAACAACCCCCAGTTTTGATTTGGGTTTGAAGACGGTGTGCTCCTCCTCAAACACGTGCTGTGGTCACCTTCAGCAGTGCCTCAGACCCCCCTTTATTCTTCCTCTTCTTCTCTGGCACTCTCTATTGGGCAAACAGGCATACTGAATCTGTCATCTCTATCAGAGGGGCTACTTAGCCGAATGTCACGATTCATCGTTTCTATCTGCTCAGAAATAACATGTATACAGCTCATAGTCTTGTCGCGAGTCATTTCTCCTGATTCTCGAATGGAGAATCGTCTTTAAGAAGAGACAGTCCGCATTGTTCGGAGAAGAGGAAAGCCAAGCCCTACCTGCATGGAGCATTTGAATATAAACCCACTTTGAGTTAGGGCCTACTGGATCATCCATCATACAACACCCTCCTCCCTTCCCCACACCATGACCCTGCCAGGGGGCACAGGTGCTTCAAACTGACCACGAGGCAGAAGGAGAGAGGATCTGGGGACTTCATTACTCCTGCACAATGTAGAGAGAAAGATAATCCCTGTTGTCCGTAGCTTCGGAGACACAAAACATCCATTTTGGCAGCTTTCGAGCCCTTCCCAAATAACACATCCACCCTGCTGGAATGTAGTTAGCTTCAGTAAGCCCACAATACAATAGCAACACTCCCCGATGCATCTATGGTTCGTCTTTTAGCCTGGCTGTGCTACGGTGAAATGATTAGTGTCCTCAAATGGTATGGAGGCTGTCTCCTAAACTCTGATCAGATGATGGACAGTTGAAAGTGGTTGGAGTTTTCTTAGACTCATGTGTGCTGTGGACACATGTGCCTTATTAATTAGCCTATGCGTGTTTGTTTTAGCTGATAGTCTGCCAGCACTGATGACCGGCGTCAGTCCAAAATCTGTGATCAAAGGCTCAGTGAATCACTGAAGGGATGTGTGTTTGTTGGTTGGTTGGTACACACATGCACGCCTATCAAGCACACACCACGGGCTGAAAAGAATGGTTCCATGTTGATATAAAGCCAGACTGGTGTCTATGGGAACACTAATGGAGTGGCCAATATTAATGAAGACTCCTAATCTGATTGTACTGGTCCTCGTACATGAACGTGGGGTGTGTGTGTACATGTGTGTGGGCTGTCGCTGTAGAGATGGATGACGGAGTCACATATAATTACCAGATGATCCATCCAGTGTAGTTAGTTCTCAGAATAGAACCGCCACAGCCCAGCCCCACGTCCAGCTGCTATCAGGCTCACCCAGTCTGGGATGACAATGGACAGTCATTGACCGTCACGTCAGTTAGACTGGGATGTGTCTAAATGCCAGGACGACGTTTTCGAGATCACATGACCAGTTGTGGATTACAGTACCTGTAATATTTCAACTTGAAACCAAATGTAAAAAGTTGAGCAGGCCAGATTTCCACGTTACCTCTTTAAGGTTGCAAAAAACGAGACGTTGAGGGAGGTCATTACTGCAGTCTGTTGTGCAGTATTGCAGTGGGACTGTGTTGTCTTGAAGACAGGATGCCCCTGGCACTCGTCTCATTACCGACTGCTGCGGTAGGATCGTACCCGGGAGAGATCGCACCAACCTGGTCACATTCATCAGCTCTATCGTGTGTGTTTTGACTTCAGACATCCGACGGTAGCATTGTGAACACGCGCACGTGCACACCGATGCACTCGCGTCAGCACGCGCACCGTGCATCTGTCACGCCGACACTCGCGTGGGATGTCTGTCTATTTAGAAACGTCTTCTTTGGTCCTCTGAGTGATGAAGGCAGACAACTGGAGCAGCAGTCTCTTCGTAATTGAAGGGTTTCTCACAAACCTGTCATCGAATAGAAAGCCTCAAAGGCGGCCTCGTGTCACCTTGTCACAGCCCCTGTGATCACGAGCGTGGAGCTATCAGTTCAGTCAAAAGCTGGGAATTTGTTTGACTGCAGTGTCTTACAGTGGCAGCTGTGTGACTATACAGTGAGCTCACTACAACATACAAACACACAAATTGATATGCGGCTATTCTGGCCTTCACCTTCCCTTAATGACACGCTGAGTTTGTTGTGAGTCCTTCAACAAAGACTAATGGATTCTCTGACAGGACTCTGAAATGACCATGTAGCTCAGGTTAGTCACCTTTACTTCCTATGGCCAACATCACTTCCTGTTGAGAAAAGTGGACTTGTAAATTACGTCACTCCTCCAAGACAGCTTCCCTTTTCCTCTCTACTCATGGGATGCCTGTTTAATCTTGGATGAGTGTAAACTGTTCGCAGTGGTGGATGACATTGCACAGACACCAGCCTCCTAGGTCCGTCTCTGCTGTGAGGGTGAGGCACTGCAGAGCCGGTGGGAGTCCAGTTTCACGAACACACACACACTCGCATTCATACATCCACACTGAGCAGGCTAGGGGTTAGGGGTTGCCATTTGTCCAACCAGTGACCGCAGAGCATGCCAGTCCTTGTAGATGATAGAGGAGGCTTGGTGAGGAGTGTTGGAGGAGGGAACAAAAAGACAGAATCTAAAATGGAGGACCGTAGGATGACGGGGCGGAGAGGTACGGGGATGGAGGATGTATCTTGAGATCGAGTTGTTTTTTCTGGATGCTTTTTGTTTCTTTGTGATGAGAAAGAAGTGTGGATATATAACAGATGCTGCTTAAGGTTTCCTACCAACATATTTGGGACTAGAATAAAACATTTAAACACTGAATGGCTCAATGAACTAATGAATCAATGAGCAATCACATTCGCTGAACAGCATGAGGGAAAGAAAGAGGCAGGGAGGGGAAAAAAAGGGTTGCATGTTTAGCCTCATCCTGCAGTTGTTTTGTCAGAGCCTTCTCTCATCTCTGCATTCTCTTCTCTCTCCTTCAGCATTTTACTGCTGATGCTGTTGCGGTAGATGCATATTTCATAGGCCACCCACAGCAGGGACCTGGGTCTAAACTCTTCTCTGCTGCTGGTGGTGCTCTGAAAGACTACGCTGGCCTCTTCAGATCACGACTCCGTCTTCGCTGGTACGTCGAGAGAAAAACGAGAAACATCGTCAGCAGGGCATTGGGGGACTCCCTGGCTTTGATGAAACAATTATTGAATAGTCAACCAGTGTGTTTGACTTTGCAGCAGTGCGGTGTGCCTAGACCAAGGTGGAGGTTCTCTGAGTTACAATGAGGCTCAGTCCAGGTCCCCCTGACGTAATGCTGTCTTCCCCCTTCAGGACATCTTCCCAACCAGCCATGCACATTCTTATTTTAAGAAGTACTTTCCAAGGCAGTTGTCACGGTGACCTACTTGTTCCAGCAGCAAGACCTCAAAACAGACAAAATCTATTGAAGAAAGCACAGGCACTGGCTCCCACTGTCTGGGAACAAGAGTGTTTCTCCTTTTCACTCTCTTTAACTCTCTTTAACTCTCTCTCTCTCTCTCTCTCTCTCTCTCTCTTCCTCCCTGCTTGCCTGTCCGACTGCCTGCGTGTGCCGGTACTATTTCATGGCTGTATCTGGCCAGGGATTTGTCCTTCTCACCAGGGATCAAGCAGGATCACATAAAGAGACTGTGTGGTTTGAACAGATAGGGTTTACAACCATGACCCAGTCTTGGATGTTGGCTTGACCTTTCATAGTGGGAGTAGCAGAGTTGAACGGAAAACCTGAGCAATCTCTCTGTGGACCAGATCAGTCAGATGTCGATTCTGTCAACACCCAAGCTGAAAAGACAAATGTAGACTTGCAGTTGAAAGGGTCGAGCCTCTTTGTCTTGCTCAGCGAGGACGCCATCTCATTTCCGCAAAGCTTTATTCATCAAGTCGTCTCCTAATGGAGAGCGTGTCTCTGTGTGTGTTCATCAGGAGCGCAGCGTGTCACCAGACTTCGTTCCGTTGGGTCTGCTGTGATCTGTTCCTCTCTCCACCTCGTTACAGAGAGCCTGAGACGTTGGAGGAGAATCGGAGGCAGAACCACCAATGCAGTCCCCCGCCCAGACTTCTTGAAACACTCTAACTACGTTTTAGAGATGTTTTTTTTTGTTTTTTTGATGTGGTACCGTCACAGAGAGCGATGGTGGCACTTTTCATTTGGAGAGCACAAACCTCCGGAGAACCCGATCAGGCCACATGGGGAAACGTAATTCTCATGTTCATCAGAGCCTGACCAGGCTTCAGGCATTCGCCATGTTTGTTATGACTCATTACAGAGTCGTTTACCATCCAAAGTGATTTACAACAGGGTAAGACTAGTCCCCAGGCTCTACGTCCGCTACAAGGTTAAACACGGTAGTCTAAATATTTTAGTTTGATCCAGACCATTAAAGGCAGAATACCATCATCTGTATTGCTGTGTTGAGTTTCATAAGCAACAAATCTGAGCGTGTCTTCACTAACTATCAATTATCTCGCAATACATTTATAATAACACAGTAGTATTGTTAATTTTGCCTTTCAAATGGGTAAATCAACAATGTATATTTTCTCTTTACAGCAGGCGAGATTCAAATAAACAGCTTTTCAGCAAATCCAGAATGCTATTTTGTGATTAGAGCTTGTTTTAGTATGGACCATGGTTCATAATCGTTACTGTTGTCATGTTCAATGACTAATGGTCCATAGGAGCTGCGCAGGATGCAGGATGATGCGGCTATAAAACAGCTCATTGGTTCTCACTGTCTCCCTCTTTCTCTTCTTTCTTTCCTCAATCCCTCTCTTGCTCCAGCCCTCCCTCCATATCTCCCTACCTCCTATCAAGCCAGTATAAACACCAAGTACCTCATTCACCCTTAATGTCAACAAATTTCCATTAGACTCTCGCATTTCTAGGAACATGACAGGCTGATGGGCTTGTAGCCAAGAAATAATTTTCAGTTTGCACGTTCAGCTCCCCCCTGTTATTCATCACTGGCATCATGAATAAAGCACCAACTGGCGAGGAACGAGGTGAGGAAGAGGGTATGATGGTGGGGTAGGGAGAGTGCTAGAGTGTGTGACATCTCTGTTTACAATGAGTAGCCTACAAACAGAGTGAGTATTTTACAATGACAATCGGGGGGGTCAACTTTTTCTCCAGGGTGTGTATCGACCCCCCCAGACCTGTTGTTTTTTCCCTTTTTGGGGGGGGGTCCAAGTCTTAATTAGGGGGGTCAGATCCCCCCAAACCCTCCCTGTAATTCGCACCCTGCCTACACCCAGGGTTCATGCTGCGTTTCTCTCCGTTGGGGCTGGTGGAAAAGGGGGAGATTGAATGACAACATTAATGACAAAGTGACATTTGTGGAAATAATTAGTCATCCTTTTATTTGAGCTTCTCTGAGTACGATCAGAGGAATATTTACCCCCCTGATTGAGTATTTAGTGGTGATATTTAGATGCGGTTTCATATATGAACCAGGAAAGGCCTGTGGCGTTCCAGCTGGGTGTTTAATTAGCTGCTATTAATGCTGATTGTTGATGATGTCTCATTAGTAAATGAACCCTCTCCCCTAACTTTCACAGCAAGGAAAGAAAGGAGGAGGAGGAAGAGGCTGTCTGGGCTATCCCAGCCTCAGTTCTGACCATGATCCTTCTGGGTTAGATGGCGACTGATGACAGATAGGAGGATGATGGAAGAGGACAAATTAGAGATGGAAATGAACATCTGATAGATTAGAGGAATTCCAGGTGGGGATAGAGAGAAGCCTGGCGTCCTTCCTGTGGATCAACACCAAGGGGGGATAGGGAACATTAACTCACGGCAGCCATCATGCTGGCCTGGCAGTAGTCTTCCCTCTTTGTCATATTGTCCAGATATTTTAATTTGTTTTCAGCTAGAGATATTCATCAGACAGATATCCCTAACACAGCTCAGCATTGAACCAGTCCACCGACTTGCAAATCCTATCAAATAGTTATTGAATGTTAGTTAATGAAAAATGTTATCATCATTTGTTAATATTCAACAATAACTTCAGCAATTGACTGTTCCATGTCATCATACTGTTTGTCTTCAGTTTTCCCTCTTCGAGAGCAGTTTCACTCCTCACCTCATAACCACGCCCTGACAGGGGCCTTTCATCACAGGCCTTCAGCTGATCTCTTCATACTTTCAATTTAAACTTCCCATCTATCTGGTTTAGCTCCAACCTGACCCTCATGGTGAAAGTCTCACTGTTAATCTTCCTCCTCTTCCTTCTCCTCCACAACTGTCTCTTCGTCTTCGTCCTCCAACTAGTTAAATCAGGGCTGCTCCCACAACAGAAGTCTGCTCTGGCCCCAAGGACACCTGACCTCAAACTGCTAAAAATAAACCTTTTCTGATGGCTGTTATCTCCGTTGTGGTTGACATTATAAGGTCTTCTTGTTCCCTCTGGAGAAGGAGAGGGAGAGGGAGAGGGAGAGGGAGAGGGAGAGGGAGAGGGAGAGGGAGAGGGAGAGGGAGAGGGAGAGGGAGAGGGAGAGGGAGAGGGAGAGGGAGAGGGAGAGGGAGAGGGAGAGGGTGAGAGGGAGAGGGAGAGGTGAGAGGGAGAGGGAGAGGGTGAGAGGGAGAGATATGGACGACAGAGAAACAGAGAGGTGTCAGAGCAGAGCTTTGAATTAGAGCACTTTTCCCCTTTCAAAGCCAAAACAATATCAGCATACATAATCCTTAAAGGTGCTGTCAATACAGTTTGTCCTTGGAGTCTTTGCAATCCCCCTCAACGGGTGATAAAGGTAATACAAGAACGTGTCTTGTCTATATTACATAGGATGGGAAAGTGAGACCACAACGTGCTCTAGTCTGTATGATCATCCCTGCTTCCCTTCCACACCCAGCGACAGATGGTTACTAAGGCTCTGGGATGTGTGACGCTGGTTCTGATTGGCTGCTTTGGTGGGATCCCAGCGACGTCTGAGATTGTACCCACTCGAGCAAGACTTCACATACACACACAAATCAACATATAAACCCATGACACATACCGAAAAACACATCTACATATGCCGTGTGAAGTCTACACTACCCCATATCAGACTGTGGGAGTCTGCTGGGGGCTGATTAGAGACTAGCTGATGGTAAACATGTCTGGGAAGGATAGTGAGTCCCAGGGAGACCAGGAAGTGCGTTTACTGATTCTACCTCAAGGCGCGACCCACGGAAAAATACCCTGTGGAAAGCTTTGAGCCGTAACACAATTTAATTCAATAAAAATCTATCTGGGTCCATTTTTGTCCATCGACTGCGGTGAATGTAATTTAACACAGCCATAAGAAGGCATTAGGAGCTCCCAGCCTTAAACAGGGCGGGTGAGCTTGAATGCTTTCTGTGCTGTAGTCAAAGTGCTGTTACCATCTCCACTGTCTCCTCGCCACTTATGTTGAAACAAACGTAACAGTACAGTAATCGGTTTAAAGGTTTCAAATAGGCTTTTTCCTGGATGTGTGCTGTAACGTGTGGAGCAGAAACAGGGAGTCAGATCTGCCCTCCTCCCTCCCTTCTCCCAGGCTGCGTATCTACTAAAGCCTCAACGGATGAATATTCATTCCTTTAAAAATCGAGTCGCCGCTCTCGTGTGAGAATCCAGATGATCTAGAATGTTCCAAGTTAGATCTGAGGCCAGGAGGCTGCTGCTCTCCCAGTTCCTCTGCTTCTCCACTCTGCAAAATGAGCCCTCTAACTGTGCCTGACGGGGCTTTAAATGAGGTCACCAGGTGAGAAGATGGATCTCCCACAGCTCCCGGTTACGCCATGAACGCTACCCGCTCCACCCTCCCTCCCTGCGACCCCGCCTCTCTGGCGTCTGCCCGGCGCCGCTGCTGAGCGAGGTGACGTCGAGCTCGCCAGGTGGCACAGGTGCTCTCGGTGTGTCTGATGACAGATACAATCATACCCTGTCATATCAATGCAGACGCTTCATTTCAGCAGCCTTCTGCTGAGGGAGGTTCTTTTTCTGTTCAAGGAGCCGACTACAGTAGGCTCTCGCCTGGTCTCAAAACTGCGATTGGCAATGGTTCTGCCCTGGCTGGCTGCATCAGGCTGTTTGCTGCCTGATCCAGACCTGCCTGCTTCCACATTTGCCTGCTTTGCACCAGGTTACATTTATTCATTTAGCAGACGCAGGTTATATGGTGAGTGTCGGTTTGTACCAAGTGGAGCGGGCTAAGTCTGGCTTACAGTGCCCTCAGGCCTATATCATAGAACTGTGATCACGGCACATCTGTCAGCCAACATGCATGAGCTGGCGCTTTTAACATTCACCATCAGGAGGAGGAGGAAGTTAGGAGAGGATGGGGAGAGGTTCATTTTCTCTACTCAACTAATCTAAATTAATTTCACTTCAGGAAGCGGGGCGGGAAATAATATACTGAGACACACACACATAAGCTATATACAGTCATTTCCTCGAATTAGTGTGTTGTTGGAGTATCCATATACCATTGTGATGCAACGTTGTGTATTTTGAATTTTGTCTATGCTGCGAGTTTAACTTATGACCTGCGACGCTTTGGGCTGTGGAACTCAGACAATCCTTTCTGCCTCCCACTGTCAGATCCTCTGATTGGAACTGGGAGGAAGCTAATGCAGTGATTACATGATCAGCGCAACACCACAGGAGAGGACCCTGGGATGGGATGCTGTCTTGCTTTCTTTTCATCTCCATCTCTCCTCTCTCTTTCTATTCCTTTCTTTTTTTTCTCCATCTCTGTTTCTCTCTCACACTATCTCTCCTTCTCTCTCTCTCTGCATGTCTCTCCCTCTCTCTCTCTCCCTTTGCCACCTCTAGTACCTGGGTGCATCTGTAGATTATTCAACCCTGACCTGGCCACACTAGCATGGTTGCTGATCAATCTTCCAGCCTGCCAATACAGCCTTCCAGCCTGCTACCAACCCTCCACTGAGCTCTGTAGCCCTGAGAGCTGCTCCCTGACATGCAGGGATGGTGGAGGGATGAATGAGACGGCCTGGGACTCTGGTCCCAAGGCTACAGCGCAGAGGTCCAGATAACGTAATGTGGTCTGGTCTGGCTGTTGGGTGAAGTATGACTGTCCTGACAGTCTGCCCCCCCCCCTCCCTCTATCTCCCATCCCCCCCTCCCTCTATCTCCCCCCCTCCCGTCCATCATCCATCATCGGCTGTCCATGGTTCCCTCGTGGGAGAACTGGGAAAAGGAAGAGCCGAAAAAGGAAAGCGTTAGAAAGAGGGGGAAAAGAGATTTGAGTTTGCGGCAGGGCTATTTTTAGCCCTGCCTGTAATGTGGTCCATTAACTTGAAGGGCTGGAAGAGGAAGGGGTGAAGGTACAGAGGAGAATAAGCCTGAGATAGGGAGGGAGGGACTGAAAAGGGGGGATATAGAAAGCTAGCTGCCGGAGGTAGAGAGATAACCCTGCTTTTGATGAGAAAAGAGGTTGTTTGTTTTGAAAGTATTGCTTCTCCCTTCTGAATCCAAATAACTTCAATTGAATACAATAACATAAACAGCATGCAAATGAGATTTTCACCTCAGCTTATTGCAGCTGAATCCGAACTTCATCTGTCACCCTCCAACTGTAGAGAAATGTTTACTGTGGGGTAATAGATTAGACAAAAAAGACTGTTAGCCATGTATTTCCAACCTTCAAGCTCCATTAGTAACTGAAAAAGACTCTGGTACTCAGAAACGTTGATTTCTTTCCCTTTCACTGATTCAAGTTCTCCACACTAAGTCTCAACAATGTGTCTGTAGTTGTCAGTTGTCTGTCAGTTGACTAATTCCGGGATGGGGCCTGGAGGTGGATGAGTTGCAGAACCCTGATCTGGACCTGACCAGGGCGTTCCTCCTCTGCTGTGACAGGACATCCTTGATGAACCCACCAATAATGTCACTAGTGGGAAGCCTGATGGATGCTGACAGTGTTTGTACAAGAGCAGTGGAGTTGGTGGAGTTGAGTACAGTACTGTAGGAGTTGGCAGCAGTGTCCTAATGGCACACCAACTTGTCTGGCTTGTCCAGATGGCTTTTCCAAGGTTTTTGTCAGCCCAGCCTTGGGGAGAGGGATGCTGGCCAGACATGTTGGTCCAGTGGACCTGGGCTAGGTATTCCCCTGCTGCAGTGCTATGGATCACTGGGCCATTAAGAGAGCCGAAGGCTGAGTAAACCATGCTCTCTTCCCCTTAGCTTGACTTCTCAATGAGAGTTTTAAAGTCTCATCTTTCAGGGATAAGTAGGAGGATCTGGAGGAGGTTGTGTCTGGGTTCAGGCCAAACTCATGTTCCTCCTTTCTTGATTTGATTTGTTGGTGGCGGGAGTGTGTGTGTGTGTGTGTGTGTGTGTGTGTGTGTGTGTGTGTGTGTGTGTGTGTGTGTGTGTGTGTACGCTGCAAGTGCTAATCTGAGTGAAACAGGGCTTGCGTTCAGCCACAGAAATGTCGCTGAGTCTTTGATCATGCAGGGTTAGTCACATATCTGAAGCAGTCAGAGCAGTAATATTGTGCTGCCATCTTTCATTGTGCAACCACAGCAATGCCTCTGCCACTGGCAGACAGCTGAATGACTGAGGGAGGGAGGGATGGAAAAAGCCAGTTTACATTACAGGGCCCGGCTTTCAACCAGAAACACATTCGTTTGGTCCCCTAGCCTCAATGTAGTAACCTGTCACAGCTCCACCAACAGGCATCCACATATAACATATTACCATTCAAACCCTATCAATACTGCTATTCAGAAGAATAGTATTGTTTTTGCCTTTTATTCTAGTGTATACTGTGTGAGCACAGCCTATGTTAGGTTAGGTTCCCTAATCTCAATCCTAACCCCGCCCTTCAATCCACTCCACAGTCTAAGATACATTACAAGGCACCAACATTAGCATTCACCCTGAAATGAGTTTCCACTACCAGATCATAGTCTCACATTGCTGACAGATTGTACCAGCATCTCATTCTCTGTTTCTTATCCACCCAGCCAAAGAACACCAATCTGTCATCATTCGTCCACACAAGTTTGCTGCACAGGCTTGCTGGGGAAGTGTTAGTCAGATCTCCATGGTTGCTGACATGTTGTTTGAGCCTGTCAGTGCTCAGCAGGAACTATGGGCTGCCCAAGTTCAACACACAGCTCACTCAGGCTCAGTGTGGGGGCGGAGGCTGGGTGCTGAGAGACGTGACACCAGTTTAACACTCCTCTTAAAGCAAGATGTGGCGGAACATTTGAGAGATTGCGTGTGTATGTGTTTGTCTCTGTGGCGGTTGAACGAGTCCTGCAGCTAAGACTGGTCCCTCCTTTGTGTTGGGAGGAAAGGATGGCTAGAATAAAACGAAAGAAAAAAAGATAGCATCCGCTTGGCTTTCCATTTCTGATGGAAGAGGCATTCCATAACTTCACCGAACAATAAATCTGTTTAGGAATGTCTGACACCGTCTCCTCTAGGATACATGTCGGTGTCAAATCAAGATACACACTCATTTGATCCAGTGGCAGGAGATGGTGGTTTTAAGATAGATGTGGAGTTAATTGAGTGGGCTGTGAGCTGTGGTGTCTGCCAGCATCAGGACCACATGTGGGCACAGCTGGCATTGAGGGCAGAGAGGTGGTGGCACAGCTGGCAGGGAGGGCAGAGAGGTGGTGTTAAGCTCCGTGAGAGATGCAGTCTGAAACTCTTATTAGAGACAAACAAGCACACATTGACACGCTTACACTCCTCTAAGACATTTCCCTCACAGCTGCCCCCTTCTCCCTCACAACCCCTACCAAACCATCGTCCACATCATATCCCCAATCCGTTCAGCTCCACCTTAATAGACACAGTCTCTTCTTTCTATTTCCAGCTCTGTCACTCCAACACTCTGTTTCCTGGTCTATTCTCTGTCTGGGACTGAGAGGAATACCAATCTTCTGGTCTGATTCTGTCACTTGCGGTTCACTGTGTTTCCAGCACAGAGGTGAAAGAGCTGTCTCTGCTCCTTGCCTCTCTGATTACTGTGTGAAGGGGCTCCAGGGCGGACACAGTTTCACGTTGGGGTGCGATTCGGAGTATGTCGGCTCACAGCGCTCCTGTTTTTCTGTGTATCTCTGTATCTCTGCTATCTTGCTTCTCATAGATGTAATCTATGTTCTGTGTACTTATATGTTATGTTATGCCAGGTTGCTTTGCGTTGTCTTGTCCTAAGAATTTCAGTGCCCAGTCTGACCCTGAGTTGCTCTCTGCATCTGACACTGACTTGAAACTTGATCTCCTTGTATGTGATTTTTAGAATGAAACATGTGTTATCACTGACCTCTGTAATGTTGGAAGAAGGGGGAAGGTTTATGTGGTTTTGGTTTAAGTGGATGTTTGAGTGAACGGGCTGGATTAATGGGTGTACAGCACTGTAACTAACCTGTACCAGGAATACCGGGAGCTCCTCTGGATGGGCCTCTGATTGGCCAATGTACAGACAATCCATGTTCCACTGCTGGTTGAATGATCTAGTTTCCTTTGTGCAGATTGTTTCTCTGTGGTTCATCCTGAGGTTAATTCCAGGACTGGAAAACGACTCCAAAGGCAAAAAGTCTGCAGGCGATCCAATAAACAACAAACTGGAAAGAAACCATCTGGTGTGGGACTGGATGAAGTTGCTGCTTGCTCCACGATGTTGATAGTATTGTGTGAGCTTTAAACTAGCAACCAAGAGAATGTTTTTAGCACAACTTTAAGTTCAATGCATGTTTGGAAATAAGCCAAGACCGTGGGAACTGTGGGTCTTGATGTTGAAATGGCCTTCGGGTTCCAAAGATACCAGGGATGCTTGCGATAATGAAACAGCTTGAGGCTTGCAGGACCGAACAGACAGTGTTTGGTATTGAGGTTCTGTGCCTCACTGCCCGGGTTTCTGACAGCTAGCGAGTCTGCAGACAACACAGACGCCCGCATTCCAAGTATTGATAAGAGGCTAATCCAGTGCTGCTGATGCAGGCATGCACATTTAAATGAGGCTTTGTGGGAGAATCTCAATGTTATCTCTGTCTCTGTCTGTCTGTCTGTCTGTTTCTCTCTCTCTTTTGCTCTTTCTCTCTTTTCGTCTCTCTCCCTCTGTCTGACCTTCTCTCTCTCTCTCTCTCTCTCTCTCTCTCTCTCTCTCTCTCTCTCTCTCTCTCCCTCCAGCACACACCCTGCAAGCTGGGTCCTTCAGGGGCCAAGGGGAAATGAGACAGTTAATAATCTGTCCCTCTCTTCTATCTGCCTTCTCTCCCCTGCCTCTCCCTGCCCCTGCCTCTCCCTGCCCCTGCCTCTCCCTGCCCCTGCCTCTCCCTGCCCCTGCCTCTCCCTGCCTCTACTAAGACTTATGGGTATTTATTTGCTCTTTGTGGTTTGTCTTATCCAATCTTGCAGAATACACATTTCCATTTTATGTAAATGTTTTGGACATTCAAGTTTCCTTATCTTCTACTGGACACTCACTGTCACCCAGAGCTAGGTCATACTGGTCTGATGATGATGAGCAGGCCTGGTGGGAGGTAAGTTCACTGTTCAGAAAAACTCTGAAGTGAACATGAACAATTATTATACAGTATATGATGATAGTATTTGTTTGGCATAGAGCAGAGGTTCAGGGAATGTGAAAAAGACTGAAGATGTTGCACAGATCTCATATTATCGAACTCCAGTTTGAAACCTCATCGCTAATAAGCTTCAGGAATGGAAGCTTTCAGCCCATACATTGTCAGTTTGTCAACTGTCTCTGATGTAAACCAGAGACAACAGTGAGCCTACAAAACAACAGCTTTATGGAAATGTCTCCATAATGAAACTAAAAGTTCAGCTTTGACCAAGCCTGTCCCCTGTGTATGTGACTCAGGATTCAA
The DNA here is from genome assembly GCA_903064625.1 of Mallotus villosus. Taxonomy (NCBI): domain Eukaryota; kingdom Metazoa; phylum Chordata; class Actinopteri; order Osmeriformes; family Salangidae; genus Mallotus; species Mallotus villosus. Next base: position 454,062 of record CAEFZP010002343.1, on the reverse strand, counting down.
TGTTTTCTCACATTGCTAATGAGCGTCTCTAAGTCCTTCCACAAATGTTCCTGAGCTTACATGCTCGATTCCCATAAATCTTCTGTGTGGGTCCACCAACTGGCTGGTGCTCTAGTCTGGAGGTGGGGACGGATGTGGGGGGGTGGGGAGGGGTGCTATGAGGGTGGGTGGGGGGGTGGGGGTACTAGGGTGTAGCTCAGAGGAACCTAATGTCTTTGTAATTTATTTACGCTACGCCTCATCAGCCCGGGAAAAAAAGTGAGTCATTCTGCGAGGTTTTGTGTGTAAACAGTTTGTGTGTGTGCAGTGTGCATGTGTGTGTGCAGTGTGTGTGAAGTGCCAACCCAACTGACACAAGGCCTAATAAAATAGATCTCTGTGCTGAGAGCCTTTATTCTTCTTCTTCTTCTCTGACTCGTCCTTCCATTCTAGTTTTTCTTTTCTTATCCTCACTGTCCATTTCACTCCACTTTTGCCTCTCTCTCTCTATCTCTCTCTCTCTCTCTCTCTATCTCTCTCTCTTCCCCTCGCTCTCTCTCATCCCTCTTTGTCACAGTATTCATGAGACCACGTCCCCTGATGCACGCAGCCTTCCTGTTGGCCTCCCTTTATCCCTCCGCTGTGCAAGCAAGACCAACAATGTATCACACAAAACAAAGTCCAGTTACCCTTTCTTAAGTTGTTGTCATTCTTGCCTTTCTTCCACAAGGCCTGCAGTGTGTCACTCCGTAGATGGGACACTTCACAGCATGTGTGGGGGAATACCGCACACGTAGTATCAATCAAGCAGCACGTCTATTTCCTGGCGTCACGCTGATGCAGTGCTGGTAGGAAGAGTGATTATTGAGTTATGCTAAAGTAAACCCAAACCTTGTCTTGATTCATCAAATTATCTTGGGGTTTGAAGCTCGAATTTCATAGAATGTCTGTGTCTGTCCATTTGTGTATGTACAGTGTGTGTGTGTGTGTGTGTGTGTGTGTGTGTGTGTGTGTACATGTCTTATCAGCAAGGCTTGGCTGTCTGGCTGTCCCAAATCAAGTGTAATAACTGGCAGAGGGACACCAGCCTCTCACCTTCCCCTCCAGTACACAGTCAGGTACACAGCTGCCAACAGCAGCTCTCCACTGCCTCCTTCCTGATGCAGGTGACAAGGAAAGTCAAACCATTCCCAGGTCGTCTCTGCTGGGTTCTGTTGGACCAGCAATCAACATTCCTCTCTCTCCTACAAATGAACTGTCGTTTCCTTACAGGAAGCGTTTAGTTTGAGAGACACCAGGCTGTTTCTCACGGCGTACGACTGGAGCGGGGGACCACTCACGTGTCACGTGACCTCGGTAAACAAAGCACATGGCAGACCGCGGAGGAGTGAGTGGGAGGCGCAAATAAGAGATGGAGAGAGAGGGACAGAGTGTGAGAGAAAGACAGAGAGAGAAAGAGAGAGACAGGGAGAGACAGAGAGAGACAGAAAGAGACAGAGAGAGAAGGAGAGAGAGAGATGGAGATAGAGGGAGAGAGAGAGAGAGAGAGAGAGAGAGATGGAGATAGAGGGAGAGAGAGAGAGAGAGAGAGAGAGCAGTAGACGTGTAGCTCCAGACTGGGAGGTTCAAGGCCCAGGACCCCAGCAGGAGGCCCATATAGGCCAGTTCTGTCAGCAGTCTAACCAGCAGGCCCCCCAGCAGTTACAGTCCTGCTGGGTCCTGGTCTCGAACTGCCTCGCAGCTTTCACAGCCCAGAGGTGTGGGGCAGCCTGTCCTCCTGGGCCCCGCCTGACACAGGGCCTCCCAGGGAGAACGGGCTTCTCCATAAAGGTGCAATCCCCTCTTTTATAAGGCGTACGTTAAAGTTTTACAGACAAGAGGCGTCATCTTTGATCCCAGTAGTCATTAGTGTCTGAGACAGAGTTTTCAAGGGATGGGGTTCTTGTAGCACCTCCTCCTCACTTGTATGACAAAGGATTTTAGGACATGGGAGTCCTGTATGAGGACAGGCTGTGGTACAGTACAGTCTGACTTAGAACACCCGATAAAGCACAATGACAAAACACCTTTTGCTTGTGATACTGAAATTGGACGAGAGACCATCTGGTCCCTAGTCCCCTACAGTGAGATGCTTAGGCCAGTGTGTGTTTGAGTGTGTGCACGTGCATGTGTGTGGGAGTGTGTGTGGGAGTGTGTGGGGAGTGTGTGTGAGATTGGTCCATTCTCTGTTGTTCTCGCAGCAGGTTTGGACTTGGCAGGAGTTCATCAAGACACCTCTTCCTTTTAGTGCTCATCATGTCATCATGGCTCCTCCTGTGTGTGTGTGTGTGTGTGTGTGTCCTTGTCTTAATATGCAGACCTGTCACACATACAGTACAGTACTCCACTCTTGTATTGGCCCTCGTAAAGCGCTGTGGTCTGACTGTAACTGTGACAGAGCGTCCCTGGTGCTGCTGCTCGCTGGTCTGGAAACACATCACTCAGCCAGGCACAAATCTGCACAGACAAATGGATGGAAAAAGCATTTATTTGGAAGAAATCTCCATCCAGACATGATGGTAAAAGTCTGTAAAAGCTTGTCATAAACTCTGCAGCAGACGGGTGCGGGCTACTGTTTGTTAGATAGACTGCGTTGAAGGCCACAGCCAATGTTCCGTGGTCTCGCAGTGATCTCGAGGGACTGTGGGAGTGAGGTTCTGAGACGAGTTCTGCCTTGCTGAAGACCATTGACCTTGACCCGGGATTGTTTCTTGGCACTAACCTTTAAAATATGCTTTCACTGTAAAGAACTGTACCCTTCTGGTATTTGATGACACTATGTTGTACGTACCATGTGGGCTGCTTGTGCATCACTTCAGATGAAAATGGCTGCAAAAATGAATCAAATGTCAAATGTTAAGTAAATGTACAGGCCGTGCCTCATGTGGTTCACGCTGGTGTTCACATGGTGGTCCTCACAGGCTCTTTCATTGGCTTGTGGCCTGTGGCCCAGACACTGTGTGGAGAGAAGGCGTAGGTGGGCGGTGCCCTGTTAGTGGTTCCTGAGGTCTGAAGTTAGGAAGGTGTCCACAGAATACACACCTGCTTCAAGTCACTAACGCAGGTCAAGGTTATCCACTGGGAAACACAGACCAGCTTCCACTGCAAAAGGCCAGGGGACATCATGTAGACATTTGGGTTCGACAGATAAAAACCTTTTATTGCCAAACTTAGAACTCCCCTAGCTAGATCTCTCTTTGTTCATGAATCCCATCCTGTTGTAGGTTTGAATAAAGATATTGTTGTCTAAGTAAAGCCCTGATGGGAAAAGGCAAAATTTTGCTGCATTGGAAGTGTTGCTACCAAGCTTGCATCAATCAATGATTTCCTTGAGTCACAGAAGAGAAAAGTTGGCTGTAAAAATGAAACAGATGGACAGTCTCAGGAGAAACAACGAGGGGTACTTCCCACACACACACCAACACAAATACACGTCCAACAAACTGCCCAGAATCCTTCAGAGATCTGTAGACCTTGTCTACCATTCTGTTACTGAAAGATCCAATCAATACTATCTGCCCCATTACATGTAGCTGTTTAAGCCCGGCTTTACCCAGCTGTTTCCAATAAGAGCTCATTTGTCTCCGCCGTGATCAGACAAGGACTTCTAGATTGAACATCTGAACAAACTGGACTAAAGTGTCCTTAGTCATTTTACCAAACTAACCCAGATCTTTTTTGGAGGTTTAGGAGAGTCAGTATTGGAGTGTGAGTTTTTGACACCAGAGATTTTAACAAGGCTCTCCTCTCAAGGAAATCATTCCCACATGACACAGTGACCATATAACATAACAATGGGGTTGGAGGGGATGCTGAGATCACTGTTATTACAGTATCAGGATCCTCACTCACACACACACATGTGGATCTCTTTACAAAGCACTCCAGCTCTCTGCAGCAGAGCGCCCGGCCAACACTCTTTACAAGAACACTCTGGTGGAGATGAAGTTGCATTGATGATCAGACTGTGCTTTCGGAGACAATATAAAATGGAAATATCGGTAGCAAAGCTGAGGCATTGCTACCCCTCTCTCTCTCTCTCTCTCTCTCTCTCTCTCTCTCTCTCTCTCTCACTCTCTCTCTCTCACACACTCTCTTTGTCTCTTTTCCTCTGAGTTGGGAGTGTTTGTCGATGGATTCCACATGCCAGTATGTGTGCCTGTGTGTGTGTGTGTGTTTCCACGTGTGTGTCCATATGTGTGTGTCCGTGCACGACCGCGCACGTGTGAACCCATGTGTGTATATACGTCCACGTGAGTGTGTGTGTAACAGTGTGTCCTCTCCCTGAGCTCTCTGTCAGCACCAGATGGATGTTGAGCAGCTTCATCAATCCTCCTCCACCAGGATTAGACAATTAGACCTCTTAATTGACGCTAAAACACTGTAATGAGTAAAAGCCTGGTTCCCTTTCTGCAGCTGCTGCAGGGTTGTGTGCGACGTCTCCAGGCTCCGTTGGTGTGTGGCACTGCAGTGGATGGCACTGGGATGGCATTTTGACATGATGACCAGCTGATAACTTCCACATAGAGGGACAGAGAGAGAGGGAGCAAAAACAAGAGGTTAGAAATAAAGACAGAGAAATAGCACCAGAAAGACACTGTCGGCTGTTTTGTCTTTGGCGATCTGTATTTCCTCAATACACATGTATGGGTCACGAAACATGCCCGATGACTCGAACAGTACATCTTTGACTGATGTGTCGCTTGTATGAACTAGTGTACTGGTGAGCTACTGGGGAGTGTTTTAGGGGCTGCATGGATTTTACTGGTGTGCATCCACTAGTGAGCCTCCACTTTCTCCTCTCCTGTCCTCTGTGGACGCCTTCAAGCAATATCTGTGAACCAAATGGCCATCAAACTCCCTGCCCTGTCATCCTGGGTCCACGCTCATCCTGCCATCTCACTCCCTGCCCTGTCATCCTGGGTCCACGCTCATCTCACTCCCTGCCCTGTCATCCTGGGTCCACGCTCATCCTGCGATCTCACTCCCTGCCCTGTCATCCTGGGTCCACGCTCATGGTGCCATCGAACTCCCTGCCCTGTCATCCTGGGTCCACGCTCATCGAACTCCCTGCCCTGTCATCCTGGGTCCACGCTCATCGAACTCCCTGCCCTGTCATCCTGGGTCCACGCTCATCGAACTCCCTGCCCTGTCATCCTGGGTCCACGCTCATCGAACTCCCTGCCCTGTCATCCTGGGTCCACGCTCATCGAACTCCCTGCCCTGTCATCCTGGGTCCACGCTCATCGAACTCCCTGCCCTGTCATCCTGGGTCCACGCTCATCGTGCCAAGTGGGATGATGAGAGGACGACTCAGTAAACAAGCCCTTTAGGGGGATCCTTTACAAGAGAACATCGTGCACCTATTATCTGGAACAAGCATCTCCAATGCTGCTCCACAAAGTGGACAGAAGAGCACCGCTGTGAGGGTTGCGAAGAGGGCAAGGCTCATCTGCTGTCTGTCCTGATCCCAGCCGACATGGCATCTGCTCCCTGTCCTCAGGCCGCTGCTCGGCTGGTTTCTTTGACCCACTGGATGCCCTGGCTATTTTGGAAGCTTTGTTCTGCATTGTATCTGCTTCTGATTAGTAAACAGCGTGCGATGTGATTGAAATCTGCATGGAGGTTCCTGTAGTTTAGTTCACACCAGAATTTGGTGTGGGAAGAACATGAACACCATCTCCGGCCTATGTATTTTAATCCAAACTGTTATGAAGACTGTGGCCAATGTTCTCTGGTTAATTATGGGTATAATAGCCCCATCAGTGTGTTGATATGAGTAATAGCCATGGGCAGTGCAGTCACACAGACTCATTTGAATGACTCAACTAAACTACAGTTACACTTATTTTGTACTTTTGTACATTTGTACTGACTTTAGCCTATTTCTGATATATACTGTTTATACACACAAGAGACATGTAAATCACGTTCTGTGTGTTGTGTTGAGAGTTCTATTGATTGACAAGAGTTTGAGAAGGTCACGGTACTTCGCAGTAGAAGCTTAATCACAACGATTTCTGACACTGCTGGAGGAAGTCCTGCTGTCTCTGTGAGGAATTACTTATTTTGCCAGAAATATAACTCCACAAAAGTTAGACACAGTGATTTTCATAATGGTCTTTCTTTCATGGAAAATAAATGAATCCCTTTAGCTTTAGTACTGTTCAGCCTTCTTATCTTACCTCCCTTTGTGAAGGAGTTTTCTTTGAATCCTGCTGCAATTATCATCATATTTTTCATTTCAGGATATTTAAAGTCATTGGAAACATATGAATTATGCCTATTTTTCGAACAAATCCATGAATGAGATTTATTCACATGGCAACATTTATCTTTGAAAGCCTTGTACATTGTATTGTCACTGTCATCTGTTATCTTTTGAGTTGTTAGGCTAAAATCATTTTTGATTTGTTGAAAATGTTGGTGAAATGGCCTTGATTTCTTACTTTATTATGTAAAAAAAAAGCCAAGTTAATTATAGTGTGGACATAACTGTCTGAATTAATTTATTGTAGTTGTGATTTAAACATGCCTGGGGTCTTCTGTTCTGGCTTCAGGTACCAGAAGTAGCCATCTTCAGTGGTTGTCCTTTGTGAAGGATAAGGCAGCCAGGCTCAAACATGGCAATAAAACGTACGACCGCCCTGCTGCACTGACCTCTCCATTTCAACACGTACGGACCTCATTCTCTCCCCTCCGTCCTGTGACTAACAATTGGAGAATTGTTCCTCTACTGTCCCGCCCCGCTGCATAGTCATGGTTACAGATAATGAAAAAGGTAATTGTGTTTTCGCTTCTCTCATTTGTCGCTGAAAATCCTGAAAGTACGTGTTGGCCCCACAGACATCTTTGCTGTGCCTCAGGAATAATAAGGCTGGTGGGAGTCCAGTGTCTTCTGATCACATAATCTGGCCATATGTGGACACATCTCAATAGTCTCCAGCTTTCCTCCAGAATTCCTTCCTCCTCTCTCTCCATTGTCATGTTACAATGTCTCTTCTCTCGTGGGAATCCTCTGGTCTCAGTAGATGGAAGACGTGAAGCAGGACAGCTCTGCATCTGAACAGGCCGTGAGAGCAGGCGACTGAACCAGACACAGGAGATGCAGGATAGACACAAACTGGAGACACAGTAGACTTAGTAAACACTCTCCCCCGGCTGCGTATACGTACTCATCACTGCTGCATACATACACACTACTGTATGTTGACAGAAGCTGATTGGTGAGTCTGTCTGCCAAAGAAAAGCCCTGTGCTCCAGATGGCTCCTGTTCAGATGCTCCTTATCAGGCCCGCTCAGACTCCCCTCGCGGACCCACAGCGGTTTGATGATGTCACTCCTGAGGGACGAGAGCCGCTGTGTCATAGTGGTGACATGAAGGGATTTATATGATTTGCTTACTTGCAGCTCTGCAGAGGCGGTGCGATGATTTCAGGTAGCAACTGTTAGACTGTTGGGTGGGGGAGGTGGGACGAGGGAGGGAGGGGGGGTCTCTGTCTGTTTGAGACGGGAGAGTGAGAGTGTGACTAGTTTAAAGGCTGGTCTGACTAGATCTGAGACGTGCTGTCTGCGACAGGACACCAACGTGCTCAGAGCTGTCAGCTGCAGGAGATCTCCAAACTCGGTGAGACCAGAGGTCCTTTGTGTGAGACTGTACTGTGTCTCCTTATCAACTGCACCTAGCAGCCCTCTCCTTGAAGAGCGGGAAACGAAATGCATCTCAGGTACACAGCCAGTCTCAAATCTATAAAACAGGTTTTCTGCGGTTTTCAAATACACACTCAGTTTGTTTTCAGGCTCTTGCGGCTCGTCTTTGATCTCTGCACACTCCAAAAACAACCTCTTTCTCCTCTCAGCATATAAGTCAGCCGCAAAGTGACTGTGATGTCACGTTCTACTGTGGTCATTCATTCTCTCTAATGGCCTAACATTACAAGAAGGCATCATTTTTATGACCTTAGCAGTACATTATTTTGTCATTACCTCCCCTAGTTAAATCCATTTGCAGATGTAATTTTGACCTGGCAGCGACGTTCCTGAGTTTGTATTGTTGTGTAACTCGGCCATTAGTCTTCTTTTGGGAGGGTTTAGATGAACAGCAGGCAGAGCCGGTTTAAACAGGTCCAATCTGTCACCACTAACGACTCTACAGTGAGTCAGGTTCACGGTCACAATGGACTGTCTCTATGTCAGGACACACCTTGACCCCCTCCCACCCTCCCTCTACCCATACAGACACACATCTACACACACCTCTACATATACGTGCATACCTACCTCCACATACACACACACACGCACCTGTACATACACATTCACGCCTCTAATGCACGCAAACACACGCGGCACACACACACTCGTGCACGTTTCATACAATATTCTCACACATTTCTCACTCTCCATATTTTTTCTCGCTCTTTTTACAACCTAATTACAGCACCAGTGGAAGAACCACCAAGTCCCAGTTCCCATAGTAACTATAATGTGCTAGCTTTCACGCCGTAAAAGTCACCCTCGGTGACCCACCCAGCTTATTTTATGAAGAGCCCTAGCTTTCACTGCACCGCCATACAGATCAGGTTTTACACACAGCTCTGAGTGTGTCACATCTGTGGAGATGTTTGCACTGAAGAGGAGCCATCCAGAGCTGCTCTGCCCCATCCAGATCCAGAGAGCTGCTCTGCTCCTTCCAGATCCAGAGAGCTGCTCTGCTCCTTCCAGATCCACAGAGCTGCTCTGCCCCATCCAGATCCAGAGAGCTGCTCTGCTCCATCCAGATCCAGAGAGCTGCTCTGCTCCATCCAGAGAGCTGCTCTGCTCCTTCCAGATCCAGAGAGCTGCTCTGCTCCATCCAGAGAGCTGCTCTGCTCCTTCCAGATCCAGAGAGCTGCTCTGCTCCATCCAGAGAGCTGCTCTGCTCCTTCCAGATCCAGAGAGCTGCTCTGCTCCTTCCAGATCCACAGAGCTGCTCTGCTCCTTCCAGATCCAGAGAGCTGCTCTGCCCCATCCAGATCCAGAGAGCTGCTCTGCCCCATCCAGATCCAGAGAGCTGCTCTGCCCCATCCAGATCCAGAGAGCTGCTCTGCTCCTTCCAGATCCAGAGAGCTGCTCTGCTCCATCCAGAGAGCTGCTCTGCCCCATCCAGATCCACAGAGCTGCTCTGCTTCTTCCAGATCCAGAGCTGGTCTGCTCCTTCCAGATCCAGAGCTGCTCTGCCCCATCCAGAGAGCTGCTCTGCTCCATCCAGAGAGGTGCTCTGCCCCATCCAGATCCAGAGTGATAAAGCTGTTCTGAAGCCTTGCAGACCCAGGATCAGCCTGCAGCCCAGTCGTGTGTCTGCCAGGGACTCTGCTCATGGTTTGGTGGATTAAGACCCACACAGTCTCAACTCTGGTAGATGACATCACCGTTCAATATTGTGTTTTATCATATTCTTGGTGGTTTACATTCAGTTAATGTGTCCATGGGTTTCTTTATCACTAATTATAACTTAGATAAAAAGACAGGAAGACGATAGGCAGCGTGTGTCCTGCCAGTTCTTTGCCTAGGCTATTGGTCCCCATGAACACTAACACACACATGCATTAAACTGTGCTCAGGGGCGGCTAGCAGCATCTAAACAAGCGGATCTTTACAAAGCCAGGCAATGTCATAATGACACAAAGATGGCAGCAACAGGCTGTTGTTTATGTGAGGGACGGTACGGTTATGTGTAAGACCATCAAATGTGTTTATTTGTGTTTAATCATCCAGAGTGTTTACAGTGCCCCAGAACCATTCCCCAGGAGTAATTGATCAAATGTGGATCCATGTAATGTTTATGACCCCAATGTCTTTGATAGCGTTCACTTGTGACGTCAGTCCGGCAAACATTATGTCCTCTAATTTTTCTCTCGCTGCAAACATTGTTAAAACTTCAAAGGGGTGCATTTAAATGCTTTTTATTTGTAATCATTAACAGGTTTACATTCAAAAGGATTTAAAAAATAACGACCAAATCTGACAAGCCACAATCACTGATGCACAGGCCAGGGGAGCTGCACAGACTACTGTAGGCCTACTGGTGAATCCGTGTGAAACTACAGGATGTGATGTATTACTGTTAAGTGCCAGCAGCTGGGTAGCGGGACTGGACAACGGCGGCCATCTCTATGTGCCATCTGTCTGGTTGTGATGACTTGGCCGTGGTGCCTTGATGAAGTATCATGAGTTGCAATAAAGGGAACAACATCCAGCAACAGAGGGCAACAGTATTCTCAAACTTTAAACAAGACATATGAGGCTTGGTCACCCTGATATTAGTGAGGTAATGACAGTCTGTTGGTGCAGCGTACTCTTATCAGTGTAACAAAATGTGCTTGACATCCACATTTTTGGTGAGCAGTTCCACACTAAAAATAGGCGTAGATCCTGTATGCACTCCTCACATTCCCCATTTGCAGTCCAGTCCTTCCCTTCCTCCACTCCCCCTTTCCATCTCCATGCAGTGCGGTGTAGTATTGAATGGCTATGTCAGAATCCCACTATCCCACAGCAACAGACTGAGCCAGACCCACGAACACCTGGCCTCTCTGACAGACCCGAGATAAAGCCTCATCTTGAGAAAGCATTCTCTTTTCGACCTTCTGTCGAAGAAGCTAAGCCAGCTAGTATGTCAATAACTCAACTGGTAGAGAGGACACTTCTCTAATGCACTGACCAGAAAGAGAGGCTCCTCTCCACAGCCTCGGAGTCTGTCTACTGTCACATCACACCACACCACTACTTTTCTTGTCAGTGCCGAGATTTGAACCAGTGACTTTGCGGTGGTGTCATTCACACAGGTGTGGGAATTGGCGTGTAGGAGAATGATCTGCATGAATGCTTCAATGTGTCCGCTGAAGACCGGAGCTCCAGAATAGTATATTGGTACTGCTGCCTTTTTTCTCCATCTCCATTCATGCAACTCACCTATTGTGTCGTCCACTCTTCCCTCTTTCAATCTCTCATTCCTCCACCCCTCCTTTCTCTCTGTCTCTCCCAGATGGACCCGCAGAGCCTGGTCTAGATTGGGGGTGAGAGAGTGTAGCGTGTGATTGTTACAGTTCTCATGAGGCAGCAACAATAACGTGTGGGGAAACAACAGTTTGAGGCTATCATGAATATAACCCTTCATTACAAACATTTGATCCAAATATCTCTCGAGGTCTGCTTCCTGCTTTCATGCCCTTGGGAGGACCAGCCCCCACCTGGGCATGGGTGTGCGCAATTAAACAGTCAGCACCTGGCAAGGGAAAGCAAAGGAAAAACAACAAGGAGCCGCAACAGTGATGATGAGAAACGAATGGTTACGCTCACATTGGAGCCAGCCCTGGAAGAGAGGGAGAGAGAGGCCAAGAGGCAGATAGGGTGAAGAGAGGTTAAGCGGAAGAGAGAGGTAGAGAGGCAGAGAGGGTGAAGAGAGGTTAAGAGGAAGAGGGAGGTAGAGAGGCAGAGAGGCAGAGATGGGACCAGGAAGCAGAGAGAGGTAGAAATGCAGAGAGAAGCAGGCTGTGGCAGCCAGCTGAAGTACTGTGCATCTCAGTTTGATGAATCATTCCAGAAGCTACAGTGCTATGATCTAGCCCATTGACCTGCTTTGTTTAGTGGGGTGGGCTCTTAAAGTTCTAACCCTCCAGATGGTTATTTCCCCCTACCTGACACAGGAACAACATGGACAGAGCATAAGGACCTCAGAGCACACCCACATGACTGTAGAAGTTATACGAAGTTAACGGGATACAAAAATTGTGACTATCTTTATCTAGGTTGTTCATTATTATTTCACAGCGTACCGACCAGCTCGTGAAAACAGGTTTGTGAAACGCAAACTGCATGTTCAGTAGGTCCCATGGCTTTGCTTCTCACTTACCACAAGAGTTCAGTCCGGTATGATGAACATTACTTTAATGGTTTCTAAAGTAGCTTCCCGCAGCGCAAGACTCAACCAGAGGTATATAGAGGCCCCTTGTTCACCAATGGCTAGATATTAAAACCAGGGAAACACATCTACACTGGAGCTAACCATGAAATGTAATATAAGCATGACCATTTTAGGAACCGTAGGAGCAGCAGTACCAAGGTCCCTGTGGAGTGTTAGGTAGTAAATCCAAAGCCCTTTCCACCCTGCAATCAACAGTTAGTATTAAAGCCTAACTCCTGGGTATAGGTTTAGAGCCTGGGGACCTTGAACACTTTCTGAGGAAGGAATAATGTGCACACATGAACACTTACAAGACCATTCCGAGACAATTAAACATGGTTGGATACTTCTGTACATATCTAGACATCCAACGACATGGACAGACAATGGTGATAGATGTGGGTTGTGTGTGCAATAAAGGACACAGTGTACAGTGTGTTTTCCCGCCAAAACTCTTAAAATCTTAACCATAATATCAGGCAAACACACACAACTCCGTTTGAAAAGGGCATGAAACTTAAAAAGAAAATGTATTCACCTCTGGAACACAGCATGCAAAATGGATGTCTCACTTTGTTTAACATAGCCTAAGCAACGCTGCCATTGGAAGTGTTAAACTGGATGATTAAGGGTGCGTACCTGTAAAGCATCACTCAGCTCTCATATTGAACCTGACACTTGTTTGGGTGAACTTCATTGTCGTTTACCTTCAAGTTCCCCGATGTCGTTCTGTGTCTGCTCCTGCTGAACCAGCACACCACCATTGACATGGCCCAGCTGGCAGATGTCAGCAGGGTGGTGAAAGGGGACTGAATAGGACTTTGAACTCTGGTTGGTCCAGACATACAGTACAGTATACTGCCCAAGTCTAGACCTAGAGAGACTGGTGAGAAGAGACACCACATTTAAGTTCACAGTTTACACAAATATGTCATTTAAATGAATGGTTTGATTTTACGTTTTCGATTGAAACCTTTTTGTTTCAGAAGGCCTTAGATGAGAGTGGTTGAAGTGTTGGGTCTGGGTTTGTTCAGGGTCTCCTGTCGTGTCTGGCTTTGAGGAGGACACTACACCTGAGTCACCACCAGACCACTGAGCTTGCCTGCTACAAAAATAAACACACCCTGATTGGACCAACTTCAGACAAATTGGCTGGACCTGATTGGGCCCGATTAAGACATTTAAAGCGTTTTTGAAGTTAGGGAGTTAAGACAGTACACGCTGACCTGAAATAAGAGGTTTGTTAGAAAGGAATATTCAAATGGAAACGTTGACTACAGAATGCCTTTTTATGAACTGATGTAATAGGCAAAGACAAAAGCAAAGACAAATATCTATTTCCTGATTTACAAGAAAATTACCAAAATGAATCAGTTATTTCAGATCATATACTGCAGCAATATGACACAAATGCCATTGTCATACCAGTGAAGGAGCTCTAGAACGGGACGCTGATTAAAAACCTGTAAGGGTTTGGTTTCCTCTCAAGCCCCGCCCAGTCAACTGCATAGACCGAGCCCACAATGTGTCATGCAGCACCAATCCACCATGATCAGCTCCCAATAACAGCAATGTGTCTCTGTTCCAGCCCCCGCTGTTCCAACTGATTGAACCTTACTGACCTCACAGGCAGCACACAATCTCACTTTGCTGTCTCAGACTAATCTCAGATCACTGCTCTGAGCAGAATACCAATTTAAAGGTGAGACCTGGATATGAGTGGAAGGGAACTACAAGGAAAGTGCTGTTAAAGTGGAAGCATGCCTGACTAAACCACTTGTCTGTCTGGGTGGAAGGATACCTGACCAAGCGATTTGTCCGTGTGGATGGAAGAATGCCTGGCCAAACGACGTGTCTGTGTGGATGGAAGGATACCTGTCAAGAAGAGATTAGACACTTCGATGGAGGGTTTGTGTAGAGCTGCTGGAGAAGATTCTATGTCTACCAAGAAGTTACGGTATAAGACCACTGCAAAATTATGAGATTTCTCTAACAGAATAGAGAATAGAGAGAAAAATGAAACTACATGTACAGTGTAGAGAAAAAAGTTAATTTTGACATCCTATATAGTGTGATTCATGATTCATAAAGGTAGATGGACAAAACGCTAAATATATTCGTTAAATATGATTTCAATTTATAGAATTTGTGGATTGTAAATTAAAATGCGGAATGTGGATTGGAACGTGCCCACAACATGACCATGTAATGAATGGTATTGCAGTTAGATCACATATTCCCTCAGCACTAATAACCTTAGCTGAGAGCCAGACAGAGTGAGAGACATGCCACGATGCCATGCCCTGGCTGGGTATGCATGTGTCAGACACAGAGGCCGTCAGATCACCAGCTGTGAGATGAGATGGAAAAAGAGGAGATGGAGACAGCTAGAGACCAGTAGAGCCATCACTTATCTGTGGGGTGGGCCTGGGGTGGGCCCGGACCCCAACGATGGCCTGGTGTGCTGCATGATGCTGCTGGTCACTCCAGTCCACTGCTCCAAATGAGTGTATCATCTCTATCCTCTCCAGTCTATTTGCCTGAAGACCAGCCAAGCATGCAGACATATGTTGGCTTCTATAATAAATAACATTTATTTGCATATGGTGGGGAACCATAAATCACAATCTTTTCTAAACAGTGAGCACTGAGACTTATCATCACAGCTGCATTTGGTCGAGCTCTCATGCATCTCATGTTTGTATCCATCAGCACTAGTATCTACAGATCTGTGTCCCTGCTCGTTCTAAGTGTCGGACTGAAAGCACTTAGCTTCTGAAGTTACAGATTGCTGCCAGGGGTAGAATGAAGAGGTTTTAAGTGTAGTGTCATTACACAATGTTTAAAGGAAAGGGATCCTCGAAAGGGGTTTAGATTCTATCCACCACATGTCATTTAATAGTTATGTGTTTTAAATGTGTTTCTGTATGGGCTTGGTGATGAATCTGTTATTACAACCCAGGAGGGCCCAATGACTCCTAGATCAGTTGATCTGATTGGTTGAACGTTTCCCTGTGTGTCAGCATACTTTAACATGCTCATTCTGAAGGAAAACTAACAAGAGAGGATTATGTGTTAAAGCTGGCGGTCGGATGTGGGTGAACCAGTGACAAACGACAACATTAATATGAAGGCACATTGGTCTGCTGTGACACAGACAGGGTGAGCCATCTCTTGATGATCATGATCATGGTGTCATCCGAGCTAGTAGCACAGAACTAGATGGGCCTGCAGCTCATGTAAGGGGACATGACACAGCGGGAAATAAGTGATTGTCCAGAGGTGGACGTGGGGTGGGATAAGGGTTGCTTGTTTTGTTGAGAAGCCAAGCGGGTTGTCCTGCAGAATGGGCTGGGCTGAGGAGCGTGGCAGCAGGACAGATTTAGACCACAGACCCAGACTCTGCTACACTGTACCTCTGCTCTGGGATGAAAGGAGCGCTGGCTTTTACAACCCTGTACTGCAGATACAGTTTGAATGAGAGAGAGAGTGAGAGAGAGGGGGGGGGAGGGGTTGGGGGGAGGATGAGGAAGGAAATGTTTGGACATGGACCATAGCTTTAGCTTTGAAGCTGGCTCCCTACCTTTCCGTTTCTCAGTGACTCACATGAAAGTGGAAAAGCTCAAATTGGTTAAAATGATGTATATTTCTAAGTTATTTGAGTGCTCATCCCTTACCATTACATAAACGTAATGCGTAATATGGATGAATATATTTCACTGACGGTCATTTAAAACACTAACAGATAATGTGTAATGGGTTTCATCAGCCTTCCTTATTTAACAATGAACCATGACTTTTCTGTATAAGCATGCTTGAGCTTTTAACAGGATCCTGTATTTGGAACATTAATTACACGAATTAGCATAACACAGGGGTTTGCGAATCAGGTATTCTCATGTGACACTATCATGACAACTCCCCTAATAAAATTACTTTTGCTATTTATTTCCCAAAGAAAAGGCTCTTCTGTTAAAATACTTATTTAAATCCCTAAGTAACAGAGGTCAAGGGAGTGCGCTGTAAAAATTCCCATTTTACAACAAACTAATTAAACCAGAACAGGACACCACCCCTGAATCCCATTTCATAAATCCTACTGTACGTGGTTGTTACACGGAACTTTTCGGTCGAGGATAGTGGGTACCAAATATAGAACGACTGTGCTGCTGTTACGCCTGTAGGAGTCACTACGCTGCGTCTCTTTTTCCAACCGGCTGTGTCGTACTCAAAGGGGAACTTCAGCCACTAGAAATTCAGCCACCATCATATAGCAAGTACTGTAACGGGCTGAAAAAGTACCGACAGTCACGATTTATGTATTTTTCTAATGGTCTAAAATCCTTACGGACCTGGCGAACTGGAACACGTTACTAAATTGCCGTTTATTGGCGTAGGCGCGACTCTAAGCAGAAAGTTTGGCCAAAGTTTATTGTAGCATATGGAAGTTCAAAATCAGTGTTTATGTTCTGGACTTGTTTTGCTCCGCAAACAAGCCTGCTACTTAGTAACTAAATTAACTAATTAGGACTACGTTGTCAGGTAAGACTGTATTTTAATTCTATTTTCAAAATGTATATCTTTTTGTGCCAACAAATTACCCTTGTGTGTCTGTTGACTGAAAGTAAATGCGACCGTTTATTGAAGTGATGAGATTTGGGCTCAGTGCCTGGGTCTGAAGGAATGACAGTGTTGCAGTTTCCGTGTCGCAATATAGGCAGCCTACATAATGTGTAAACAGTATTTATAGATTTTTGACTGTCAAATCCTTGGTGTAACTAAGATCATGGTAAGAAAACGTCTATGATATCAAGTACATAAATGCATTTACACTCAAACAAAACTTACACCAATTCATTCATTCATCTTTAATAATAAGAGACATCTCTAATTATAGCGCAGTGTCCTGTCTGCGGGGTGGTGGATAAGCAGAAAACAATGCCAGCTGGAAGTGCTGGAAACATGTTGTCCAGGAGGAATGCACATGCACGAGTTATGGTCCACATGGACAGGCCCTAGGAATGTCAGGAATCAAAACATTAATTCACAGCACTTTGAGCAGTAACAGCTGAGTGATGACGCATGCCATGTCCAACAACTGTCTGGGTCATGACTGGTGACAGGGCCCCATAGCTGGAGTCCCATGGAGATGGTCTGGTCTGGTCTGGTCTGGTCTGGGCTGGTCTCAGGCTGAGTGGGTCTGGTCTGGTCTCAGGCTGAGTGGGTCTGGTCTGGTCTCAGGCTGAGTGGGTCTGGTCTGGTCTCAGGCTGAGTGGGTCTGGTCTGGTCTGGTCTCAGGCTGAGTGGGTCTGGTCTGGTCTGGTCTCAGGCTGAGTGGGTCTGGTCTGGTCTCAGGCTGAGTGGGTCTGGTCTGGTCTCAGGCTGAGTGGGTCTGGTCTGGTCTGGTCTCAGGCTGAGTGGGTCTGGTCTGGTCTGGTCTCAGGCTGAGTGGGTCTGGTCTGGTCTCAGGCTGAGTGGGTCTGGTCTGGTCTGGTCTCAGGCTGAGTGGGTCTGGTCTGGTCTCAGGCTGAGTGGGTCTGGTCTGGTCTGGTCTCAGGCTGAGTGGGTCTGCTAGAACAGAGGCCGGGTTGGTGGGCTTCTCTGTAGTCTACTCTGATCATAGTATAGTGTCACATCTCTGTCCACAGACTCAGAGATTGAGGGGATGATGGACGGTTGTTTAATCACGTCGTAAGAATTGGGACCTTGCGTGTCAATCCAGTGTAATCCTGGTTTTGATCCAATTTCCAATCCACATTTTCAGAGCCTCTTTTTCCGGCTCTGATATGTTTCCACACAGCACTAAACTGCCTGCTGGAGGGCTGTGCGAGGCTGAGTGGGGGAGAATGGGAGGCCTGGGGTGTATCTGTGATGGATTCTCCAGATGTTCTGTGCCTTGCTCTATTTAGTCATTTAAGTATTTTTCGGTGGTTCAATTGTAGGATCTTGGGTGGCTGACCACTCAAGATACCCCAAACTGGACTACAGCTGTCTGTCCAGTGTGAGCATCGCTGCAGTAGGAACCAGATCAACAGATGGCTTTGATCTTAACTTGATATTTGAAAAGAACTCGACTTTATTTCCCCCATAAGGAAAATCAGCTGCTTGTATTCATGTCTTTCACTGTGATTCTGACAAACAATGCCAGGCTCATTGAAATCACATGGTGCCACAAACCTGACCCCTGTTTGTCCCAGACAGAACAGTAGAGTCACACATGGGTAAAGCATGGAAGCAAGTGTTCTTCAGCTCCTCCAGCCCTTTGCAATAATCACCCAGGGGGGGGTTGGCCATCCCACTCAGGGGCGGTTGGCCGTCCCACTCCCCTTTCACGAGTGTCTGCTGAGCCCCTGGATCTTGTCTCAAACCCTGGCAGCAAGGTGACAGTGGGACTGAGTGAGAGAAGACACGTTTAGGAGCGCCACTCTGCATTTTTTTGACCTCCGACCCCACATTCCTGTGGCTCTTCCTGCTCTCCGGGCTGGGTGAGCCGTCGACCTCACAGACCCACGGTTGACCTGCCGTGGAGGAGAAATATGCCCCTTTTTCTGTGTATTCTCAGTCGGAGTACCAGGTGCTGGGGGAGAGCCGTCCTTCACCGGGTGGATGGGGGTTTAGTTGCACGCGATCCCCATACATCTCCCACACTTTGTCATACTTTGCCAGCAGTGACTTGTGATAAGACCCGTCCTAAGACGTACCGGCATCTGCACTGCATGGCTAAGGGACGGTCTATGGGATTATACCATGATTGTTCATATCCCAGGGTGAGAGAGAAAGAAGGAGAGAGAGGAAGTGAGAGGGAGAGGGAGGGAGAGGGGGAGAGGGGGAGAGGGGGAGAGGGGGAGAGGGGGAGAGAGGGAGAGGGAGAGAGGGAGAGGGAGAGGGAGAGGGAGAGGGAGAGGGAGAGGGAGAGGGAGAGGGAGAGGGAGAGGGAGAGGGAGAGGGAGAGGGAGAGGGAGAGGGAGAGGGAGAGGGAGAGGGAGAGGGAGAGGGAGAGGGAGAGGGAGAGGGAGAGGGAGAGGGAGGAGAGTGAGAGGGGGAGAGGGGGAGAGAGGGAGGGGGGAGGGAGAGGGAGAGGGAGAGGGGAGAGGGGGGGAGGGGGAGGGGGAGGGGGAGAGGGGAGAGGGAGAGGGAGAGGGAGAGGGAGAGGGAGAGGGAGAGGGAGAGGGAGAGGGAGAGGGAGAGGGAGAGGGAGAGGGAGAGGGAGAGGGAGAGGGAGAGGGAGAGGGAGAGGGAGAGGGAGAGGGAGAGGGAGAGGGAGAGGCTGATGTGGAGGGTTCCCTTCACCCTCAGCTGCTTCTCGTTGTGTTCATCTCCTCCTCGTTGGGCTGGGTCTGCCTAATGAAGCCTGTATAACTACCATCAAAGCAGCTTTCCTCTGCCATCCTCAGGAATTAACAATCATACGCTGTGCTCATATAATTTCGCTGAATAATTCTCTACAGCCGTTGAAAACAAACAACAGCACATTATATGGCGTGTGTTGACTTCACTTTACATCACTCTCTTTCTCTCTCTCTGTCTCTCTCTGTCTCTCCCTCACTCCCATTTGCTTCCCTTCATGAAGGTTCCTATTCTCTGGGACCGGGCTGGACTGCTCTGGGCCTGTCTCGTGCCCCCTGGCCCTACAATAGCCTGGCTGTGCTGCTATATCAACATGTTGTTCCTCTCTCTGACCTTCCTGGCTCTGGGTCCTTGTGCCAGTCAGTCCACAGCTCCTGGCCAATCACTGTTAAGCTGAGAGGAACTAGGTGTGTCTATAGGCCAGTCTGAGACATGCCCAGCTGTGACTGTTCTGTCCATGGAGTCCAGGACTTCCCACTCTGACTCAATATCCTATCGGAGGAGTCCTGTTCCGCTTCCTGTTTAAACTAGGTAAGCCCCACCTAGGTAATGTTCTCTAGGGAACCATTATAGCTCTGAGTCTGATCGTCCTCTGTCTGTGAGAAACTACCGGCCTGTAACCCCGGACATGCCAACCCAGCTCATCCCCCCTGTCCTCCAGTCTCCAGACAGCTCATCCCTGGCCTGCAGACAGACAGTGAAACAGACTGGATGTTTTCCTGTGCGGTCGTCTGTGTGCATGTATGACATGCAGTGGCTCCAATTTGGCCTCCAGCTATACATGCCACCAGAACATTCTGTGCCTATATTTTGACTCTGCTATTCAACCGCATGTTGCTGTTTTCAGTTCAGTCTATTTTGAAACGAGGATTCTGTGTGCTCTGGAGGCTGCTCTGGAGGCTAAGGGTACAGGAGAGAGGCTGCTCTGGGCCGAGGGTACAGGAGAGAGGCTGCTCTGGAGGCCGAGTGTACAGTAGAGAGGCTGCGGTGGGCTGAGGGTACAGGAGAGAGGCTGCTCTGGAGGCCGAGGGTACAGGAGAGAGGCTGTTCTGGAGGCTGCTGAGGGTACAGGAGAGAGGCTGCTCTGGAGGCCGAGGGTACAGGAGAGAGGCTGTTCCAGAGGCCGAGAGTACAGGAGAGAGGCTGCTCTGGAGACTGAGGGTACAGGAGAGAGGCTACTCTGGAGGCCGAGGGTACAGGAGAGAGGCTGCGCTGGGCTGAGGGTACAGGAGAGAGGCTGCTCTGGAGGCCGAGGGTACAGGAGAGAGGCTGCTCTGGAGGCTGCGCTGGGCTGAGGGTACAGGAGAGAGGCTGCTCTGGAGGCTGCGCTGGGCTGAGGGTACAGGAGAGAGGCTGTTCTGGAGGCCGAGGGTACAGGAGAGAGGCTGCTCTGGAGGCTGCTCTGGAGGCTAAGGGTACAGGAGAGAGGTTGCTCTGGAGGCTGCTCTGGGCTGAGGGTACAGGAGAGCAGTAGAGTGGGCTGAATTAATTTTCTAATTGAGCACTAGATCTAATAGTATGTCTGCAATGTGAAGTATTTTTGAAGGTAAACTATCCTTCATCGGGAACTGACTGAGCTAATTGATCTCCAATCTTACAGTTCAGATGTTGTACATGTTCAGGTCTCTATATTCCTGAACATTTACTGCTTCTGATGATACAAGTATACAATTCACAGCCAAAGGTCAAAGTTCATTGGACCAAAATACTCCTCTGGTTACTCTCCCTTCGTAAGCCTCTGTTTCAGCCTGCTGTGTTTTGAAGCCAGGGCAGTAGAGCCATGCTGCTAAAGGCTGCTTCTTGGCTGTACGCTGCTACTTTATCATATCGAATTGTGACTACAAGGACAGTGATTTTAAGGTTGACTTTTAAAACGCTAATGATCTGAGCTCTCTGTGGTTAAAAACTCAGAGTGTGGTCATTTCAGTTTCATTGGCTTTCTAGTCGGGAAAGTACAGCATTGATTTACTAGTGCTGGATGACTTGGGTGCTGTGGTTCTCTGAATTTCTACTGATCATCCAGTGAGAGTTTCACAGCCGTTATAAACCAGCATCAGATCATGGGAATATGGAGGCTCTGAGTGTGGTTGCTAAGCGTTCATGGACACTGTAAAATGTAATATATATAGGGTGTCAGTGACATCATGTTGTGTGACAGCGGACAATAAGAAATGGATCTCCAAGCCTCCCTGCTGTGCTATGTTCCAGTGGGAGATGTTTGTATGCTTGTTGAACAGAGAAGAACAAGGCAAACTCTTCTTAGCTCCAACAATTTTATATTGTTTTGTTGTTGTTATTTAAGTTGGTGTAATTGTCTTAATGTGCATAATATGCGAGAGAGAGAGAGAGAGAGAGAGAGAGAGAGAGGGGGAGAGGGAGAGAGAGGGAGAGAGAGAGAGGGGGAGAGGAGAGAGACGCCCACCATCTGAGCCCAGGATAAGTAATGGCACACCACGGGAAGCTCGCTGGCAAATCCAAGTCATCGCTCTCTCGCTCTCTCGCTTCGCTTCTTGCCAGCTCTGTAATCAAAAGCACCTTTGTAATCTAGAAGAAAGCCCAGGCTTCTGGGAGAGCTACCACACTCTAGCTGCTAAACAGTCAGTAAACAGCCCTCACAACTGTGTGCTGTCTGGGGTCTCCTCCACACAAATGCAGTATGCACACACACACACACAATCTCTTTTGATTTGAGGAAGAAAACGCAGGACAACTATATCAGTCATCTATCTTTCTGCTGTCTGGAGGGACATTTTAATGCTAATTTCCATCTTATACCTTTTAAATCGTGTGTGGTAGAAAACATCTAGACTGTAGCAAATGATAAAGGTGCATCGATACTGTTGTGTACAGTATGTCAGTGTTCATATCATATTGCAAGGCCCCATGAACCTGTGGACGCGTGAGTTCTGATGTTTTTCTGGACTCAGAAAATGCTCTCCGCTGCTCATAGATCAACCAGAACCCAATAGATCAAAGTGTTCCCATCACCATGGCCTGCTTTTCGGAGGGGCGGCCGTAATGACAATGAACAGAGCCTCAGATCACACCTGCCCTGACATTGTCCCGGTTCATCGATGTTTACTCACCATCTGGAGTAAATGGATGTCTCTGCTAGCAACTTTCAGGGTGACCTCCGAAGCAGAACAGGATGCTTCGAGAAACTTAGACGTTCTATGCAAGACTGTCCTGGGATGACCCCTCCAGCAAACAGTGTTTACGGTGTGAGTGTCTTTCTCAGGGGAGACACAGCGACTCATCCAACTGGAACATTCAACCTGAGATATTGAGCCTGACCCTCCCTTTTCCTGTCCTATTGTATGATGGGATGTTTGTGTGTGTGCTTGTGTGTTTATGTAGAGGGGGGGTAAAGAGAGAGACAGAGTGCCAGAGAGAGAGAGAGGCAGTGTTTATCTAAGATATTCAGTAGCAGGCTGCAGGCGGTCAGTGTCAGCAGATCCATTCAGGAGGCTATTCCTGAGCTAGCACTTCCTGTACGGCCAGTAACTTTTGACCTCACATACAGGAAGTGTCCTCTGGATAGATGGAGAATAGCAAGGATTATGTGAAAGAACAGTCAATTAACCATGGTAGAGGGAATCATTTTGATATGATACAATACACATGCACACTATGGCAATCCTGGAATCTCTCCTAAACTTGGCCAATCAAAAAGCCTGTAATTGTGTTGATTGGTTTGCTTGTCGATTACGATTTGATCATGCCCCTTTAAAATAACCTTTCAGTTCAGCTGTTTCTGTTTTTGTCTGTAACATCAATGCTACTGTAACTGTTGAGTGTTGAGCTCCAAGAGGCTGATATTCTCTTTTGCAGACCCTGCTAATGAGCTCAGAGCTACGTTCAGATGGCATTGACCAGAGGAGACGTTTTTTTCTTTTGAAAAGAGAGAATTAATTCCACATCATTAAATTTCAAGCAGATGATTTGAAAGTGTTATTGTAAGCCTTTAGTTGCAACTTCAGAAGTCCTTTTTAAAATGATGTGTGAAATTGAAGTTGCACGGTGTTCTGAAACCAACGGACCCCTCCCCTCTCCTCCCCGGTCCTCTCCTCCATGTGTCCAGTCACAGGAACAGGAAGGTTAGCCAGCAGCAGGGGCTTGTTTTTCTCTCCTCCCTGTTTGTTTGACACATGTATTCACATGATTAGACAGGCCCCACTTAACATGTAAATCAGACTGACCCCATGCAGGCCGGCTGTGTGGCCTAGCCTCGATCTGCTCAACCCACACAGAGCCATGTAGGCCTAAGCACATCAGCTAACTAGGGCACCAGGGACGTGTCTGAATACACCCCATTGTCTGTCTGGGACACTTGCTTGAGTGGCTCTGACTGATCCCAGTTAAGAGTGTTCAGAAGTATGAGGTAGGCTTTCCTTCTCTTTCCGTGAGCAGGGCAGTCGTGACAGACAGGTCAGTGAGGAGGCTGGTGGTTTCTCCACACAGTGTGTGACAATCCAGAGGCTTTTTCAGGCGTTTCCATGAGTATTGTTCTTCTTTTAGACCCTGTGGTGTAGAATGATGTTACCATGTGCAGGGCTGACCACACTGCCTCTGCACAGCCAGGAGCAGCTGTCCCGAGGGAGGGGAAGGGAGCGAGACAGGGGAACGGAGGGGTGGACGGGTGAAGAAAGAGAAGAAGAGAGATGGGGGGGAGTAAGGGCAGAGAGGGGGAGAGTGAGAGGTCTAGGGTGTTCTGTCAGAGAGAGCTTCACTGCTGCAGGACGGATGTTCCCGTCGTGGTTCCTGCACACGTCCACTCATGCCGCGGTGCTCAGGTCGAGCTGTTGAGGAAGCGCCTGGCTCCTGCAGAGGGGTGTGGCTGGCAGCCTGACTAATGTCACCACCTCATTCCCATCATGGCCCCGGCACCTTCTGATCGGTCATAATTACAAGGTGCTCTTCTGTAATCTCTGATTTATTCACGGTTAGACTGATGCACCTTGCAGAGCCAGTCATGACTGTCCTCCACACTCATTACAGGGCATGGGCGCCTTTAATGTCTTTTCACACCGATTGAATTATAGTACTGAACTGTAAGATTGCAGATCGTGTACGTGAGAGGAATCTGAGAGGAGACGATGGCGATGCCGAGGACGGATGTTGACTAAACCTGAGAAGGATTCAGATCACCTGACCTGGGAGAGGAAACATTATGTCTTTCCCGTACCATCAACCTACAAATAGCTTCCGAGACAAGACTTTCCCATGAAACGCTGAATATCAAAGCGAAACCAGCTGTTTTTCGATCATGGGAACGTCTTGAAGGAGGCTGTCTCAGGGTTGATTAGATGTTGCTCTATGAAAGGACCAGAGTTGCTCGAATCAAAGGCAACTGATGTATGTTTTGATCTTCATGGTTTCGCATGTACGTAAGCTGTACATATACAGACACCCAGCACTGGGCCTGCCAGGCTCTGTACAATGGGCCTCTTGTCACACAGTTCCCAGCCTTGACGGAGGCTGACGGTGGCTTTCTCTACAGTTTGTGGCAGAGCGAGGGCTTTACGAGTGTCACCCTCCTGGTGGTGACGGATGTCTGATGGTGGCCCGGGGTTCTGCCATGATGAAGGCCTCAGAGTTGGGCCTAGGATTGGCATAGGACATGGTGTCGGACCCCCGTGTCGGGCCTGGTGGAACTGGTGCAGTGCTACTCTGGGTGATACAGATACAGGTTCATGGGCTGGTCAGGCTTCTCTATGTTGTTGGGCTGCCTGCACACACAGTGCACACACATCACTGTACCTCAATCCAGACTCCGCCTTCAAGGGCTTTACCGTTCACTTCCATTCAGTTCATTTCTACTTGGCCCTCTGTACGGAATGTGGCTTATCCACTTACTCTCATGTCCATGCACCTGGTCTGCGGGATTTATTGTGCTACTGTGGACCTGTTGGAGCAGCCAGAAGCAGGGCCAGATGCATGCTGGGGTTTGTTCAGTCTTACTGTGTGAGATTCTCACCAGTGCACTGGATCTGATTTGCCTCAGCATTTAGACAGGGCAATATCCATTGCCATAGTCATTTATTTTGGATTGGGAGCTAACTTGTTCCATATGCAGCCTTCGCTCCTCCTCCCTCATATCTATCCACTTAAACCCTTTAGGAAGCTCTTATGCATGTCCAAGGAAATCTAGAGTCTAAAATGATGGTTATTTTATTAACTGGATGGAAAAGATTAGCGTGTTACCAGAATGAAGAAACAACAGCTGGGGTTGTGTGTGTGTGTGTGTGTGTGTGTGTGTGTGTGTGTGTGTATGTGTGTGTCTGTGCATACATGCGTGTGTGTTTATGTGCCAGGTAGTGTAGCCTAAAACAATCAGGAAACCAGTGCAAAGTTCGTTTCCAGATGTTATTACAACCAGTAGTTATTTATTGACATGTATCTCTGTGTGTAGCCTATTCGACAGGTCTTGTTTTTTGTTTAAACTTGTTATTCTCATGCATAAACATCTTCTTCCCATTAGAGTTATGTTGGAGAATTCTGTGTTCTGTTTAGTAATGTGATATGAAGTCATAAACTTGTAAATAGTTCTGAACGGGGAGGAACATTCTCCTTCACATTTCTTACAAGCCTATTTTTAGAATGTGAACTGAGACAAAGTCTATCCAACCTTGTTACGAGAACAGGCCGAACAAATCAATGGCTTTTTTAATTGTTCAAAAATATTCATCATAGTTTCACAAACAGATGTCTTCATAGTCGGTGTGTGTCTGGGTTTGAATGTGATAAAACAAGCAGTGCCTGATTGGTCGGAAAACTGGCTGGATGGCTGGCTGGATGACTGCATGAGTGGATGACTGGCTAGATGGCTTGTTGGATGATAGGATGGCTGGCAGGTTGCCGGCTGGATGACCACATGAGTGGATGATTGGCCGCCTGGATGAGTGGATGACTGGCTGGATAGCTGGCTGGCATTGGTAAGAGAAGGGTAACCCTTGTAGAGCAATGGAATGCTAAAACTGGCCAGTGGAATACTTAGTGGGGTTCCACAATGGCACACGACAGGTCTTTTCAGCTTGTGTGTGTGAGTTCATGTGTGTGTGTGTTTGTTCCCTGGCAGCCTGCAGGCTCCTGCACAGCCAAAGATAAATAGGAATGTCTTCATCCTGTGCTGGACCCCACCTGCCCTCACTGCCTGTCTGTGTGTCTCTCTGTCTCTCTCTTTCTCTCTCTCTGCCTGTCTTTCTCTCTCTCTCTCTCTCTCTCTCTCTCTCTCTCTCTCTCTGTCTCTGTCTCTCTTTCCCTGTCTCTCTTTCTATCTCTCTCTCTCTCTCTCTCCTATCTCTCTCTCTCACTCTTTTACTCAGTTCAGTATGCTTTATTGGCATGACAGTTGGGGGTTGAGCAGTACTCTCTCGTTCCCTCTGCCTGTGATCTCTCACACACGCGTGTGTGTACAGTAGCAGTGTGCCAGCCTGCCAGGACCCAGTGTGTGAACAATGTGAACACTGACAGGTATGTGCTGGTGACAGTCCAAATGTGTCAGGTGCTATTAGCTGTAAGAAATCTGCTCTGCTATGGTGACCTCATAACTGCCCTGGCTTCAACCCTTTACCCCGGCCTTGACCAGCCAGCCCTCAGTCAGAGACAGAGAGGGTGCACCAATCAGATTGTTGTCACATTTTAAGGCTGAGCACCGTGAATAATGGTTGCAATATTCTGCTGTCAGCTGTGCAGAGGAGCCTGTCCCATGGATTGATATAGAACATCCTTGCGATGGTCACACTCAAAATATAAACGACTTTACTGAAGACCATATGGAGTACGGTATATCACCTTGTTTTTATGTTTCCGACACTGTATTTCACCCTCTCCAAGTATCTGTCCTGACGTCAGACTGCTTGGCTAGTGAGCTCAGCTGGCAGCCTGATTGGCTGGCTGTATGCGAATGACTTGATAGCTGGATTTAGTCAATGATTAAAGTTGGAGACAGACAGGCAGGCACAGGCAGGCAGACAGACAGACAGACAAACAAACAGACAGACAGACAGGAAGGACGTTGGATAAGTGTCTTTTTGAGAGTAACTGATGCTAAACAGACCAATATTGTGTCTTTGTAAAGAGAGTATTGGAAAAGGGGAGGGGCCGGAGAGGAAGGGAGCTAAAGTAGGGAGAGAAGGGAACCGGGGAAGAGGAAGGGAGAGGGGAATGTGGAAAGAGGGGATGGCAGAGGGGGAGGGGGCAGAGGGGGAGGGGGAGGGGGAGAGGGGCAGAGGAAAGGGGAGAGAATGAGTGGGTGGTGTGTACCAAGAATATCTTGGCAAAGCCAGACGCGTTCCTCTGTTTCTCACAAATGGCCCTCCCACAGCAGGGAGTTGGAAACCTCAAGGGGTCATGCACCACAAACCTGGCAACCCACTCCTCTGATGAAAGGGTACTCTAAGAGAGGGATTTTCTGGTTTGCATTAGAATTACTATTAGTACTATAGAATCATTGGTACTTCATTAGTCTCCCTCTCTCTTTCTTTCTTACACTCCTTCACAAACCCACCCTCTTTCTCTCTCTTTCTTGTTCTCCCCCCCCCCAGTCTCTCTCATTCCCTGACAATTTTAATGTTTAATACTGATTGTTTAATGTAGAATATGAATGATACTTTTCCTTTAGTGGACCACCTAGCTGGTGTTCAGTCTGATGGAGTAAACTAGCCTGTGTGGAAGGGCAGATGTAGAGTTTATAACAGGTCTTGGCTCCAGTCCTGACCCCAACCTGTTGGCTGCATCACATCAGATGTGGCGTAAAAACTGGGAATGGTTAACACATATGTGTGTGTGTGTTTCTGTGAGAGTGAATGAGTGTGTGTGTGTTTGTGTGTCTGACTCTGAAGGTGACAAGGTCAGAGTCAAAGCCTGCCCTGGGGTTTATGTTACCTCTTAACTCCTGTTACACCACAGCTCTGGTTCAGAGGTGGGTTCCTTTGATACTATCTCCAGATCAGGGATCAACGATGATATCATCTCTCAGGTGGATACCACTCTATCAAAAGAGCCCAGAGCTGATAAGCACCTGTTAGGCCAACCATGACAACCAAGGCTGATTCTACCAAAATACTTAACTGTCCAGCCAAGTATATCTAAATTGGTACTGACTGCTCTACAATGCCTTCGATATTATCACCTTGATCTGAGAAGTACAGTAGGGCCCCTACCACACCACCCATCTCCCCTCACTGCTGCACAGAGCTAGCAATGGAGGTTGACTGTGCCTGTTTCCCAGAGAGCAGGAAACTCTCAGATCAACTGGGGAGATTAAACTGGAGGAAGCAAATGCCAATTGCCTTAGAATCATGGCGCAGCATTTCATTTATGTTCCACAGGCTTAGGGTTTGGGGCCACAACAAAAAACAAAAACTAATGACATGTTGACTATGTTTAGTGGAAATAAAACAGAAGAAGAAAAAAACATACTGAAAAAACAAATGCCACAAATCCAGCCATGCGCTTTGTGGTCGGAAGTGGCGGAGCAAAGAGAGGAAAAAGAGAGAAGCAGAGAGACAAAAAGAGAAGACGAGAGGAAAAACAGAGAGAAGAAGAGAAGAAAAAAGAGAAGACAGGAGAGGAAAAAAGAGAGAAGAAGAGAAGAAAAAACAGAGAAGAAGGAGAGGAAACAAAGAGAGAGAAGAGAAGAAAAACAGAGAAGGAGAGGAAAAAAGAGACGAAGAGAAGAAAACAGAGAAGAAGGGGAGGAACAAAGAGAGACGAGAGCAAAGACAAAAAGAGACGAAGGAGAGCGAACAAACGAGAGCAGCGAATGCAACCCGAGTCGCAGACGGACAAACGAGAGCAGAAGCAGACGAAACCAGATCGACAGGATAGTCACACACTCTCCTCATCTCCTGCAACCCATCTTCTCCTTCTCTCACCCCCCCTCTCCTCATCTCCTCCACCCCTCTCCTCCTTCTCTTCCCTCCTCGTCTCCTCTCCCCCGCTTCTCCTTTTCCTACACCCCTTCCTCCAGCTTCTCCCCCTCTCCTCCATCTCCTCTTGTTCCTAGACAATGACTCATTCCAAACTAACGTCCAACACTTAAGCTTTTACTATTTCAGGATCCTGAAGGCTGAAGTGCCCAGTTATTTACCGATCCTCATTGACGTTTTAGCCTAAAATAGCAGCTGATAATATAATTATGCCCATCTGAAGTCCCGGTCAATCAGATTTTGGCTCCAGCCAGACTACTGTCCTAAAAACCCTAAACACAGACTGCTGGCTTCTGCGGTTGTTGTAAGATACCAGCTCCTTGCATGGCTGATCTTTTCCACTGTCCAGTCCCTGCCAGTTGCAATCATTTTTGGTGTGACCGTGGCGTAGTCTACACTCTCTGTGTGTAGTTGCATTCAAGCATAGGTCTTCATTAGTGAATGCGCACACGCACACTCACACACTCACACACACACAGACACACGCACACACAACTCTGCACACAAACTTAATGGCTATGTGCCTGACAGTAAGTAGGCCTAAATGTAGACTTATGAAATCTTCTTCTTGTCAGTGTTGGAATGAATCTAAGCAGTCTGAATCAACATGTGCCTGTTCTCTTTCCTGTGTTTGACAGGCTGTTTCCAGGCTGTTCCAGGCTGTTCCATCGGTTCCAGCAGAGCCAGCCAGCCAGCGCTGCTTCTGTTTCCCTTCTACCTCCACCACATCTGAGCTGCTCGGAAACTACCACATCTGAGCTGGTAGGAAACCACGGCACTTTCATTCCTCCCAAGCTTGTGCTGCTAGTCTCATTTTTTATATTCCACCCTTCAAACTTCATTAGGGTTACATTTACTTTGTTAGGAAATTATTTCTAGTGATCCAAGTTGTTATATACAGCACAGTAAGTCGGTAATTCCTTCCTGGAGCGAGAGCAGTATGAATCTTAATATTCTCCAGAACAGTCACCTAGAACCTAGCTATAAACTACCCACCATCATGCTGTCCCAAGACAAATCCATAGGCGTCCCTGAAGAGAGATCATAAAAGGGCATAAAATCTTATTTATAGCAGGTCAGCCCCAGGTACAGGCCTAGTTCACGTGTTTGGTATTCATTATCCCATTATATGGTGGGCCAGAATAGCGCTCCGGTTTGAACCCTCACACTGCAGAGTTGGGCTTATTGCCCATTGTGTTTCACTTCATATACCTCTAATGCAGTACCCTGGTGGGTGTTTCCCAGGCGGACACATGGGAGTCATATCAGGCCTGGTAATGAGCCTACCAGGAAACACACTCCTGGGACTAAATTAGTTTTGAGAACCAGAGAAGGGGACTCTCTGCCTCGAGGCCTGTTTCCTGTCCCTTTGGCTCCAAAGCCCCTGTGCTGGTGGCAACAGGAAATCAATAACCCCCACCCCGCTACACAATGAGTTCAACCTGCATTTCATTTAAATAGCTTGACCTCCACAGATTTATGGTATTTCTACTCCAGACCTCTATTTCTTCCAGTTCACTGTCCACCTTAGATCTCCTCTTGTCGCTGTCTCCTGCAGGTTTCTCTCTCTGTCTCCTCCTGGTCTCTCTCTGTCTCCTGCAGGTTTCTCTCTCTGTCTCCTCCTGGTCTCTCTCTGTCTCCTCCTGGTCTCTCTCTGTCTTCCACTACTGAGGGAAGTGAGGGGTGCTGGGGGGGTGCTGCAGTGCCGTGTCACCTTGTGGTCTCTCTTCCTGGTCTCTCTTCCTGGTCTCTCTCTCTTTCTGGCCTCTGTCTCTTCCTGGTTTCTGTCTCCTTCAGCTTCCTGTCCACTCTAGATCTTTAATAGATATCCACTCACTAACCACAGATAACTGACACATCAGCAGAAGAGAGAATCCTCTGGCTATAAAACAGGTCTAAAAAACCCTTCCTCAGATCCTGTGCTTGGTATGCTGGTCAGGGTTTTCTGACAGAGCGAGCACTAGAGTGGGTAGCAAAGGCTGGACTGAGCGGACTGGTTGTACTGAGTGCTGGAGCTGGGGATGGGCCTGTAAGGGAGCGAGGGAGGGAGGGAGGGAGGGAATGACTGGGCTTAGGCCAGACCAGGACAGTAGGGGCTTCTGGCAGGCCTAGCGTCAGTGCTGCAGTGTTTCCTGCTGGGGCTGTAGTAGCATAGCAACATCTGGTACCTTCGTCAGTCAAGCCAATGAAAGGAGGGTCGCCGGGGAGACGGCGCCTGGCCTGGCCAGAGGAACGTAGAGCAAATAAAAGGCCCGTTTTGTCACTATTAATCTCCAACAGGCTGGCATATACATGGACCAGAGGGTTGTTCTCTGTTTGTTTCTTTTGCATTCTGCCCACCTCTCTCTCTCGCTCTCTCTCTCTTTCTATACTGTTAATAGATTGCTTCTAGCTGTTCTTTTGGAATTCACTCATTCAGAAACCTCACAACAAGGTCTAGAATGCAGCTCAATGACAGAGTAAATACATCATTTTCGTACATATTCAGGTAAAACTGCCATGGTAGGACTATATTTAGGTTCTAACCCATTTCAATGGCCTGCCAAAATCACAGTTGTTGAAAGATGCTTTCAAAAGAATTGGTCTGAGCTGGAGTGGAGAGTGCTGGAACTACTTTCAAGTATCTCTCTAGTATCTCTGTGGATCTTAGCTCTTTATTGGCCTCATGCCATAGGTGTCCATATCCAAACTTGATCTCGCCTCACAGTTTTAGCTCTAGGTACCGTCTGATAAAACCTAAGGGTTGTTGGAAACACAGGTGCTTGTGAAAAGGGAAAAAACGAGGGAGGGTTATGAAGCATTTGGGCCTGCATCGCTCCATAAACAGGAAACTGAGTGTGCCTTCAAGGAGGGTGTCATGTTTCACAGCCACAGTTATGTGTTTTCTGTTCAAATATCAAGGTCGGGGTTCACTACTGGGCTGGCCTCCAGAACCATTGTGTTTAATGGCTGTTACCGAACAGAGCACAGCAGAGTGTGTGAGGGTCACCAAGAAATGCAATCTAAGGACCAAAGCGTAAACAGCCAAACCAAGCCAAGTGGGTGGTTGACACCCACAATGTATCCATTTTGGTGTTATTTATTTAGTAAAAAAACTAAATGTATGCAGCCAAACTTACCCCGCTCTATTGAAACAGTCTGTTGATATCAAACAGTCTGGTCCTTACCGCCCACAGGTTTCCTGTTGTGGATGTCCTCTGAGCTACTAAGGACCATGTACTTTGCTATTGTGGGGCGAAATGAATCATTCCAGAGCCTTTAACCTCCGAGGAGGCAGTGACATTAAGATGACCTTAACAGAAATGTATGTCAATAGGATTCCAGTCATTTGGCCTACAATTCCTTGGCCCTTGTAATTCTTCTCGCATCTTTGCTGGTGAAGCCGCTAACCTCAAGCCCTCAGAAGAGGTGTGTTGCAATACGCACGCTTGTAGAATACCGTTCATCCATCTATATGATCGTCACGTCAGTGACAGTCTTTGAAATGATGTGTGGGATTTGCCGTGTGAAGACCCATCGTCTAAAAAAGGTCAAACATGTCATGGCGATGTGTTCTTATCAGATGAGCCTGCAGGTTGTGTTTCAGATGATGTGGGTTTTTTCAGTCAGGTAAGACTAAATCCCCTAACCCTAACCCTTTCAGTCAGGTAAGACTAAATCCCCTAACCCTAACCCTAAATCATTCCGACCATCCCTGGTTTTAGAACAAGCCCACTTCAAACAGACAGAGAGCACACACAGTGTACCCTCTAAATGTTCTTCCTTCACTCTCCACCGGAGGCCTCGCTCCACGGGCCGGCTCCCTGCCAACAGATGCTGATAGGGAGATTAGATATGACATTTAACTTCATGTCATCATCATGAAGCCCCTGGTGAGTATTGAAGTTGAAGTTGAACAGGTATTTCTCTGCTCCAGTTCTCCAGTTCTCCCCCTGACCCAGAGGCTGATCTCTCTCCCCCAGCCAGGGGACTCTGTCCTTGCTCTGTCTCCCGGGGCACCAGGCTGCTATTTTAGGTCTAAAAAGAGACATTGGAAACCGGGAGAGAGGGAGATAAGAGAGTTTTCTTTTTTAAACAGGAGAGGAGCTAGAGAAGGTTCTGTTTTGTCCTGATTCAAGTGTGAATTCGAACTCTCGGCTCTGCTGGACTTTGGAACTCTCATCCAGCCTGATGGTATCAACAAGCCTGCTAATACCAGTCTGCAGCTACACAGCTGGGCTTTGATATCATCTTCAAGTACAGCAGGCCTGCCTAGTACACACCTAGCGCTTGCTAAGCGTGGCTACGGACAGAAGCATTAGGGCCTGAGTCTCTACTGTAGCTACCAGTCTGGACTAACCCTGACAGACAGAACGCTGGCCTGAGAGCAGGAGGCAGAAACAAACACAGCCCTGTGCTGTTCAGGAAGCTTTGATCAAAGACTGGGCTGTAGTGACTCTCATGTTACTCGAGGTTGGAAGGTAAGTAGACACAGCTAGGCTGAGGAGATGTCTGTCTGGTCCACTGACAGCTCTTAATTACTAGATGAACGTATGAAGCGAGGAGGGTTTCATCGGGCAGATGAGAACATCGGGTCTGAAGCATGTTTGATCTTTGATCTTAGACTAGAAGATGTTCTAAGATCAAACGTCTTGGAACGGAATCATCTTAGACATGATTCCGTGTCCATGATTCCTAATCTACAACAACTAGATAAACAACTTTGACCATGGAAGGTTTTCTTACACATACTAGACTGCCTTCGCAATGGAGCGTGTCTGTTGACCTGGTTAATCACAATTAGCTGTTTAAATATGTGTATAGAAACATGGCCCTTCATCTGGTAAGGTGCAGAGAGCAGAAGAGAAAGAGAAACTCGATTCCTATTTGGTTCCCTGACAAGCAGCACCCCCTGGTGGGATTCTGTCAACACTGCAGACACGAATGTTCCTTTTCATAGAAGCATTAATTCTATAGGCATACTTGTATTTGATATATAATTGGTCAGTCTCTTAACCAACTATAATAATTGAGAATTGAGGGAAACAAGGTGCAGTTTATGCCAAGCACCTCCACTACTGTATGTTGACAGACAGACATCATTGTATTGTGCTTTAGGTGGTCTAGTCTAGTGAGATCCCTTCATTATGCAAAGCCGGACAGAGATGACCTTTCTATCCACAGTAATGGTGTTGGACACTATCGTGTCGACTTACAACAGATTATTCTAGCAGATTTATTCTACTTGATCAATGATAGCGAAATGAAAAAGGCGGGGCTGGAAGAGACAAAAGAGAATAATTGGAAAGCAGAGGAATGAGACTGGAGCTAAGAGGAGGCTGGGGGGCTGGGGACAGAGGCTGGGGACTGAGGCTGGGGACTGGGGACTGAGGCTGGGGGCTGGGGACTGAGGCTGGGGGACTGGGGACTGAGGCTGGGGGCTGGGGACTGAGGCTGGGGACTGAAGCTGTGGACTGAGGCTGAGGCTGGAGCTATTCATCAAAAAACAGTCCTGGGAAAGAAAGTGTTCCCCAGGGTAGTTTATTCATATAAACTGAGAGGTACTCCACCTTCTTCACTGACTCAAAATCAATGTCCTGATCAAGTTACACTGAAGACAGAATTACTCGTGCCTTGCCTGGAAGTCCCATCACCAACACTAGGTGGCACTGCAACCCTGAGTAGTCGGTTAAGATAACCAAACAGGCTTTGTGTTTAATTTCCGTATTTGATCAACTGCAGAGCTCTGGGTCTTGACTGGTTCTATATCACTTTGTTGACTGGTGTGTAGAGTAACTCCAACGGCAATTAAAAAACAGTCCCAATTCCATTTAGAAGCAGACTCCAGCCCTTTGCTAGCTCTCTGCTGGTCCAGTGCAAGAGCTGCTAAGTGTCCAGCCCTCAGTGACGCATGGCACTCTATTTCAGGCTCACACCCATCAGTCTCATACCAAGCTAATATCGAATGATGATTCCATTATGGATCAGGCAGGCAGGCAAACAGGCAGGCAGGCAGGCAGGCTGTCTCAATATCTGTTTCCCTTCCTGTCTTTCTGCTTCACTTGCTCTGCCTTGCTGTTCTTGCTTCCTACTTACTTGCCTGGCTGTTTGACCTGCTTCTTACCTCCTTACCTGCATGATTTACTTGCTTCCTAACTACTTACCTGCCTGATTAACATTCTTCCTACCTGAATGCATTAACAAAGGTGTTAAAAGCCAGTGCCGCATCTCCCCTTTAACTGGACCCCTCATTATCGATTCTCTTTTAGTCTGTTCACTCCTTCTTTCCCTTGCTGACCCCTGCCTTGTCCTGAGATGGCAAGAGAGAGAGAGAGAGAGAGAGAGAGAGAGAGAGAGAGAGAGAGGGAGAGAGGGAGAGATTGAGTGAGAGAGACCGACAGCCTGATGGAGATGGCACAAGATAAACCAAGTGGGACAGAGCGAGAGGGAGAGATAGACAGGCTAGGGAGATGGTGTTAGCTGAAGTGAATGCAGGCATGGCTGAGCGTTGCAGGCTTGTGACCACCGTTCACATAACTGGAGGTATATATGCCGGGGCGCGAGGGGGTAACAGGATCCCAACGTGATGTGCGGGGCCGCTTAGAGGAGTAAATATAGCAGCAGGGGCAGTAGGGGCAGGAGAACTCGGGGCAGAACCTGAGGCCCTTACTGCCCCTTTGAGGCCTGTACCGTAGGGGTCAGGGGGTACAGGGCCAGGGGGGTAGAGGGAATGGGGATACAGTTCCTGAGGATAAGGGTTGTTTAGGGCCATCGGATGCAGGGTCAGGTGTACACGGCCAGGAGGTCCGGGGGCATACAACCACATGCACCTTCCTGCCAAAGGAAATTCCTTGTCTGTGCAAACTTTCATGGCGATGGGATAGAGGGCACATGCCCTGCTGCTTCACCAGTATGGACCCGCTCGACCCCTATATCTCCACTGTTGGCAGTGAGTGGACACATGGCAGGGTGTATCACGTTGCCCTGGCTAGAGAGCGGATCAGGCCTCGCTTTGTATCTAAGGCGGGGGGAACAGCATCTGGGGGCTTTACATTGACATAAATCGTCACTGATTGAATTTCAAGTGCAAGCGACTCGTCAGGTGCTGATACTGTGTGAATGGTTTTGGACTTTTCCATGCCGTTGTATCGTCACCCATATTCAGTCTGGCTGGCAGAGCTGCAGTTATTTGTGTAGCCAATTACTCGATACAAGTTATAAGCATGACCTTAACTGCCTTAATCGAGTCAGGCCATATTTCTCTCTCTCTCTATAGCTCTCTCTCTCTCTCGTCTCTCTCTCTCTCTCTGCTTCTCTCTCTCTCTCTCTCTCTCTCTCTCTCTCTCCCGGGTGTGCGTCATGGAGCTTTATTAGCAAACCATCAGGACAAAGGACGTGACCGGGGATTGATTGGGGTCTTCAGGTCCAAACCACAATGATGACGAGAGGTCTAATATTACACGCAGTGCCATGCTGACCGTGCCTTTTACGGGGCCGTTAAATGTGCTGAGAAGTAACCAGAAGGTTCATCTGGGAGTCAGATAGCTAGACCGCATACCTCTCTGCATGCTGGTGGTTGCAGGGAAATCTGTTGAGTCCTCCAATGTCGACTGCTGGGTGTTGGAGTTGGGGTGTTTTATCAGACTTGTCCAGGTGGTAGCTGTCAGAGTAGAAACCTGTTGTCATTCTCTTTCATTACCAGACATATTGAGGCAGCTTTTGCAGAGCTTTCTTACCAGGTAAGAACAGCTGCTGCTGTCTGTGCTGCTGTAGTCAGTCTGCATGCTAGCAATTACAAGACTCCAAAGGATGAAACATGCGTTTACAAAGTATGACTGAGTCACAGCTGACCTTGATTGTCTGTTTAAGGCAGATGCTGTTTCCAGACCTAGCTCTGCAGGCTTTGTGGTTCTGATCAGTCTTGACAGATCATGCTTGACTATTGCAAACAGACTCTTGGTGGTCGAAGTATGGTTTCATGTGGTCTTCACCATGTGCACCATGGTTTGTGCATGAAATAGCTAAACGTCCATAAATAAAACAGATTTGTTCTTGACAGGAACCTCCATAGAGACGGTGACTGTGTTTTGTTCTTTTGTAGAAGATGCACAGTAGGACTCCAGTTGATGTGCTTTGAAGAAGCCTTTTGACGTTAGACAGTGTCTCAGTGAGCCAGAGCACGTGCGAGGGATCGGGTCAGACTCGTCTCCCTGTTATCATCCAGCAGATCCAGCCTGCTGCCGTGGGTGACGAGAAGTGAGGGATCGACTGTGTCATTCCAATCACGAGGAGGAATGCTTTCTAGTCCCGCTCGACCCAGTTCAAGTAGCGGGATGTTTGACGGCGTCCATCTTTGCACGACATTTGGATGTTGTCTGACCCGTGTAAGCATGAGGTCTGCGTGCGGTTTCCAATAAGGTCACCAAAGTTCAAACAGTCTGAGCTGACTTCTTGGAACATACCATAAATAATGACTTAGATTCCCATGTGAGACAACAGGGCTTCTTGGGAGCTTGATGCCTGTGTTTGTAATGTTGTGTATGGCCAGTATTCGACATGGCTGCACAAAGAATGGTGTACAAGACGGTCGTTACTGAGAAGCCAAACCGATTCTCAGTAATCGGATAACAGCACGGGGTCAGCCTTTACCACACAAAGAGAAAGACATTTCTAATCGGTAGACCTTTCCTGTGAAGGGATTTTTTTTTAAATCTCTGTCCACAACCGGAAAAAGAGAGAGAGAGGAGGAGGAGAGGAGAGAGAGAGAGAGAGAGATGAAAGATCAGATGAACCTACGTTCTGGAACAGTACACAATATTGAAGCCCTGATTTGGAATCACCTTCACTGTTACCTATATCATTATTCCTTTTGATTGGCAGCACTCAGGCTCACAAACACAATGAAGTCACTGTGACATGAATTCAAATAGGACTTTTGATTTGAAAGTCCATCCTTAGCCTCTACTTCAATACATCCATCTCAAGCAACCCGGCTCATTGTCCTCTGGTTTACTGCTCTAGATCCACAATAATGCAGTACTTCATTAAGGAGTCCCATCCCATCTCCTATGGCAGACTCTTCACAATCACAATAGTGTTTAATCGCCAAGTGAGTGGTCACAAACAAGAAATTTTCTTTGGTGGGCAGGTGCATACAGTAAACATAAATGAACTTTGGTTGCTAACATGATCTGTTCTGGCTCTACCAGATGTATTTTAATGCAGCACACACAAGCAGATGTCAGGCAGGTAGCACTGCAGCTCCGTGGGAGCTAACTTGTTGGTTTGGTCTCAGTTCACAGCAACAGCTCCAACACGGGGCTCAGTGCCTCGCTGTGGCTCAGTCAGGGAGACCGTGTGATGGACCGACTGCATCTCCGCATGTGACAGGAGGGTTGTTTTAGGCTCTGACGTGACTCGTCGCGTCCTCTGCGTCCTGATTGGCCGCAGCCATTCCATGCCTGGGCGTGGGTGGGCTTGTTAAAATGCAGTTGGCAGGAGGTCAGGGTGACGCCGTCGACCTCTTGAGTTCAGAGGAGGAGAGAGTTCTGGAACCTGAGTGCGAGCGTGTGGTCCGGGTCCTACCCCTCTGCTCCTCTGGACTGACCAGTCCGTTCAGCTGCTCTACCTCAATCTCTCTCCTGTTCTCTTTCCCCCTCTTTTTCCCCTCCCCTCCCTTTCTCTCTCTCGCTCTCTCTCTCTCTCGCTCTCTCTCTCGCTCTCTCTCTCTCTCTCTCTCTCTCTTCTCTCTCTCTCTCTCTCTCTCTCTCTCTCTCTCTCTCCGTCCCTCTCAGACTGACTCATTCTGGCTTCCAGACAGTTTGTCTAGACAGGTAATCAGTCGACCCCTGCCTGACCCTGCAGTGCCACACACACAAGTGCATGTAGCAGGGCCCTTTCATAGGCGTCTCCGACGTCCCTAGACGACCCCCTACCGGACAGGATCCTGGGTGGTCACTGCTGTAGGTGACCAGCCGTGATCCGGGTTCTCTGACCAGCCAGGGATTCGGGTTCTCTGCCCTCTCCTAGACACCCCCCGTGTCTGAAGGTCCTGCAAGTTCAGCTGACAGTCCTATCCAGTCTGTCAGGGTTCTTCCACAGTCATCTGGACAATGTCCCTGCACTCCCCTTATCTTTTAATGGTGTTGCCTTTTGTGTCTCTGTTTTGGACCACCAGTAAATTAACATTCATTAAGGCTGATCGCTCAGGTGTGGCGGATGTCTGGGCTGGGAGAGTAGAGAGGGTGTGAGGAGTACAGAGGGAGGAGAGTAGGTACAGCGAGGACAAGACGTGTGGGGAGGAGAAGAGAGGACAAGACGTGTGGGGAGGAGAAGAGAGGGGGAGAGGAGAAGAGAGGGGGAGAGGTGTGGGGAGGAGAAGAGAGGGGGAGAGGAGAAGAGAGGGGGAGAGGTGTGGGGGAGGAGAAGAGAGGGGGAGAGGAGAAGAGAGGGGGAGAGGGTGGGGAGGAGAGAGAGGGGGAGAGGAGAAGAGAGGGGGAGAGGTGTGGGGGAGGAGAAGAGAGGGGGAGAGGAGAAGAGAGGGGGAGAGGTGTGGGGAGGAGAAGAGAGGGGGAGAGGAGAAGAGGGGGGAGAGGTGTGGGGAGGAGAAGAGAGGGGGAGAGGTGTGGGGAGGAGAAGAGAGGGGTAGAGGTGTGGGGAGGAGAAGAGAGGGGGAGAGGGGGAGAGGGGAGGAGTGTGTGGAGGAGATTTTGAAGAGTAGAAGGCCACGCATTGTGTGAGTGATGAGAGGAGGGAGGGATGCTGACACTTGGAGTCAGCCCTGATGCAGGCTCCAGATGAGATCCACCCATGTTGTAGCATCCAGCAGAATACTCACACACACACACAAACACACCCTCGCACTCATAAATACGAGACGCTCACCAAGGGTTGACCTCGTGTCTCCTAAATCCCACGCTCATATCGTCAGGGATGTCCCTGTATGATTTACATTGTGTTTGCACTTTGAACAGTGTGCTCAACACAAGGAATAGGTAGAAGGGATGAAAACTGGAGATTCCGTCTCTAGGTATTTTATTCCAAAACTATTTTTCATAGTGATGAGAAAGTGTGAAGGCTGTTTCTTTTAACAGTTCCTGAAGGCTCTAATTGCCTTAGCACCAGCTGGATGAGGAGAGTTAGGCTCTGGAAGAGGGATGGTGCTGGAGTCTGGCTTAGGCCCCAATCCAGCCATGAGAAGCCTTCAGGCTTCCCTTCATGCAGACATCTGGAGAGGGGTAGGGATGTATAGATACCCCGTTCCCATCCCCAACCCCTCATGCTTAGCCCAGCCCTAACCCTCACCCCCTCCTTAGCCCCTGTCTCATCCTTAACCCTGCCCCGACCCCTCCCTCAGCCCTAGCCGTAGCTCCAAATCAAGACCCCTCCACAACCTTCAAGACCCAGTCTCAACCTCAGCCCCAGTCTAGCACCGGGGTCAGTGCAGTCAATCATTCTGGTCACTAGGACACGCAAAGGACAAACAGCAGCAAGGTGCCAGGGAGTCTGCTAGGCGCCTGACTCATCACACACACCCTCCCACTGACAGACGCAGAAGGCGACATGACGCTGACACGCCTCACACGCACACACGCGCACACACACACACACTCTCTCTCTCGTACACTAGAGCCTGGCTCTGCTACAAGTAGCCCCCCGAGAGGGCCCCCTGAATATTACGGAGGGTTGCTTGGAAAAGGCCACAGCCACGTCCATCTCTGAATTACAGGCCGACAATAAAAATAGGAACCGTGATACATGGCTTTAAACCTCCCAACCGCAAGCAGGAGACCAAGGTGAGGCGAGCCACCGACATGTTTCCAGCCTCTCCCAGGCGTGACAACTGAAACCTCTCTGCCTGGAACTTGATTTATCTCAGCCGTCATAGTTATGGCGTGGGGATATACTGTATGGATCAGGCTGGGCGGATCTAACGGCCAGGCTGTCTCCTGGATAGGATCACCGCGGCAGTCCCCCTGCAGACTGTCACCTAATAAAGCCATCAGAGGAAGAGCATCCAGAGATCTCTGCTCATCAACACAGCTGTCAGCAGCCAGATAAATAAGGATCCGAATCAGGGAAGTAGGATGCAAGGAGATACTACTGCGCTGCCCGGTCTTGTTTTATATAAGGGAGTTGGGGGTGGCTGAGCGGTTAGGGAATCGAGCTATTAATCAGAAGGTTGCCGGTTCGATTCTTGGATGTGAAAAGTGACGTTGTGTCCTTGGGCAAGGCACATTCACCCTACTTGCCTCAGGGGGGAATGTCCCTGTACTTACTGTAAGTCGCTCTGGATAAGAGCATCTGCTAAATGACTGAATGTAATATAATGTATATAAGGCTTGTCAAGCTAAGCGAGGGCTGGAGGAGAGGAGGAGAGGTCTGGATGAGTGTGATCCTCTATGTATAAGAAGTCCTCCAGCATGAGGGTTATATTCACTCCAGACTACAGGTCGGAGGAAAAGATGATTTAGCTGTCAGACACTCCAAACTACAGGTCGAAGGAAAAGATGATTTAGGTGTCTCATCCAACTCCTCTCAGACAAGGGTTGGAAAGACACTATCCTTTCCTATTGTCAAATCTCTCCTCTCTTCTGCCATCCTCTCCTCTCTTCACCTCTCCTCTCGATCATATCTTCCATTACCGTGGGTTGAATGGGTCCCATCAAACACCTCTCTGTTTCCAGCAGCTATCTCCTGTGTTAATGTCTTCGCCCTGTCTACCCCTTTCTCCAGCCATATCTCATTTCAGTACTTATCAAAAGCAAACCTAAATCGTGACGCGGTCGTTTCTCTCGGGAGACACCAACAAATTGCTGTATCTCTTCATTTCATCGGCGTGGGAAATTTGTCAGACGGAAGTTTCCCCAAGAGAAGGACACTGATAGCTACG
Source organism: Mallotus villosus (assembly GCA_903064625.1). NCBI lineage: Eukaryota > Metazoa > Chordata > Actinopteri > Osmeriformes > Salangidae > Mallotus > Mallotus villosus. The sequence goes on along the minus strand of CAEFZP010002343.1, from coordinate 411,950 downwards.
TCTGCGAGAGTTCTCCGGAGTGGGACTGTAACGCTCCCTGTCGTCCAGGAGTATCTTACACTGGGGATTGGTAATAGTCCTCCCATCACTGTCATACCCACCGTCTCCGATGGAATTGTAGCCATCTAAAAGAATATACATAATGAAAAGGAAATGCAGAAAGCAATAACTATTTGTTTCGATCTGTACGAAATGTGAATTGTGGAGAAGGTTTTAGGATTCTTGGATGCTGGCCAAGTTGGCTGGTCTTACAGCAGTGTGAAAGTGTGAGAGAGACAGCTTTGCTGTGAGAAGTTATAGAAGCGGTTGGATGCAGTCTGTTTATAAAGCTGTTCTGAGGTACTGGCCTTGCCAGTCATTTATACCTATTTACAAGTCAAAGCTCACTTTCCGCTCCCCCACTCACATTGATCGTTTCTCTCTCTTTGCTCTCCTCCTCTTGCCCTTTCCCGCCTTTTTTTGGCAATATCTTTCCGGCTCTATCTGTCTTTGTTTAAGGGCTCGCTGTGTTACTATTGCTCTCTTTGATTATCTCTCTCTCTCTCTCTTCTCTCTCTCTCTCTCTCTCTCTCTCTCGTTCTCTCTCTCTCTCTCTCGTTCTCTCTCTATCTCCCTGTCTTTTTTGCTCTACCCACTTCTCCTTATGAGAGATAGAGATGGGGGAAGAGACATGTCTGCTGTCCCAATGCCCAGTGGATGCTGAGTCCCGGGGGCTGGCAGCGTTCCCTATCCTGCCCAGGCAGGAGGGTGAGGGGGGGGGGCGGGAACGCCAGGCCACGTGCCCTAGCCTCAGCTGGCACCAATGGGCACACGCACGGAAATGTAGCCACCTGCAAGGAGTGAGGGAGAGAAGAAGAGGGGAAGGGAGAGAGGGCAGGTGGTTCAGCTGGCCACACACACAAACACGCGTACACAGGAAGGACATCCAGGAAAGGAAGCACACTCGCTGTGTGTCCTCCTCGCCTATCAACACCCCTGGTTGGTGAAAATGAAGATTGTCAAACTGTCTGAGGTCACTTCCTGCTCCAGAGGTCAGGACCCAGTGCCTTGGCGGAGGCATCTGTAAAAGACCCACTGACTCATGCCCTCCCCTCTCTCTCTTCCCCCTCACCACAGAGACAAGCTGGAGAGAATACGACACTGTTATGATCAACACGAGCTCTCCCACCCAGGGTGGCGGTGAACTATGGTCTGCGCTTGGAACCGATGTTTACACAATACCTTATGAAGATGAATGGAGGGAACTGACTGAAGCTTTAAAGCAGCTCTTTTGGATTCGTCTGCATGCTCTGTCGAGACGAGACATCGCTCTTCCTCCGTCGTGCTGACTGGGTGTGGGCAGGCAGTACTGCATGTAGGGCTGTGGGACACCATCTACTGTTTACCTAGTGTTTGCTATCTGGTGCTTGTCAGTGCTTTCCTCTTTGGACTCTCCCCCGCGTCATGCGTCCTTACTTAATGTGGTTTAGTCCCTCCTATTTCAAAACCCATGAAGTGAAATGGTATAACAGAGCGTTTTTTATCTGGTATAAATCCATTTGGCCGATGCTGAGAACATTAGCAGGAAGGATAGGAGCCAGGATGATGACTGCAGCAGTGGAAGGAACAGAGCAGCTCTATCAGAGGTGTGTGTTTGTGTGTGTGTGTGTGTGTGTTTGTGCGTGTGCGTGTTAGGGGGTAGCCGATCTTCATGTCCACACTCTGCACGTCTTAGATAAGATGTTGTGAAATCTGGCGGCAGTGATGTCATGACCTTGCAATGATGCGGTACATGTTGGCGTTGGCAGGGGGTGATGACACCTCATCCACATGCTATGCTGCACTTGCCACACCAACTCACAATGAGCTACAGTACAGTGGGTGGGGGGGAAAACAGCTGCACTAAAACTCCCACTTCCAGGCTTAACTCATAGCTGCAGATGCCAGAGAATGTGTACGTGTGTGTGTGTGTGTGTATGTGTGTGTGAGTGAGTGAGTGTGTGTGTGAGCGTGTGTCTGTGTCTTCGGGTTCACTGGAATCTTGGCTCAGTGGGCCCTGCAGATGCCTCCGATTGCATGGAGGATCTGTAGGAGAAGCAGAAACCTCACAGCCTGCAGGTGAACAAAGGCTGGAAATGGTTAATTGGCCCTCACTACATTCTAGGCAGCTGTGAGTCCTAGGGCCCCTGAGACTGGCAGAAACCCAGACCCCAGGACCTCGGAGCCCCAGATCCCAGACTGATGACAGGGCTCTGGTGCTAGATCCAGTCCAGACCAGTGGTTTGGTCCGTCTGTGAGGAGCATTGTTTATCTACTGGGCAGAGGTGTTGATCTCTTCTCACGACTCCCAAGGGACACAAACCATCTCTCTTGGCCCTCATTCTCAAGGTCAGTCTGGGAGGGGAGAATTCATGAATGATCTTGCAGTATCATGGAGAGGCTGGGACTGAAGATTTAGGCTGTCAGTCAGGTTAGATCACCTTAAGCTGGAGCTGTGAGGCTGGGTTAGAGGGCTGAGGCTGTGAAGAGGCTGGTTTAGATGGCTGAGGCTGTGACAAAGGCAGGGTTAGAGGGCTGAGGCTGTGAGAGAGGCTGTGTTAGGGGGCTGAGACTGTGAAGAGGCTGGGTTAGAAGGCTGAGGCTGTGAAGAGAGGCTGGGTTAGAGGGCTGAGGCTGTGAAGAGAGGCTGGGTTAGAGGGCTGAGGCTGTGAGAGAGGCTATTTTAGGGGGCTGAGACTGTGAAGAGGCTGGGTTAGAAAGCTGAGGCTGTGAAGAGAGGCTGGGTTAGAGGGCTGAGGCTGTGAAGAGAGGCTGGGTTAGAGGGCTGAGGCTGTGAAGAGAGGCTGGGTTAGAGGGCTGAGGCTGTGAGAGAGGCTGGGTTAGAAAGCTGAGGAGGTGTCTGCATCCACACACAGTCTGCATTGAACATGGATGGCTAGCCATGATGGTAAAATGAGTATTATCCATGCAGGCATGCAAAACACACATGTGATTAGTGTGTGTGTGTGTGTGTGTGTGTGTGTGTCTGTGTGTGTCTGTGTGTGTCTGTGTGTGTCTGTGTGTGTGTGTGTGTGTGTGTGTGTGTGTGTGTGTGTGTGTGTGTGTGTGTGTGTGTGTGTGATTAAACCAATTTTGTGAACTCCCCAGACTCATTAGACACCACTGAGTTGTACAAAACGACATTATTGATGCATCACATGACTAGTGTGTAGAATGATGAGGTACATATGGTGAGTGTCTTGTTTCATCAGCACAGTATGAACAGTCGTATGATCCTCCCATCACGAGAACATGTAACGTGTTCTACATATGTTACAGTAATGTGCATGCTGTTCAGATATAGCGGCAATAAGTGGAATCTACATTTCTGTTTTGTGCTCTTAGGCATGAACACAAATGTATCCATTGAATCGTGCCTTGGAGCGCAATTGTTTGACCTTTTTAGTGCTACACACAGCAGATGAAACGTTCTGTATAGCACAAAAAAGTTGCACAATGGCTTGGACACGATTCAATAGATAATGTGTTTGTGCCTATGAGCACAAAACAGCGTGATAGCATGTTGAAATATCTGTGTCTGTATTAGAATATCAGTCACAGTATCTTTCCAATGTTCATGTTGTGTAGCCCGGTTATAATTTCATGGTTGTGATTGGGAAGGCATTTTAATTGTCAAATTTGAGATATGACCCAAACATGGAATCCTAATACTGCTTTCAGCCCCTACCACCCCTCCCTTCTGTAAAGGCTCACAGAATGACAATGTTGTCTGAATGTCAGAAGTTGCTGGCTGAATGGTTTCCTAATTATGAAACATAAGTGTTGGTCAGAGAGAGAGAGAGAGTGTGTGTGTGTGTGTGTGTGTGTGTGAGCCTCCTGCCCTGCTTCCTCTATGACTGCAGGGCACAGGAAGCCTGACTGCTCGCTGGAGACCGCCTTCAGCTGGCTTTGCTGAGATTGTGGCTTATTTCTCTGTCTCTCTTCACAATAAGAGGCTGATCAGAGATTAGCAGAGTGCCTCAGGGTTCCCCTTCCCACAACACCCCACGCACGCACACACACACACACACACACACAAACACACACCAGTCAATTTCCTCTCTTCCACAAGTTTGCTAATCAGAACACCATCTGTGTCCCCGATGTTAACCATACTGTTGTCTCTGCCTTCCTGTGACCTCTGGGAGTGTGACTGGAGAGGCAGCCCGCACCACTGCAACACACTTTTGAAGGACAAGTCACTCCCTGTAAAAAATGATATTGTTTTCGTTGCAGGGTTCTCAAAACGCTTTGAGAAGTAAAACAATTTGTCGGCTCAGCCGACCATAAAAAGTCAACCAGCTTTGCGGCAGATTAATTCCTTGTCCTTGTGTGTTCCCCTTAGCTGAGAGTCAGCGGCATGCGGAGGCCAGAGGGTTTTAATTGTCTCGTTTTAATTTTAATCAGGGTACCAATACCTCAATCCATGTCTGGCTGGTGGAGCTTGCTTGGTATAGAACATTGCTAGGTATTTACAACAAACATCATATTTCACGTCAGAGGACTGGTTTGGTCTCTCTCCCCGTCTCCTCTGATCTGCTCCACAGTCATCTGCTTCCTGTGAACCCTAAACCTCCCTAGTTGTAAAGTAGCAGAGCGGTAAGGTGATTTACCCTGCACTCTGGCACGCCGCACGCCTCTCTAAGATGGATGATGTCGTCCCTCTGAGGTGACAGGCTGGCCGATGGCGAGATGCAGAGCAGGATAGAAACAAGCTGTCATCATTCTTACACTTCAAACACTTGGCTCAACAGAGCAATTTGGGACTACATTCACCTAATCACACACTACGGTGGCAAAACCACAGGATTTAGTAGTTGCCCAGGCAATCAAGCCTATTTGTGTGGCTTACTTTGTGTTAAGGGCTCTATTTTGTTCCGTTGCCTTGGATTCTGTGTGATTGGCTCTTAGGATCATTGTTAGAAGACTGAGTGCTTAGGCCAGTCTGTGTCTTCTGACCTGACAACCTCGCCTCACAGTGGAGTCCAATCACGACAATCCAAACCTATAGCCCCCCTGCAGGGTGGAGTGGTACCACACGTTTCCAGGCGCGTGCGGTACCTGGGTCGTCACCCTCGGGGCTGTGTTTACCCCAGGAGTCTGGGATGTGAAATGAGCGGACTGCGACGGCTTCTCAGCCCGACCCTGCTGCTCCTCCTCTGGTCTCCGTGGTAAAGGATCTGCCATGGCTCCTTCTGCGCATTCCAGGGGAGTGGCGTCAGGCCCTGCAGGCATTCCCCAGCCACCAGCTGCCCGAGGAGAGGACGGGGCCGGGGGAAAGAGGCATGGGCTGGAGAGGCCGAAGACTGGAGGGATGCAGCTGTCAGGGATTTGGTTGGGGTTTTATTTCTTTACTACTCTGTTTTCTCTCTCCGCTGGAAGGAGAAGGTGAGGAGCGGGGATGAGCGGAGGGGAGAGGATATGTATCGGAATGGACAGATGAGTACGGAGAACAGCTGTCCCCCCCCTAAGGTTTCTCTCTGGATGGAGAGATGGAGAGAGGCCCGCAGGCTGTGGTCGTCCAGAAAGAAATCATTCGATTCTATCAGAAGTAAAACAGCTGCAGCAGCCAGATAGGTTTCATAGAAAACTGGGTAGCGCTAGGCAAGGTAGAGGGCTAGGCAGGGTGTAGAGCTAGGCAACGTTCCTTTTGTTTTAACCCAAAGACTTAGCCTCCCAGAAATCAATATTTTACCTCAGCTCTTCAATAAGAAGCTGATCCTTTCATCTATGGCTAGATGAAACTCATTCTCTTCCCTGCCTGTTGAATTCCACTGTCCCCTGCTGCCTGAATGGTGAATACGTGGAGACTAAGGTTGTAAGGGTGTGTGTCTGAGAGTTTGTTTTGTTTGTCTGTGGGTACACTCTGTGAACTGGCGTTTTCAGTGTGAAAGTGATTGTTTTCATCGAAGTGTTTCTGTTGCACTCTGTTGGAAGCGTGATTCACAAGGCCAAGCTAACCGGCCCCCCCCTTCCTCCACGTCCCTAGCCCAGTCTCCCTCACAGCTGCATGTCCTCTACTCCATGGCAGCTGCAGACAGACCCTCACCTTACCCTCCCCTCTCCTCATTTCCCCTTCTGGGGCTCCTGCCATACCCTGCCATAGCCCACCGCACAACTCAGGTCTTTTAACACCACTCCGCTCATTAAAACGAGACCACTATCCGCCGCCGTCGGTATGTGTGAGTGTGAATGAAAGATAAAATGTGAAGCGCGTTGAGTGCCGCTAAGGTAGAAAAACGCGCTCAAGAAATGCAGTCCATTTACCACTCACACACACTCGACACACACACACACACACACACACACACACACACACACACATGTACACACACTATATCCAGTCTCAAGCCCTGCTTCTTGTTTATGGGGGATTCTTAATTTGTCTCACCCTCGTGTTCAGAGGAATACTCACTGTGGGCTCCGCATGTTTGCCTTTCTCTGACTTTTATCCATCGACTGGTCTTAATGGCTCACGGTTAACGTCTGTCACACATTCACACGCATACGCAAACACACATGCTGACTGCTTTCACTCAATTCTGCCTAAGAAGTTTCGTTTCCCAGCTCTCTCTCGGAGTGCATCTGTTGTAGCAGACGCTGTGTCACATGTCTCTCAAGATGATGATCTTAAAGGCTGATGGAAGCGCGTGCACACACACACACACACACACACACAGAGGGCATGCACACGTGCACGCACACACCAATAGGGTAACAGACGGTTAAAATAATATTGAGAGAGTGAGTAACCATGACCCCAGATAGCTTCCATCGATCTTGTTTCTGCCAGCCCTGCAGATGGATCGCCTGGTGTTCATGGAGAACCTGGGCCAGCTTTGATGTTCCAGCTGCTCCTTCCCCATCTGCAGGCGGCCATCTTTCTTCCTTGGCTGCTGTTTACCGTCCATGGTCCCCTAGCTTTCCACACTGTAAAGCAGGACTGGTTGTGGATGCAGTTAGCAGTAATTACATACTTTCTACTGGTGTACGGCTCTTAGTCAGGAAGGCCTCCATCAATCCTATTCTTTAAGAAGCATGAAAAACTGCTCTGCTGGTCCTCTAACTAATTGAACTACATTTTCTTATCTATTTTTGCTGTACTGTTTCTTTAACTTTCTCCTCCTGCACTCAAGGCATGTGGAAGCCACTCAACGTGCATATATTCTGAGTGAATGTCAATAAGGCTTAGGTGAAAATCAAGACTAACAGCATAGTTCTCTGCGTGGAACTGGGTGTGGGTGTGAGTGTGTGCATGTTAACCTAAATGTGTGTGTAAAGGCACAGGATCTAAGTCATTGACTGATGTCTCCTTGACGTAAAGGCAGGTATTGATCCCTATTGTCCCTGGAGAGAAAATGACACTCGTATATTGGAACGACCTTTTTGGCAGCCCAGGCGACAAAGCTGTCTGACCGCCTTCTAGATGACAGAGGAAAAACACCAGACGCTGTTTCTCATAATAGGAAGGGGAAGGAAAGGATGTCCGTTGATTGGTCAGGGCCCTCATAAGTCACACGCAGTGAGAAAGGGGGGGGTCAACGGGACGGGGATTCTAAATCAGCCCGGTGACTTGCTCTGCACTTTTAACACCCCCCCCTTTAATCACTCTCACACACACACACACACACACACGCACACAGATGCCCAGCTCCCCTGCTGAGAAAGAAAGAGAGAGAGAAAGAGAGCGAGAAATATGGACTGTAGTTTTACAGAGTGTGTTCAGCTGTGTCTACCTCTCAGGAGTTGGCTTCCTCACGCTGCCGCAGCAGACAAGGTCACACACACAGCACGGCAGCTCTGCTCACACCCACAGCACGGCAGCTCTGCTCACACCCACAGCACGGCAGCTCTGCTCACACTCAAACACACGGCAGCTCTGCTCACACTCAAACACTGCCCACTATGTTTAGCTCTGAAACCAACTACTGTGTACACACACACACACACACACACACACATACAGGCACCCTCATACACACACACACACACACACACAAAAGACACACACACAGGCTCTTTAAACTTTAATGCTCCCTTCTGGCCAATGGGATGAAGCTAGTTGTTTTTATGTTCTGGCTTTTATTGTGTTAGGGTCTCTATAAATAGGGCATTACGATTCATGGGCTGAATTTGTGTGTGTGTGTCCATGTGTGTTTGTTTCATGCCTCTTTCACACTGACATCATTACTGGTGTAAAACAAGGTTGAGTGTTTAGTCTGAATGACCCACCCACTGACCTGTGCAGGAGAGGCACGGCAGGTGGTAGGGAAATTCATGTTTTTGTTTGGTTTCTGGACATAAAATGGGACTCCCCGCAAGTCTCATAGAACATATTAAACATTCATTTGTGTTTTTTGTAGTTGTTATACAGTGTAAGAACCAAGTGAAAAAGGACATTTAGCATTAGAACCTAGCGAAATGCAAATCATTGGACAATGATTTACTTGAAGGGGCTGACACGTTCAACCCACCTGTTTTGATTCACATCATCCTTCATGACACTTTTCAAACCCCACTGTATGTGCACAGTAACCTTGTTGGTCAGCTGACTGACAGTACGCCGCCGTCTGTTTGTGTTGCATCCACAGAGCTTTCTAACCGGCCAATCAAGACTACCCCACGTGGTCACCCCCCTCTCTCTTCATCATCTCTAAGGACCGGTAATATCATCACCACACACACACACACACACACACACGTTCCCTCACCCACTCCCCGTCTATTTGTTTGACTCTAAGGCTTTTTATTTTGTTAGACCAGCCTCAGATGAAAGGGCCAGAGTGATAATCACACACTCTCAGCTCAGCGATGCTCTGCTGTTACACCTCGCTGATGGAGCTTGTTCTGGCACTGTGGCTCCGGGGTGTGTGTGTGTGTGTGAAAAGGATGACGTGTGTATGCTGTAGTTTGGAGCGGGGACGTTGTGTGTGTGTGTGCGAGACAGAGGGGAATCGGGACAGAGACACGGTGCGTGTGTGTATCGGCTGAGAGGCGGTGTGTATCATCAGAACACTGTGTGTAATCACCTCCAGATTACAGGACCACTCCGCAGTCGTGTGTGATTCTTCCCAGCCGTAGTGTAAGGTGCTCTGATAAGCTCTAAGAGCCCCCCTCCCCCCCCCCTTCCCCACCCCCCCCACCACACACACACACAGACCCAGTGGCTCTGCACTTCAAAGTCAAGCGGGGCTAAAAGGGGGAGCTAAAATTAGCAGGGCGGCAGATAACCTGCGTCCTCTGATCAAAGCCCTGCTGTAGCAGCAGGCTCTGTGGCGGCGACAGGAGTGTGTGTGTGTGTGTGTGTGTGTGTGTGTGTGTGTGAGGGGGCTAGGGTAGTGGTGCCACTCATGTGAGTGATGCTCAGACCCTGAGGTGTCAGTTCTATGGCAAGAGAGGGGGGTGGGGGTGGTGAATGACGAGGTAAAAGTATGCATCACACTCCGCCTCACTGTCCCCTAGCTGCAATCTGAACAACTCCCCCTGGATTAGGGGATTAGCGGGAATTTTGGTTGTATGTGTGTGGGAGAGAGACAGAGAGAAATAAATGCATACAATAAATAGTAAAGCTGGAAGTGTAATCACTTCACTAGTGAAGTGAATATACGTGTGTGTGTGTGCCTGTGTGTCAGGGGTCTTCAGCTGGTCGATCATTCAGACGTATTGACAGATGAGGTCAGTTACATATCAAAGCACACCCCCCCACCCCCAAGCTCCGCCCCTTTGGTTACGCCCCCCCCAGACCCCAACTCAGAGCTCCTCAGGCTCCACCACAACCCCGGACTCTGACCACAGGCATGCAGGCCAGCATGAGGTGCAGTGCTGGGAGGTCAGGAGAAACTGACACTAGGAGGGGAGGAAGGAAGGGATAGAGGGAGGGGGGGGTGGCTCAGGCTACGCTCCGCAAATACGGCCAGCCCTCCTCTCCCCCTCCTCTCCCCCTCCTCTCCCCCTCCTCTCCCCCTCTCCCTTCCCTCTCCCTTCCCTCTCTCCCTTCCCTCTCTCCCGTCCCTCTCTCCCTCATCATCTCGTACTTCTCCCTCAATGATGCATTTACATATTAATTTCCCAGGCTGAGCTCTACCCCTCTCGCGCATACACGTTAGTGTATGTATACACAAAGGCACGTGCATACACACCCGCACACACACACACACATACACTCATACACACACACACACACTCATACACACACACACTCATACATACCCTGATGGCCACTGGGGATCCCCCCTTCCCTAATTAGGTATTGATTGAGCATGCGTTGGCAATGGAAGACAATGAATTAGTGTCCGGTATAGTGTGTGTGTGTGTGTGTGTGTGTAGGTGTGTGTGTGTAGGTGTGTGTGTGTGTGCTGGTGTGTGGGGGGAACAAGGGGGCGGTGGACAGACAGTTTATTTATCTAATTGTATTTATTAGACAGGTGAGGTAATACAGCAAGGTGAGATGTAAACACCCTGTAAGCATGGTCCTTGGCTGTGTGTACACAGGTCAGCAGACGGCGGGGCGGGGGGGTGGTGGGTGGATTGGTGGTGGGCGGGGTGGTGGGTGGGGTGCAGTGGGCTGTGGTTGTGAGAAAGGAATATATGCGTTTCCATTAGGGTCTCGGAAGGCATCAATCTGACTGGGGATTGGTTCCTCCGCATCACATTGTCCAGGAAAGAATGGCTCATTATGTATGCATGGATATTCATTATCAGTACCTGGCAGCCCTGTGAAGTCGCCCTCTTCCAGAAGGCAAACCGACCAATGAGCAGTCATGAATGGACCTGGAACGTCTGCGGCAGACCCAGTATTCTGCCTGTTTGGCTAAGCTGTAATAAGGGACAGTATTATGATGTTAAACAGACAGAATCCCAGCTAATCGGAGGACTCCCCATCTAATTAACTGTACAGCCCTCTGGAGGTGGAGACAGGCTTGATGTCTTCTTTCACTGGGGGACTAGGAAGAGAAGTGGGGAAACCAGAGGTGTGTGTGTGTGTGTGTGTGTGTGTGTGTGTGTGTGTGTGTGTGTGTGTGGTGTGTGTGTGTGTGTGTGTGTGTGGTGTGTGTGTGTGTGTGTGTGTGTGTGTGTGGTGTGTGTGTGTGTGTGTGTGTGTGTGTGTGTGTGTGTGTGTGTGTGTGTGTGTGTGTGTGTGAGAGAGAGAGAGTACTAAATGGTACATATGCTCAAGCCTCCAGTAAAGATGAAGTTATATACATGGTTCAAGCCTGGGGCCCTTTTTAAATGAGCTACATTTCTGTTGAATAGGATTAGATAGATCAGTGGTATGAAGTGTTCCTGTAGAAAGCAGCATGCAGACATGCGCCCTCAGTCCCTCCCCCTGTTGGCCATGTGTTCATCTGGGCTCTGTTTAGCTACACTGGGTTTAACTAGGCTGTCTTAAACGATGATCAAAAAAAGATCTACTGCTGCGGAAAGATCCTTTTTGATGCTTTTATAGAGTTAGCTTGAAAACTTTATGGGCCACCCGCGTTACATTTTGCATGTTAGCACCATGATCACTAAAATATTTCCCTCTGGGGTTTTATGATCACATGCCAACACGCACGCACACACACACACACACACACACACCGACTCCGCATCGTCTCCGTACAGAGCGGTCAACCTGTTTCCTTCCGGACGCCAGCCTCTCCCCCTGCTAAGTTTAACCTGAGGGTTGAACCTGAGGGTCGAGGTGTTTGGAGGAATGTCTGGAATTCAGGTTCCTCATCCTGCAGCGGTGTGTCCCTCTTTCCCGGGAACCATCCGGAGAATTCCCCTCGTGCCCATGTACGTTCACCTCCTGCTCCTCTTCCTGCTTATGTGTCTGTCTGTCTGTCTGTCTGCCTGCCTGCCTGCCTGCCTGCCTGCCTGCCTGCCTGCCTGCCTGCCTGCCTGCCTGCCTGCCTGCCTGCCTGCCTGCCTGCCTGCTCATTGCGCTGACAGGTTGCAGGACTGGGTATTGATCTGGAGCAGTGGGCTCTGACTGCAGCTAAAGGGCAGGCCATATCATCTGTCTGCTGAGAAGGGCATTACTGGACCACAGTCTCACACATGTCCCCAAGAGATGAGATGAGTGAGCAAGTGAATGAGTGAGCGGGTGGGTGAGTGGGTGAGCGAGTGAGCCAGTCACTTTTGAGTGAGTTTGTTGAGTGAGTTTGTTGAATCTCAACAAAACAGTGTTGATTGAGACAAACAGGTCCTCTTTAAGAGCCCCCTGGGTAAGGAAGACATTCAAAGCTGACCTTTGACCTCTCTGCTCGACCACCCGTGAGCTGACCTCTCTCTCTGCTCCTACAGCCCTTTCAGCGGCTCAGAAAACACCTCACTGACAACAATTTGACACACACACAAACTGTTAGGGAGCAAGCTTTGGAGATAAAAGCCATTGGAACGTATCACCTTGTCCTTCGATCTTATCAGAGGACAGAGCGTGTCATGGTAATGCAAAGATCATTGCAGAATCAGCAAGATTATTTGGTGGATTAAACATATTTTCAGCCCACAGTACACTTTGTTTTGTGTGAGTCTGTGTTTCTGGTCTTCTCCGATCATTAGCCCATCCACCATGTAGAGCCCGTCCACCATTGTTGCAAACTGAAATTGGATTTCATCTGAACCGATCCCTGGGTGCTCTGTATTGTTAGGTTGTTTACTGGCCGTGCGTGTGTGTGTGTGTCCCTGTTGAAGTGTGTTTGTCTGTTTGTGTGTGTGTGTATGTGTGTGGACGCCTATGTGTGTTTAAAATATCAGTCAAGGTCACCCAGCCAGCTAGTGTTGCATGACATCACTGTGTTCAATGTGATTATACCATCAGTCCAAATCTGCTCTTCACAGACTCTGTAAGAAAACTGTCATGTTCTGCTTGAACATTCTGGTACAGTGTGGACCAACTGAGGCCGGGCAGTCAACTTTGATTTACTAATAATAGCCAGTGGCTTGTTAAGTGATTAGAACGACTCATTGTAACCAACATTCTGCTTTGTTTGTGTAAGCATGTACCCTTTGATAACGAGCAGGTGACCCATTTGTAGTCATGTCTTTGGGCTGACCCACGGGGTTGCTCTTAAACTCCTAATTGTCGACTGATGGTGATTGGAATAGAACAGTCCACGGACTAATTCAAGAGATTATTGACTTGAGGATTACTAACCCGGCTCCTCCCGAACAACAGACCTGTAGGTTTGTCGTGCAACTAATTGGCCACACTCCAAGATAAGAGACGGTCACCTGACCCATATGGGGCTCCGGGAGGATGTCCGCTTTAATCCTGGAGCTCTATGATGAGGATATCTACCCAGAGCCCTCCTACTGTCCACTAGTGAATTTGGAGGAGAAAGAGAGAGCCAAAGAGCGAGAGAGTGAAACTGGCATTGAGGGATTAGTTTAGGGATTCTGTGTCCACTCTAAGCAGATCTGTGTGTTGCCATTGGTGATGAGGTGGGGCGTCAGGTCCTGTACGACAGTTTGTGTGTGTGTGTGTGTGTGTGTGTGAGAGAGGAGCTGTGTTTAATGTGCTGCTCCAGAGGGGGGAGAAGGAGGATTTATGTAACGGTTACCGTCCTAAATGAACTGTGGCATTTCACCATGGTGGTGCCCTTTCAGATGCCTTCAGCCCCAACGCTTTTGTGTGGGAGTGTGTGTGTGTGTGTTTGTGTGTGTGTGTGTAAGAGTGCATACTTGTATGAGTTTGTGAGTGTGTGGATATCAAAAGCGTTTTTTTGCTCTGTGTGTGTGTGTGTGTGTGTGTGTGTGTGTGTGTACATGTGTCAGAGAGGAACATCCTGTCTGCTCTGTCTCCTATAATTCAGTCAGAGCTTATCACCGGTCTGGAATCTCACCCATGGCTACCTTGACAGTGTGACCACATTCAGGCCTCTGAGTACACACACAGACACACACGCACAGACACACGCACACAGACACACGCACACACAGACACACACACGCACAGCTAATTATACTTCCTCTTCCACTGACGTAGATTGTCAACGTAGCCACACTCTTATCTGCTTTCATACTTCCCCACAATGGGCTTCATTCACTATTTGTAATCATATCAAGTGTATCATCCGTGGAGATATGTGATGCTTGACTCCAGTGCCCTCTTCTGAATGATGCCGACGTAATCAGGTGGAGTTCCTGTGCCACTGTGTCTCTAAAGAATGAGCTAAATATGATAATAATCTGTTACTAGGGAATTCTTTCACACAGGATTATAGAGATAGGTCCTTCTTAAAGACGGGGAAAACATTGCAATCGTGCTGTGACTACGTGTTTGTGCATTTGTCAAAAGGGGGACAGATGGTGTGATTCCACAGATGTAGGATGCTGTCATTAAGGTCAGGATCAGAAGAGATCAGAACTGCCCTCACACCCCATGTGTAGAGAGAGAAGGACATCTTCCCAGAGTGGGAGGGCTTTTTTTGCCTAACCCCCAACACAACCTTGCTTCAACAAAGGATGAGGGAGCTATGTCCTCGGTGGGGAATGAGGGATGGAGAGGGAAGGGGCTAGAACTGTTAATGGAGTCTTTTGAGACTGCATGAGGTGGGTGGGGGGGCTGTGTTGGGTTCTGGGGGGCTGTGTTGTAGTTCTGGGGGCTGTGTTTGAGTTATGGGGGGCTGTGTTGGGTTCTGGGGGCTGTGTTTGAGTTATGGGGGGCAGTGTTGAGTTCTGGGGGGCTGTGTTGAGTTCTGGGGGGCTGTGTTGGGTTCTGGGGGGCTGTGTTGGTTGTGCAGGGACTGTGTTGGGTCTCTAAACTCTCTTTGTCTCCAGATTGTCTCCTAAGAGGATTAGTTGTTTCAGATATGAAACCAGGATCTGATGATCATCCCAGGCTTTCATCTTTGTCAGTGCATCACAGCCAGACAGTCCTGACCACACACACACACACACACACACACACACACACACACACAAACACCCTCTCTCAGATGCATGTCTAGCCAAGGTCCTCATTCATCCCCACTGTGTGCATCTCCCAGCTCTGTGAATGCCAACACATCAATCTCTGCCCCATAGTCACCCAGAGGAGATATACAGAAGATAAAAAGAGAGAGATGGAGAGAGAGAAGGGGGGAGGTAAAAGAGGGAGAAGGGGGGAAAGAGTAAAAGAGACAGGTATAAATAAATGGGGCGTAAATGAGGATGTACTGGAACAGAGTGAGAGTGAGAAGGACAGATTGGATGGCCTTCGAGACAGAGTTGAAGAGAAACAATAGCCGCACTTACATGGATACAGTGAGAGTGCATATTCCAGCCATCGCTCAACCAGGCTGCCCCATAAATGCGGGATGCAGTTTCCAGCTGTCTGTCTGACAGGCCTTGAGTTCTACTTAGCCTCTCTCTCCGACACGTCTCCGCCTCCTCACGCCCAGGTGCAGTCATTACTCCCCCCCTCCCTCCCCTCCTCCTGCTGGAGACTACGCCCCCCCCCCTCTCCCACCTTTTAAAAGGGGTGTGAGTGTCCTGTTTGTTTTCTCTCGGAGAGATGATCAAAAATTGATGTATTTCCGTAAATAATGCCCCTTGCTTCTCCTTGGCTACCATGCTCCTCTTAGAGTGCACACACGCACACGCGCGCACACACACGCTCGCCTCTACAGCGTCTTCACAATTGATCTGGTCCCTCACACCAAAGGATTCATCACGATGTAAAGCGCCTCGCCCCCACCATACATCAGCACGGAGCCATGGGGCGGCAGTAAATCACGAACACAATGCCCTTGACGTCTGCGTTAGGCAATAAACCCGTGTATTTTTATTTGGCCGACAGAGTGAAGGAGAGATCCCTGGCTCAGACGCGCGTGTGAGTGTGTGTGTGTGTGTGTGTGTGTGAGTGCGTGTGTGTGTTTGTACATGTGAACCACATGGGTTGGTGGATTGGCAGGTGCATGGGGCCAGTCAGTCTGTCTGTCGGTCTGCTGGAAGATTTATGAAGCCTACCTGCCTAGCTTTGGACTGGGCTTAGAGGGTGGTCTGTCTGTAGAGGACAGAGGGCCATAATGACACACACAGACACACACACACACACACACACACGTCATAGGAAGAGAGCCTGAGGAGTTGGGTGTGTCACAGTTGCAGTGAGAGCCCCCATGAGTCCAGCTGGTGCTCAGATCTGCATCTGAAGCCTTTCAAAGCCCCGTCTCTCGTCCCCTGCCACGCCGCCTGGCGCGTTCCGCTGGAGCTGATGTTTTATGAAATGCACCTTTAAAGCAAGGCCTTGACCTCAGATGGAGCACCACTCTTTTCAGAGTACTGTCAAAATAATGATGCAACGGGTGGACGGAGTGAGTTATCAGAGCCGCTCCAGTCATCGCTATGCCTACCCAGGGCTGCGTGGCCTGCTGCCAGCTCCCAGACTCCCCCTCACCTCCCCCTCGACTGCCCCTCGACCGCCCCTCACCTCCCCCAGCCTGCAGGAGGACCCGCCAGCACAGCCAGCGAGCTGCGTTCACTTCCCCCAGAAACAGTGCTGAGGCTGTGTAAGTAGATTAAATAGAGAAAAGCCTTGGGCATTTAGAAATACTCCAAATTGATTTGGCTTGTCCCATTCAGCCTAATAATGCTGTTAATTGCTTTCCATTGAGAGGTCTGGACCTGACATACTGATAGGAGTCGCCTGTTAGTTCAATTATACAATAAATACTTTACACTAAGTCTGCCAATCAATCAGAGAGAGAGAGAGAGAGATGGGGGGGAGGGAGGGAGGGAGGGAGGGAGGGAGGGAGGGAGGGGGGGGAGGAGGAGAGGAGAGGAGAGGAGAGAGAGAGAGAGAGAGAGCGAGAGAGAGACGAGAGAGAGAGAGCGAGAGAGAGGAGAGAGAGAGAGAGAGATTGGTAATGATATACTAAAATGTTGGGCATTCACATAGAATTATGGTCGGATGTTGTGGTGTGTTGATATCATTCCTACAGCCATTTCCTACTCTGATGGTCTAGAGAGTGAGTTGCCATTCTGTTTTTTATTGCCACATTAATGCATCTGTAGACGAACAGAGGGAGGCCCCAGCTTCCTTCTAGCTTTTCTGCAGTCTCCCTCTGGCTATGGATTTGTATATGTATGATTGTGTGTGCGTGTACAGTATGTGTGTGTGTGTTTGTGTGTTTGTGTGTTTGCATCATCCACACTGCCCTGGCATGCCCAGGCTCAGCATCATCCAGGATGTGTTTTTTTTTGTCGCCCACACACCAGACACACTCTTACACACAAACACACAGCCCCCCTTTGAATACCCTCTGCACTTACACAGCCCCCTCCAAACACACACACACACATGCACACACACACACGCCTGCCCTCCCCAGCTGGCCTCAGTGCTGGGCCTCAGTGGGGCCTGGTTGAGCCTCAGCCTCTGCAGTCTGGCAGACTAACTGGCTGTGGGGTTTGGATGAGATGCTCCAATCCGTCTCCCTGCATTAGCAGGATGCTCTGATTCATTATCTTAATGTTTCATGAATGGACTGGCTCACCTCGCCCGCCCTGTGCACCCTTTTATTAAGTCTGCTGTAAACGAGAGGGAGAGAGGGGGGGGAAAGAGAGAGAGAGAGAGAGGGAGAGGAAGGGAGGGGGTCATTTAGTAGTAAGATTATATAAATGAAGTGAGTGTGTTCCTGGGGAAAGCTGCCTTTCTTGGTCGATCTGCTGCTTTATTCAATCTCTTTCCGATGTGCGTAATGCAGGATGCTGCAGTGGTGCACAGCATCAGAGTCCAGCATCAGACCCTCCCTACTGCCAGGCTCTTAGTCATCTTCACAGTTTAAGGTCCAAACTACTCGGGCACTTGTTATGCTGTCGTCATCTTTTCTTACTATTGTTTCATTGTTTGTTTTGTGTAGTTTCCTGTTCCGTGACCTATGCAGTGATCATATCTGCAGTCAGGGCGCCAGAGAGGGAAGAGGGGAACAGGGAGAGCCAGGAAGGGAAGGCAGAGCGATTTGAAATTGCATTGCTCAAGGGAATACCAGAGGAAAGAAAATGTCATGTTCTGAAGCGCTGACGATGGATTAGAACAGGATTAATCCCACCTGCTTCTCCTGACCTTGATGTCTGCTGCTGCTGCTGCTTCAGAGAATGAGAGGGGTCTAAGAACAGCTGTGTCACACCACACTGTCACACACACACACACACACACACACACACACACACCTTTCAGGCAGCTCCATTCAGTATGCTAGAAGGTGGTTGTTCTTTTCTTCACCTCCCTCTTCACCTCCTCCACCTCTCCCTGGCTGGTGGAGTGATGGAATCAACCTTCCACCGGCCCTGACATGAGGCAGACTTCCTGAGATGAATGGTTAGAACACAGCCAGCTCTCTCTCACCTGAAAGTCTTGGCAGTTTTGCTTCTCTGCTGCTGCTCTGTTGACAGCCCCCCACATCACCACCTCCGCCTATCTTTATCTCTTTCTCTGTATTTAATTACCCACTACTACTGTGTAGTACTCCCACACTCCCTCTATTGCCTTCTCCTTTCCTCCCCATCTCTCCTTCCCCCTTTATGGCCCAGGGAGAATGGCAAGGGAATGGAAGTGAATTGATGAGAGGAGTTTTTGATGGCTAATTTTGCAGGGTAGCTGGGTGTTCATTTTCCCCGAGCAGAAGCACTTCTCCGGGCCTTTCATCACCTCTCTCTACCTTTCTCTCTCTCTCTCCCTTTCTCTCTCTCTCTCTCTCTCTCTCTCTCTCTCTCTCTCTGCCTTAGTCATCTGCTGCCCGTGCACACACACCCCTCTCTGTATCCTCTTCGGTTTCTCTCTGTGTGCATGTGTTTGTGTAAGAGTCGTTGTGACATGAGAGAGAGAGATGGAGAGAGAGAGATGGAGAGAGAGATAGAGAGATATGTAGAATAAAAGGAGAGGCACATCTGCAATCTGATTTAATATAAAAGCTTTTTTTATGATAAGAGAGGGTGTGACCATTTTTCACCTCCTGGTTTTTCACAAGAGATTTTCATTCCAGCCCAAACATTCGGTGTTCATTTCAGACCACCTTGAGATGGCCCTTCCTCAGATGATCCTCTAAGATAAGACCCAGCTTCCCTTCCTACCTGGTGTCTGGAGAAGCTCATTTGGTTTGCAACTGGAACATTATTCCGAATATTTGATGCACCAGAGATAGTGGACTGTCTTTTTCTATAGTTGGATTACATAAATCCCCAAGTAAAACATGCACAGGAGTGGAGCACACTACAGTATCTTATTTGCATGCTAATTTAGCCCAGACTCTGTTGGTAAACGGAACATGAGCTCATTTCACAAGTGAGAGATAAATAAGTCATAGGGCTCAGTCAGACCTGCTTTTCTGCACTGTACAGAGACTACCTACTAATCCTACTGTGAAGTATCTGACAGAGAGACAGTATCTGGCAGACAGACAGTATCTGACAGAGAGACAGTATCTGGCAGACAGACAGTATCTGACAGAGAGACAGTATCTGGCAGACAGACAGTATCTGACAGAGAGACAGTATCTAGCAGACAGACAGTATCTGGTCGACAGACAGTATCTGACAGAGAGACAGTGTATGTCTGACAGACAGTATCTGACAGAGAGACAGTATCTAGCAGACAGACAGTATCTGGTCGACAGACAGTATCTGACAGAGAGACAGTATCTGGCAGACAGACAGTATCCGACAGACCGACAGTGCATGTCTGACAGAGAGTATCTGGCAGAGAGACAGTGCATGTCTGACAGACAGTCCTTATCTGACAGACAGACAGACAGGTCTCACTTAGCTCCATCAGACCAGCCTCTCTGCTCCACCACGCTGAAGACATCCCTCTCGTATGACTGGAGTCATCCTCGAAGCAGGCACGTTCTCCTCTCGCAGATCACAGACGCAGACACATTCTCCTCTCTCCGCCGCATGTCAGATGAGAGAGGATAGTGAGCTGGACACGACCTTAAAGGAACCGGGAGCTGTGGGGACGGAGGGGATCTCGTATTCAATGGCAGGATGCCGCGAACAAATCATCAGAGGCTTTAATATGTAATATCTCTTCCCTGAGAGAGATGACATGTCTAGGTCTGTGTGTGTGTGTGTGTGTGGTGTGTGTGTGTGTAAAGGCTAGTTTGACTCGGAGCTTTAGAGGGAAGCATATGGTCCTATGAGCATGGACTTACATGGAATGATACAGTTCTGTGCTCCAGCGAGGTTTTCCAGATGGTGCCCACTCAATATGTAAGAAGTGTGTGTGTGTCTGTGTGTGTGTGTGTGTGGGGCAGCGGCATCAGATGCATCTTATCACCCATATCAATGGAGACCCTTAGGTTAATTGTCTATTTGTTTTAATCATTGATTGATTAAACCATTGCAGAGAGTGATTTAGTTTACTGTAATCTTGACGTTTTTCAAATGATGCCCCCCCCCGGCCCAGTGTAGCTCAAGCAGCTCTCCACACTCCTCTCTCCAAACTCCTCGCCACACTCCTCTCCACACTCGTCTCTCCACACTCCTCGCTCCAAACTCCTCTCCACACTCCGCTCGCCAAACTCCTCTCCACACTCCTCGTTTCCAAACTCCTCTCTCCAAACTCCTCTCCACACTCCTCTCTCCACACTCCTCTCTCCACACTCCTCTCTCCAAACTCCTCTCTCCAAACTCCTCTCTCCACGCTCCTCTCTCCACACACCTCTCTCCACACTCCTCTCTCCGCCCTCCCCTCTCCATGCTCCTCTCTCCACACTCCTCTCTCCATGCTCCTCTCCCACACTCCTCTCTCCACGCTCCTCTCTCCACGCTCCTCTCTCCACACGCCTCTCTCCACCCTCCTCTCTCCACGCTCCTCTCTCCACACTCCTCTCTCCACGCTCCTCTCTCCACGCTCCTCTCTCCACACTCCTCTCTCCGCCTCCCCTCTCCATGCTCCTCTCTCCACACTCCTCTCTCCACGCTCCTCTCTCCATGCTCCTCTCTCCACGCTCCTCTCTCCACACTCCTCTCTCCGCCCTCCCCTCTCCATGCTCCTCTCTCCACACTCCTCTCTCCACGCTCCTCTCTCCACGCTCCTCTCTCCATGCTCCTCTCTCCACCCTCCTCTCTCCACCCTCCTCTCTCCACACTCCTACATAAACCCCTCTCCCAGAGGGCCGCGCTGTGCTCTGTCCGCTGACGGAGCACTTCCCAGGAGGGTGAGGTGGAGCGCGGCAAGCTTCCACAAGACAGGACGTCCTCTGGAACTCTGCAAAGCTCAGCCGAGCGTCACCCAAAGCTTATGTGGGGCTTTTCGATCCCTGGCAATGTGAATGCCTCATTTCCTCTTAATTGGGTAAAAAAAAATTGGGGGGGACGTGGTGTCTCAGGTCAATGTTGATGTGCGTGGAGGGGGTTGGTATGGTGATGTGCGTGGAGGGGGTTGGTATGGTGATGTGCGTGGAGGGGGTTGGTATGGTGATGTGCGTGGAGGGGGTTGGCAGGAGGACAGGATGAGAACTGGAGGGCATGAGGCATCGGGCGTGCTAGTAATGCCCCTCTGCAATATTCACATAGGAGAGAGGCGATGGGAGGAGGATGAGGAGAGGGGCGATGGGAGGAGGATGAGGAGAGGGGCGATGGGAGGAGGATGAGGAGAGGGGCGATGGGAGGAGGATGAGGAGAGGGGGAGATGGGAGGAGGATGAGGAGAGGGGGAGATGGGAGGAGGATGAGGAGAGGGGGAGATGGGAGGAGGATGAGGAGAGGGGCGATGGGAGGAGGATGAGGAGAGGGGCGATGGGAGGAGGATGAGGAGAGGGGCGATGGGAGGAGGATGAGGAGAGGGGGAGATGGGAGGAGGATGAGGAGAGGGGGAGAGGGGAGGAGGATGAGGAGAGGGGCGATGGGGAGGAGGATGAGGAGAGGGGGAGATGGGAGGAGGATGAGGAGAGGGGGGAGATGGGAGGAGGATGAGGAGAGGGGCGATGGGAGGAGGATGAGGAGAGGGGCGATGGGAGGAGGATGAGGAGAGGGGCGATGGGAGGAGGATGAGGAGAGGGGCGATGGGAGGAGGATGAGGAGAGGGGCAATGGGAGGAGGATGAGGAGAGGGGAGATGGGAGGAGGATGAGGAGAGGGGCGATGGGAGGAGGATGAGGAGAGGGGCGATGGGAGGAGGATGAGGAGAGGGGCGATGGGAGGAGGATGAGGAGAGGGGCGATGGGAGGAGGATGAGGAGAGGGGCGATGGGAGGAGGATGAGGAGAGGGGGAGATGGGAGGAGGATGAGGAGAGGGGCGATGGGAGGAGGATGAGGAGAGGGGCAATGGGAGGAGGATGAGGAGACGAAGACAGGCTCTGCGAGGTAGGAATGCGGGAGCTCTCTGCGTCCTGCGGCATCTGGGTTTGTCCAGGGTAGCTAGCTGGAGAAAATGCTGATTCGGGTGAACACTTGAGATGCGCTGTCACCACTACTTGGTCTATATGTCACATGGCATCACGGGAAACCTCCAACAAGCCCACTCCTCATAACGTTCCTGGCTTCTCTCCTCCCCTCTCTTGAGCGAAGCAGTCTAAAGCAATGTATGTACATACGTCTTAAGTGTTTTTGTGAGTGTGTGTGTGAGAGAGAGAGATATATATATTTTATTGATCTTAACCTTATCTGCACCATGTATGAGTTTGAAAGCATTATGTGGATGACTGAGGTGTTTAATTGAACGCTCTCTGTGTATCAGCCCTGCCTAGTAGGCCAGTTCAGAGAGTGCGTGTGGGGGGGGATTGTCATTCTGAGCAGGTGTGGGGTGAGCAGGGCGGGCCAGGTACTCTTCTAAAAAGCCCAGAGTGGAGAATGTGAGCTGTGATTGATGAGGTCCCCCAGCGGTAAAATGATCCAGTGTTTCCACCCCTCCTCCTTCAGACCCCTGATATTAAATTGCAAATGATCTGTGCATTAGTACATGTCGAGGGCCTGGTGGCTGGGGATCATGTGTACTGGCCTGCAGCTCACTGGAGACGTAAGTGGTTTGGGCAGGGCCTTCAGAAGGCATTTCTACCCAGCGTGAGTCTGATGGGATTCAATCAGGTCTTGTGTGTGAGAAAATTCATATGTATGACTGATATGACTAACGTGCTTTGATGTTTGGGTAATTGATTTCCAACTCAACTCTTTGTGCTGGTGGGTGGTGGTGGTGGTGGTGGGGTCTTGCTGTATGTCTGTATGGTGGCTGTGGGAGTGGGAGGGGGTGAGTGTGTGGGGCTTGCTCTTATTGTGTGTGTGGGTGGGTTCCACTCAGGTGGCATGACCATAAACAGAAGTGTGCCTAATTCTTCTTCTTCATCATGCATTGTGCATGGTGCCAGTTTTGAAGTACACATTACCAGGTGACTGGGGTCTGGAGGGGACACACACACACACACACACACAGGTACTGTGCATATACCTCAGCTCACTTATTTAATTCAAGATTGGTAAATGTTTAAACGAGGATCGAGCATCGACTCACCTTAATGAACCGAACGTCACATTTTCTGAGAAACAAAGATGGAGATGAAGCCGGTGATTAAAGTCAGAGTGATGGATCACTTCCTCATAGACGACTGGCCTATTGAACCTCTTATTCCTCCAATTAAACACTTTGAGCAGAAACACTGTCACCCTCAGAGTGCTCTGAGACAGGGGACCCACTGCAGTGAGAGATGCTCTCAGCAGACTGCCTGCTATGGCACTGCAGTGGAGACTGATTAAGGAGGCGAAGGGTAAAATGGTGCCAGGCGATGGCAGCTGCACCCCAGGGCACTGGACATCACTGGAGGGAGGGACCTGGACCTCCTTCTGTGTCATACCACAGGGGTGACAGGGAGGAGTGGGGGGGCACACTGCTGGAGCAGATAGAGGTGCTGGCAGGCAGGCAGGCAGGCAGACAGGGAGGCAGGCAGACAGGGAGACATGGAGACAGGCAGGCAGGGAGACAGGCAGGCAGGGAGACAGGCAGGCAGACAGACAGATAGACAGGGAGACATGGAGACAGGCAGGCAGGGAGACAGGCAGGCATGCAGACAGGGAGACAGGCAGAAAGGGAGACAGGCAGGCAGGGACTTCCATGTATGCGGAGGACAGTGGAGTGGCCTTGCTCGGCAAACAGTGAAGGTTCCAGTTATGACAGCAGGCCTTCCAGGCACAGACAGGCAGCCTCTAAAACACGCATACACACACAAACACACACGCATGCAGTGAGTGTGCCATGGCAACCCAGAGACTGGGGACTGAACGCCATGATTCAGTCATCTCTACCCAGCACGAGTCTGCTCTCACCCGTTCAACAGTAGCAGCAGGGCAGCAGGCAACCACACAAGAAGAGGGAGGGAGAGGGGAGAGGGAGATCAGGTGCGCTGGGAGTGATGGAAAGAGAAGGAGAGTGATGGCTGTTTACAGACACAATGGGATGAGAAGGAGAGAGATTAGGACAGGAGGTAGAGAGATCTGAAAGGAGGAGAGAAGGGGGGAAGTGGATAGAGTGACAGTGACAGTGTCTGTAGGGAGCCGAGTGCCAACCTGATGCAGGCTGCAGTGGCTGACGGCAGCACGCAGCACTAACAGACCATCCAGGAAGAGGCACAAGGCTGCCTGTAGGATTGTCAACGGATAGAAACAAGGACCTCCGGATTTGATTTTAAGGTCGGATTCACTCATTTGGCATTCTCTCCGGGGACTTCCGGGTGGTCATGACCACAGTTAGGGTCGATTGGGAAGCGTTGGGATTGAATTTCCATAGTCTTAGACATAGATTGGCTCATTAAAAGAGTATGAGAGAGAGAGAGACTGTGAAAGTGGAGCGAGAGGGGGGAAGATGGAGAGAGAGAGTTGGGGAAGAGAGAGAGAGAGAGCTCAGAAAACAGCTGTCCATTAGTATGCACCAGCTCACCGCTGCTGGGGAGACATCTCATGGGGAACATCTTTCCGGAGGGTTCCTCTGATTAGCTCATATGTTATCTATGGCCTTTTTAATATTTACACACTTAAACAATGCCTGTATAATCACCCGGCAAATGTGGTGGTTACATACTCCTAGCTTCGGAATATTTCAGTCGTAGTTCATTTCCTTTCTTCCCTCTTCTTGGTACGACACGATGGTGTAAGGGTTTGCGGAGACATTTTCTCTCCTCCACTCCTGTCCTCCGGTCCTTCTTCTCCCTCCACCCTGTCTCCTTGCATCCTTCTTTTTCCTGCACCCCATCCTCTTTCTTTCTCTGTCTCCCCTCTCTTTCTCCCCCTCTCCAGCCGTCCTCCTCGCTCTCCCGTTCGTACACAGGCTCCGAGTTCAAAGCGCCCCGAATCTCCTCTCTCCTCCTCCACTCCTCCTTTCCCCTCCCCTCACCTCACTTCTCTCCACTCCTTTGTTTCAGCTAACAGGTTGGCGGGCGAGAGACAGAATGGAACAGGTTATCTTTGGAGCTCTTGAGTGATGAGAGCATTTACTGTAACAGCCACTCTCAGCTCTCCTCTCTGCTCGCCTGAAACATCGCAGCCATCATGTATTTATGAGGGCGCTGCAGACGGCATGTAAAAGCTCGAGCCAGAGCCCTATATGGGTTGACAGTGAAACCTCATATGCCACACTGTTACTTTCCATCTGAATGGTGATGACCTGAGATGTGATGCAGGGGCTACCTCATGTGGCATCTGACAGCACCTCTAACCCTGTCAGCGTGCGAGTGCCAGAGAGCAGGCCCTTCCATGCCCTTCCACTCTCTGCCGCCTCCCCTCGCACGCACACGCAACATGCGCACGCAAACGTGCCAGGCTCAAATCGGCCGACTTTGTGTGTTTGTGTGTGTGTGTGTGTCTTTGTGTGAACTGAAAGAAGAGAGATAGAGTGGTAAGGGAGTCATGATGAGTGATGGTCCTTAGCAGCTACTGGTAATAGCCTTCTCTGGACAGCTTTTTCGCTCTTTTTTTCTCTTTCTATCTCTATTTCGTTCTCTCTCTCAGTTGGGCTTGTTTTTCTGTTTCTGTGGTCTTTCAGCCTACGATGGGTTTTCAGCTAAACTGGCTGATACAGGAGGAGAGGGTAGGTGTGGAGACCAGAGGAAACAGGAGAGGAGGCGTTTGTGAAACTTGTTTGTGATGGTGACATAGCTTCGTTACTTGTTAGCATTATCGGCTGGCTGCTACAGGACTGTTGTATCCCTCAACAGCTGCTCTTAGCAGAGGCTGTAAATCACTCCCTAACTTACTTTTTACATTTAGTCATTTTAGCAGATGCTCTTATCCAGATCGACTTACAGTAAGTACAGTGACATTCCCCCAGAAGGGAAGTAGGGTGAAGTGCCTTGCCCAAGGACACAACGTCATTTTTCACGGTCGGGAATCGAACCGGCAACCGTCTGATTACTAGCCCGATTCCCCTAATCGCTCAGCCACCTGACTCCCTTATTCATCCTTACTTACTTCCTAACTTGCCGCTTGGTCTCTGTATTTAGCTAGTTAGTTACCCCAGCCTCAGTGTTTCCAATAGGGGCTCCACCCACTCAGACTCGCTTCTTCTTATTTGATATCTCCTCCATCATTCAACTCCTGTCATCTCTCTCCATCTCTAAATGAGGTTTGTCTAGCCATCTTTCAAGTTCTGTGAAAAGATCTCACACTGGACTGAACTTGTGATAGACTTATAACCATCCATGGAGTCATGGGTTTCCAGCAGTCGCATTTTAATTGGCTGTGAGTAGTCTTTTCAAAAACACGTGAGTCATCCAAAAGCCCCCAAGTGAGTCACCCAAACGATGTATTAGCCACATGGCTTCGATGATTATGCTGTCACGACGGTCAGTCACTGGCTGACAGTTTGCAGTGTGTTTGCCTCACGCGTTCATACTTAATTAGATCCTTGTCAGTGTTACTTCAAGGCGCCAATTTGGTTTGATACTTGTGCATTTCCACTGTCAAGGCTGTTTAATTAGAGCAGTGCCCATGCTACATGCTGATTGGATCGACAGATCGCACCACATCCTCAGTTTCCTTTACACCGCTGCCACTCATTCCCTTTTTATAGGCCGTGTGAGATTTACATCTGGCTTCTTGAATGTCGAGTTCTAAGGGCTGTGTTTTTGTCTTGCTGGGCCCTGCAGGGGTATTTGGACAAGAGGAACAAGACCAGATAACATTAAAAACCAGAGACAGAAATCCTCCTTCCGTCAGTTAGGACCAATTACCCATGATCCATCTGATTAGCTGGAAGGCTCCAGCTGTGCGCTCTTTATTTGCTCTGTCTGCCTTCAGAAGCCAAACAGGAAGAGGCTCAATTTGATAAGAGCAACGTCTGCTGTTAGCCACAGTGTGCTTCTAAAGTCATCGCCTTCATCACTTCAAATGTTCTATCTTTAACACATCACCCCCCCATCGCACCTCAAGTTCTCATCTCACCCCCACCTCACTTTCGTTTTTTTACTCCAATTTTTGATCACGAACGGTGCTGTGCGTCGTTTCTCTCTGTTTCCCCTGCCCTGTCAACACGGTGTAGTTAGAGCTCCATCAGGGAGAGACGCCTCCCATCTCCGCCCGCCTCTGACTGGGACTGGCCTGCACATCCAGGCAGATTGCAGTGAAATAGGACTGGGATGGAGATACTGCGTCAGTAAGCAGAAACAGAAGCGCTAGTCAGAATGCATATGCGCGTGGATGTGAAGGTTGCCACGGTTACCTGCAGTGCAGACAGCTCCTCTGGCACTGACCTCTGACCTCATGTGTTCCTGGCTGGCTGGCAGCCTTGAGGTTGAGTTCGCCCACCTCGTTACTGTCACCTTGTCAGAGGAATGCAACCATCCACAGCTGGTCCCTCCGACCTGTGATAGAAGGTTCTGGACGCCTGTCAGTGAGTCAGTTAGTCGTTCATTCTGTAAGCTATTTTCTGTCAGACAGCCATAGGTAGTGGATTGCAGTTATTATGATGGAGGAAAACCACGGGGCAACTCTGACAGGCTGGCAGGTTGGCCACACTTACTGCCATGACCTTTAGTTTGAATATTACAAAAGGTGGCCAAGAAATTGGCTTTGAGAGATGGTGTTTTTCATTCATTTATACATATGTGTACACAAAAAAAGCTATATTAAAATATTCTCTACAATATCCCTGTCCCGATTATTGGGCAACTTCCAGTTAAGACTATCTGAAAATTAGAATGGACCGCAGTCACCTTGAACTTCAAATACAAATGCTTGTGAGAATGTGATGCAAAATAAATTGTTAAGTGATATGAATATGAATGAAGCTGGCTGATGTCTGCCAGGGTCTTCAGTACCTGGACTAGATCTATCCTGTTGGTTCTGCTGCCTACAAGATGATGAGTCACAATACACAGATCACTGCAGCCAAGCTTTCCATCATACTGAAGATCATCCTGTCAAGAATGTGTTGATGTGTGTGTGTGTGTTTCTAAAGTCTCTCTGCCTTGATGTTTTATCCTGTAGCTAATCGACTTGCTTCAGTAGCTGTGTTTGTGGGCACACACTATTTTAAGTGACAGTCAATACCTTCCTGCTTTTAGAGATTAGAGATTAGAGATTTCTTTTATTGTCATTTCAAATGAAACGAAATGCCGTTTCTCGCTAGTTCATCATACAGTGTTTAAAAAAATAAATAATTAAAAATTATCAGACTCTCATAAAACAACAAGCAAACACAGACATATCAATAAAAACAGACATCAGTCTGAATAAAGTGCTGAAAGAATGTTCAGGAGTGTCCTTGACAGTTTCCTGTCAGTCTGTAGTACCCAAGTTAATGGTGGTGGGGGGGGTGTTTGTGTGTGTGTGTGAGGGGGAGGGGGAGGGGGCACAGTCCATTCAGGAGCCTTACAGCCTGTGGAAAAAAACTGCTCAGCATCCTGCTGGATCTGCAGGGAATGCTCCTGTATCTCCTCCCTGATGGCAGGAGGGAGAACAGGCTGTGTGAGGGATGGTGAATGTCCTTAATGATGGCGATGGCTCTGCGAGTGCAGCGTTGCTGGTAGACCACCATCAGCAGAGGGAGAGGGACACCAATGATCCTGCTGGCCGTCTTCACTATCCTGTTTAGCTGCTGCTGTTCATAGGCCTTGCTGCTCCCGAACCAGGAAGTGAAGCTGTAGGTGAGGATGCTCTCTATGGTGCCCCTGTAGAAGGTGGTGAGATGAGGAGGGGGGAGACCAGCTTTCCTGAGTCTCCGGAGGGAGTGGAGCCGCTGCTGGGCTTTTTTGATGACTGCTGTGGTGTTGGTGTTGGAAGTCAGGTCGTCGGCCAGGTGGACTCCAAGGAACTTGACGCTGCTGACCCTCTCCACAGCTGCCCCAGCCACGCTCAGCGGTGTGTGGTGTTGTTTGCCAGCCCTCCTGAAGTCGATCACCATCTCCTTGGTTTTCTCCACGTTGAGAACGAGGTTGTGGGACCTGCACCATGTTGTGAGCTGCTCCACCTCCATCCGGTATGCAGACTCATCGTTATCACTGACGAGACCCACCACTGTTGTGTCGTCTGCGAACTTGATGACGTGGTTGGTGCTGTATCTGGCAGTGCAGTCATGGGTGAGCAGGCTGAATAGCAGGGGGCTTAAAACACAGCCTTGGGGTGAGCCTGTGCTTACTGCTATTTTCCGTGATGTTTTGTTGCCCACCCTGACAGTCTGCTGCCGCCGCGTCAGGAAGTCCAGGACCCAGTTGCAGGTGCCAATATCCACCTCCAGCAGTCTCAGCTTTTCCACCAACTGTTGTGGAATGATGGTGTTAAACGCTGAGCTGAAATCGATGAAGAGGATTCTGGCGTAGGTGTTTTTCTTTTCTAGGTGTGACAACGTGAGGTGGAGTGTGGTGGAGATAGCATCCTCTGTGGAGCGGTTGGTTCTGTAAGCAAACTGTAAGGGATCCAGGTTTGCAGGGAGACAGCTCTTAATGTGCTGCATGACCAGCCGCTCAAAGCACTTCATTACTATGGGTGTTAGGGCCACAGGGCGGAAGTCATTTAGGCAGGCTGGATTCGGCTTTTTCGGGACTGGGATGATGGTGGCACTTTTGAGGCAGGTGGGTATTATGGCCTGGGCGAGCGAGGTGTTGAAGATGTCTGCAAATACATCCTTCAGTTGCTCTGCACAGTCCTTCAGAACACGCCCCGTGATGTTGTCTGGCCCAGCAGCTTTGCGTGGGTTGACGCTGGCAAAGGCCCGCTTCACCTCAGCTGCAGACAGCTGAAGCATGTGGTCGCTGGATGATGGCGGGAGCATCTGTGCCTGGGTGTTGTTGTTTGCCTCAAAACGTGCATAAAAGTCATTTAGTTCATCTGGTAGAGAGGGGGTTGTTTAAGCACATCCGCAGGGGGGGGGGCTTGTAGTCGGTGATGGTCTTAAATCCCTGCCACAAGCGGCGTGCGTCTTTGTCGCTTGTGAAGTGGCTGTCTAGTTTGTGTGTGTACAGCCGCTTCGCCTCCCTGATCCCCCGGGTCAGATTTTTATTTGCCAGTCTGTATGCTACTATATCCCCAGATTTATATGCAGCATCCCGTGCTCTCAACAGTGAACAGACTTCCCCTGTTAGCCATGGTTTCCGATTGGCCCGAGTCTTGATGGTTTTGGCCACTGTCACGTCATCTGTGCATTTGTTAATGTAACCGATGACGGACTCAGTGTATTCCTGTAGGTCAGTAACATTGCCATGTGTTGCTGCCTCTCTGAAAATGCCCCACTGTGTGGTCTCAAAACAGTCCTGTAGTGCTGGAGTAGCTTCCTGTGGCCACATCCTGACTTCTCTGACCACCGGCCTGTCCCGCTTTACCCTGGGCCTGTATGCTGGTATGAGCATAACAGCATTGTGGTCAGAGTTGCCAACATGTGGGAGTGGTGCTGCCTTGTATGCGTTTTTTACATTGGTGTAGACTAGGTCTAATGTGTTCATCCCCCTAGTTGCAATATTAACGTGCTGGTAGAATTTAGGCAACACTGATTTAAGACTTGCCTGGTTGAAGTCTCCGGCTGTGATGAAGAGGGCATCCGGATGGACCAGCTGCTGCTCGCTGATGTTGTTATAGAGCTCTGCCATGGCCATCTTCACGTTCGCGCTTGGAGGCACATACACAGCTGTTATGATGACTGCCGTCAGCTCCCGTGGCATGTAAAAGGGTCGGCATTT
Source organism: Mallotus villosus (assembly GCA_903064625.1). NCBI lineage: Eukaryota > Metazoa > Chordata > Actinopteri > Osmeriformes > Salangidae > Mallotus > Mallotus villosus. The sequence continues at coordinate 380,873 of CAEFZP010002343.1, read as the reverse complement.
TACAGTCATCAGCTCCGCGTGTGGTGAGCAGTGAGTGGAAACCACGGCTATATCCTGGCACCACGATTTGTTGATATACACTGCTAGGCCGCCGCCCCTTACTTTGCCGGCTAGCGATGCTACCCTGTCCGCTCTGTGTAGTGTTAGCCCCTCCAGCTGAATAGCGGCTTTGATGTACTGCAGATGTTGTTCAGTCCATCTTATAGATGCACCTTTCAAAATGCGGTTTAATAGCATGCAATTTAGCACAAGGACAATAGAAGGTAGCTATAGCTCTCTCCTCTCCTCTCTGCTCCTTTTTTTCTCCTTTCCTCTCCTCTCTCTTTGCTCTCTCTTGTTCTGTCTTTCTGTCCACCTGTGATCAGACAAGAATACCAGCAGGCAGAAGGCAGCCTGGAGCCGTGACCAGCCAGACCACACACACCCCGTCTGCATCCCTAAACCTCCCCTTGACACTCTGCCTCCCTAAGGTCATTCTACCCATCCCATCTTGAAATAGGAATATGGACAGAATCTTGACAGGATAGTATAAAAACCGACCCCACACTTCTCCCTCTGTGATTTTAGTACCACAAACTTACCTTCTGGCCATTATTTCAGGGGGAAGAATTCTCTAATGGGAAGTCGTAAGCTTAGTGGAGGCAGGGTTTCATAGCTAGACGTAGAAAACAGTGGTAAACCCCAGACACGCACAGTTTTCCAGAATATACACAGGCCTGCAGATTCCATCGACTCTAATCAATATTATAAATAGTGATGACTGGGTAATAGTGACACTTCCCACTCCTCCAGTCAGTCTTCACAGCCCACTGTACTGCTGCCAGCCACGGTCAATCGGGAGTAAACACATGAAGGAGCCAGGCTTTGGCAGGGACTTGAAATTCATTTATTAATGTGAAACTGCAGATATGAGAAGCGGAGAGGGAGCTCTCTCTTCTGTTGAAGGTCAGTGTCTAAAGCGAGAGCGAGGATAGGGGACTGCATTAAATATACAGTGTTCCTGTCGACGGATTGTGTCTTAGCCCGGTATCGGGTTTCCTGCGCGACTATGTAGGGTTAAAACGTGCTCTCTACCGTGTGTGTGTGTGTGTGTGTGTGTGTGGTGTGGTGTGTGTGTGTGTGTGTGTGTGTGTGTGTGTGTGTGTGTGTGTGTGTGTGTGTGTGTGGTGTGTGTGTGTGTGTGTGTGTGTGTGTGTGTGTGTGTGTGTGTGTGTGTGTGGGTGGAAGGAGGGCTCCTGTGAAAGTGTGAGGTGTATGGGTGATGGGTTCTTTACAGTAGGCTGCAGTGTGTGACACTCATCCTCAAGCAACAGCTGCTGATATTTTTACCTGTCGGTCTGTCAGCGAGAGACGAGGCGTCGGCAGGAAGTAGGGAGGGCTTTGTAAACCTGTGTGTGTGTGTGTGTGTGTGTGTGTATGTCATTGTGCGGGTCAGAGAATCCCTCTGAAAAGCAGTCGGATTCATAATAGAGTAACTGTGTCTTTCTGCATTATAGATTCCCAGAGGCATGTGTGTGTGTGTGTGTGCGTGTGGGTTTGGGGTTTGTGTGTGTGGCCATGCATATGTGCTTGCACGAGAGAGCACGAGAAGAGAGAGGCGGGGACGAGTGTTAAATGTCAGTTTTATGTGAAGAGCTGCACCCAATTTTCAGACAGGATACCGTTTTTATGAGTGGGCTCTACTTCCGTACAGATAGAGTCAGACTGTACAACTCTAACTGGGTTGGGAGGCTCGTCTGTCACTGAGAGTGATTTAAAGATCACAGAAAAAATGTTCATGCTTCTTGTTTTTTTGGGGATCATGTCTAAACCAAACACGTTGAAATACTGTATACTGTATACTGTAGGGTATAGCCTGCAAACTAGTTTATTAATTAAGTCCTTATATTTCAAGTGTTATATTTTGGAGTATTACGTAATGAGATTTATTCAAATAACCAACAGCCAATTAGTTTTTAATAACCACACTGTTAAGCCACTGCTTGAAGCTCAAGAAACGGTAATCAACAATTCTCAGAGGACTAGCTCAAAAGTAGAAGTATAGTAGTACCGTAGTAGAATCATGATTCAAGTAGCCAGATATAATTTAAATTAAACCTTCAGCAAAATACATCTATAAACTTTAATTAAGAATATGTGACAGTACCTTGTATCGCTTCACTGCCATTAACATTAGCAAGACAAAGTTGTTGTTAAAGATTGGAAATATTGCATGTTATGGATTACTTCATCTTGTTAATTAAATGGTCTAGTAATTCTGTCAAGGTTGTATCCCAACTCAAGGCATGGTGACGGATCAACTTCTATAACATAAGCAAAGCTAACTTGCACACTGAGAACACTCACGAAACCACACCGACCCACTACCTGCCTTGTAATGGGTTGTAATGTGCAGTCGGTAATCCGTCAACGAATTAGGCAGCATGTGGTGGAATTCATCAGGTTTTGATGGCTCTCGGAATGGCTTTCTCCACCCCTTAGTGTACCATAACGCCTAAGACATCATCTGGAAGGACATCAGACAGCCAGCCAGCTAGTCAGCCATCCAGCCAGCCAGGCAGTCCGCAGCCAGACAGCCAGAAAAGGGAAAACGACTGATCTACCCCAGAAGCCTGGCTCTGCATAATACATGCATCCAGAATGGCTGCTTGCGAACACGTTACTGTATCGTCTGCTTGTTTTGTCGGTGGCTGGGCTGGATGTAATGAGCCTCTTGGGTCGGAGTTGACCAGATAAAGCACCTAACCATGTGACCACGGTGGGGTTCTGCTGGTGCAAGACGAGCCGCTCCCTCGGCATCAGTCGGTGGCTCAGACCAGGTTCAGAGCCGCTCCAGTTCCCTCTGAGCCCAGACTGAGGCTGGAGAGACTGTGATGCCCGTTCACATAGTACGTGTTCTCACCCCATGTCTCTCTGCCTCTCCGTTCTCCTCTTCTCTCCTCTTTCTTCTCGCCATCTGGTGTCTCTGGGTCCGGGCAGGGGGCTCTGCGCGCTGGTCTCCTGCCCTGGGTGACTCGGTGAGAGGTGGGATGCCAGGCTGGAGGGCTGCTCGTAAGGACCAGGGCCATATTGTCAGAGCTTTGAGCACACACATTGGACATACACACACGCACACAGAAAGCATGGTGCATGATGGCTGAACATATTGAAGGGTGGAGCTGCCCAGCTGGTGGGGCAGGAGCTGGGTACCAAATATATCCCTGGCTAGAGAGCCTCGGGACTGGGGGGTTGGAGGGTTGAAGGGGACAGTCACTCCTCTCACACTGGCCAGACATCCAGAGATATCAGCCCAGCCCGCTAGCTGCTCCACCATCAACAAACTGTAGCTCCGAAATATAATTCACTGCGTGAGTCTGCATATGACATTTTTATTATGAGATTATGGTAATGAGCTGGTTAGTATATTAGATACGCCACCATATATAACCCCATGATTATGCAGTTATCAATAACCCCTGCTTGCTAACAACAGTCTGTGGAGGAGAGATGGGGTTTTTGTGCTTTTATGCCTTCATGCTGTTGTGTGCATGTGTGTGTGTGCGTATGTGTGTGTGCGTGTGTGCATGTGTTTGTGCGTGCGTGTGTCTTCATATGTGTATTCGATACAAAATCTCCTCAGGCGTCCACTGCTGTGACTTTAATCCATCCTGGGCTTTGAAATCTCAGCCAGGAGCAATACTGCTGAGTAGAATGAATAGAAATACTCTTCCACCATGTTCTCTTCCTGTCTCTGACTTTCTTTATGTCTTTCTCTCTGTCTCTGTCTCTCTCTCCTCCCTCTCTCTCTCTGTCTCTCTCTGTCTCTCCCTTTCTCTCTCTCTCTCTCTCTCTCTCTCTCTCTCTCTCTCTCTCTCTCTCTCTCTCCTCTCTCTCTCTCTCTCTCTCTCTCTCGCGTTTTACATTTTCTTTCCCACAAATCTCTTTTTTTTCTCTCTCTCTCCCAATGCAGCAGCATCTTCTATTGGCTATAGACCCTTTCTTCCTTTTGCATTTCAATGACAGCCTCTATAATATTGATGTGCTTCAATGGGCCCTGCGCGGCTGTGTCAGCAGCTTTGCCTGCGCTAGCCCCTGGCCTGCCTGCTTATTGACCTGATCTCATGTAGAACATGGTCTCAGACACAGCCCCGCCCCGCCCCCCTCTGCAGCAGCACACCCAGGGCAGCCCTCAGTGTGACCCACTAAACCTGCCACAGGAACAGGCAGACGGGCAGAAAATCCAAGTGCTCGGTAGGCTCAACCCTGCCCACGGTAGTTCAGGGTTTGAGTCTGGAGGGCAGAATTTCTGTATATCCTCAGGGGATAGATAAAATTTTCGGGTGACGACAGGAGCTGGTGGGTGTGGAGGCTGCATCCCCAGGATGAGAGGCCGAGCAGGCAGCAGCTTCTGTTACCCCCCCCGAGTCCTCACGGCCGGAGCCTGAGGCCTGTAAAACGACATCCTCTTCACCCGTCTCTCCTTCCGTTATGTGGAGATCCTCTCCAATAATCAGAGCGCCCTGCTCTCCTTCTCCCCAGCGCCCGGGTAACCCAACCCCCCTCATCATCTATAGTCTGCCAAGTGTCTATTTTGGGGCTTTGAATTCGGGCGAGTGGTTTATTGAGAATCGCGCAGGAAGTTTGTCTGACCGCAGTCACATCAGGAGCGTCCGTCACTCTCACGATTCTCCCCTTAATGTGTGTGTAGGGTGGGATCGCGGTGCCATGTTTCAGCTCTGGTTTTCACAGGGAGAAAGCTGAGTGGAGGCTTGACCAGGGGGCCTGGCGATGTTCTCATTATTTCTGCTCGGCTTGGCGTGATGGGAGACAATGACTGTGGGTTTCAGGTGGTAGACAGCAGGTACAGTAGGGGTCCCTGTGACTTCCTGTGGCGGTCCCACCCGCTGAGGGTGTGAGAGGGAAATGGAAAGAGAAAGATAAATAATGTGAGGGGAGATGAGTGGGCAGCATGTGTGCTCGTGTTTAAGACAGAGCTATACACGGAGAGAATGACGTCGAAATCGCTGGGGTGGATGTTCTGTATGTGCGTGGTTCTCGCTCCTAACGCACGGCACAAAAGACGGATTTGACAAAAGGGACTCGGCTGAATGTGCAAAAACCTCCCTGTTTGATGTTCCCAAAGAATTGGTGTTATTCGCCCACTTTTCAAAGGCATGGACTGAGCTTTAATTAACGCACGCCTGATAAATCGATAACCCTCGACTGACGTTAACACTCGACTGCCTCCACACTCAATGAGCCTTCATTCGTATTGCTGACTTTTGTGTTTCTATGCCGAACCCTTAAACATGACACTAAGTCTTCAACTAGAAAACAGTAGTTTGACTGCTTTTATTTGTTTCAGTCTTGTATAAAAAATATGATTGGGCTCCTCCAAACATTAGTGGCTCTAGCCTGGCTGGTTGTGGCCTGGCTGTCTGTGCTCAGGGCTGGCCTGAGCTGAAACATGCAGCCCTGAGGTGTTCTGCTCTAAATGCTAATGCTGCAGTCTGATGTTTGCTCTGTTGGTGTGGGCCTGGCTGTCCTGCCTTATCTGCTGCTCTGATAGACGTGCCTGCAGGTCGGCTGTGTACTGTGTGTGTGTAAGTGTGTGTGTGTGTGTGTGTGTGTGTGTCACTCAGGACTTGTTAAATGGTACAAACATGTGTCTCATGTCCTCTGGGCTCAGTCCCCTTCTGACTAAAAAATAAAGCAGATATCATCTACTTGAATGAGATTGGCTTGGCAGGGGGCAGACAAAGTATTGTTCCAACTACACCTGGTTGAATAAAGTGTGACGCAGAGAGTGTAACGATCTGAGATCATATAATGTGCTGGTCAAACTGCAGCATCTCAGATCTTGTCATTCCAATGCAACTGTCTGTTTGTCCTTCCTGATGTCATTTGGTCTCAGTAATCAAAGAGCTACACTCGTTTCCTAGTCCCTCATCATCTGCAGATGGGCAGCTGGACTTCCTCCAGGAACATGATGTCACCATTTCCTCTTTCTAGACCCCCCTATTGGCACATTGTCCCCCTGGCGAGGGACAGGGACACTTTTGTTTGGTTGGTTCCCTCGGTGATGACTGGACTGAAAGGGCAGGACGGAGCCTCGGATATCAGAACAGATTGTGATTGGAATTGGACTAAAAGAGCTGGGGAGACAGACGAGAGCTTGTTAGCATACCTCAGGGCAGCGCAGACGTATCCCGGCAAAACTGTCTATGTATAACCTTTGGGAATGATCAGGTGGGGGGGGGGTGTGTGTGTGTGTGTGTGTGTGGGGCAGACGAACCGGAGACGGATCCCTAAATACAAAGACATGGCCACACACACACTCATTTAGACGGACTCTCTCTCTCGCACACCCACACGTATACACATTGTGTTTGTTCAGTTTGGCATGGTGGCATTTCTCTTGTATGAGGTGTGTGGTCCGTTAAGGTCTTCACTCAAGGTTGTTTTCTCACCTGCATGAACACACACAACAGACCAGGCCTAGTGGGCCATTAGTGCCCCAGGAGTCAGACAGCAAGAGAGAGAGAGACAGCAAGAGGAGAGAGAGAGAGAGAGAGAGAGACAGCAAGAGAGAGAGAGAGACAGCGAGAGAGAGAGAGAGAGAGAGAGAGAGAGACAGCAAGAGAGAGAGAGAGAGAGAGAGCAGCGAGAGAGCGAGAGAGCGAGAGAGAGCGAGAGAGAGAGAGAGAGAGAGAGAGAGAGAGAGAGATAAAGAAAAATAAATAACTGATTAGCAGCTTATTTCCACACGATTGAGCCCCTATTTTCTGTGATTCCAGTCGGCTCCAACTGCTCAGTGTAATAACACTGCGATCAGTGAATCACCACCAGCATGTGTAAACCTTGTTGTCATCAAAGAAATGACGATGTTCACCGGATTAATAGTACCAGAACACGCCCGCTCTCTTCTTTTATCCTGTCATAATCTCTTTTCATCTTTTCTTCCCTCTCATCGTCATCATCGTTTATCCAGCCACCCACAAACTTTCTTTGGACTTTTCTAGAACTGCTGTGAGCCACCCTCTCTCAGTCATACTGCTGCTTCTTTATCACCAAAAACATCTCTTCATTTCCATCTCGTTTTATGGGGAGCTGCAGATAGAACAGTAGAATATCCAGTCACTTTCAGTTAATTACAGTTTCAATTTAATCATCTCTATAATAAAAGATACACATCTGCACATAATCTAAATATCAAGTTAATACCAGCTGGCAGATATCAAATAATGGTGTATCGTGTATTGATACAATGTAGGATTAGGCTTTGGCCCGGGTCAGACGTGTTTCCAGATCAGTGGGCTAGTCCGTGTCCAGGGATGGCTAATTCTCTCCTTGGAAAACCAGCCACAACTCTTAGTATAATCACTTAACCCAGATGGTTTATCCCCCTCTAACAATGCCCCCTCGAAATGCCCATTGGGTACTGGTGTCATTACAAGAGTATCTGTGGAACTCAGTAAACAGCCTCCCCCTCACTCACTTACACACACTTACACACATACACACATTTTACACAAGAATGTCACCTTGGTCTAATGGGAGCTGTTAATAAGACGGCACTAGTTGGCGACCGGGATCAAACCCCCTCCGGGGACGTGTGGCTTGGTCTGGTTGGCCCGGAGACCTTGTCAGAGAGCTGTGAAGTCAGAGAGCTTTGATGCCGCATGATTCTGATGTTCTCTTCCTCCCTCTTCTGAGGTTATTTCTCCTCTGCCGCCGCTCTCTAACCGCATGTGTCCAGCGTACTGAGTGATGCATTTAGCATCAGAGAGAAAGTGCTGGAACAGAATCTGCTCTGTTTTCCTCTGCTCTCCTCTGCTTGGCAGAAAACGCTCTGCAGTGTTTTCCCACATCACCACTCTTCTCCACATTACTAGTTCTTCCTTATAGATACACATTCCCTTTTCTCCTGAGTCTGCCCCCCCCCCTGCATCTGTCCCCTCCCACCCTCAGAGCCTAATCAGAGTCAGCAGCAGCCCTGTAGCTGTGGGCAGTGTCAATGGCTGGGGCTGGGGTTGAGGCTGGAGCTGAGGCTGAAGCTCCAGCCTCATCTCCAGCCCTCCAGCTCCAGCCTCATCCCCAGCCCTCCACTCCCAGCCCCAGCCCTCCAGCTCCAGCCTCATCCCCAGCCCTCCACTCCCAGCCCCAGCCCTCCAGCTCCAGCCTCATCCCCAGCCCTCCACTCCCAGCCCCAGCCCTCCAGCTCCAGCCTCATCCCCAGCCCTCCACTCCCAGCCCCAGCCCTCCAGCTCAGCCCCAGCCTCCACTCCCAGCTCCAGCCTCATCCCCAGCCCTCCACTCCCAGCTCCAGCCTCATCCCCAGCCCTCCACTCCCAGCCTCAGCCCCAGCCCTCCACTCCCAGCTCCAGCCTCCATCTTCGCACACAGCCCTATCCATCGATGCTGACACGGCCGACAAAACCAAACATTGAAACAGTTTTGTTTCTACTTTGGTAGGCTACTGCAGAATGTTCTTTTTAGTTGAGCAGTCTGGGGATATATAATAAATGAACTTGTGAGACGGCAAACTTTTTAGGACAATCCAGAGGCAGATATAATATGGACCAAGTGCTAAATTCTTGGATTCCTGACATATCCTAGCCTACCTCTTAAAATTCATAGAGTAGCTACAGTTTACGGTGCTCTCTCTCTTTCTCTTTCTTTATCTCTCTCTCCCTCTCTCTCTCTCTCTCTCTCTCCAAAACACAGCATTAGAGCGTATGTCCATTATGGCATATTTCTTGGGCAGAAAAGTGCTTGCAGGGTTCTAGGGAGCACTTTATTTTAAAGCTCTTTCAGCTCTTGACCACCGGCTGAGGTAGCTACTATCTTAAACCATATTTTTGAATATTCGTGCCAAACTTAATTATGTATCTACTATCTAATCATTAACAAACGTTTTCAGCTCTCTTGACTAAGTGGGTAGTAAGAGAATTGTGTGCAGCGCTTTTCCTCGCTGCATCGCCTACGGCTATGATGTCTCCTCGCTGGCACTGGCAACAAAAAAAAGAAAGAAATCTTCTTAGACTCACGCCGTTACAAGAACAAATGTGCAATTTTAATGGCTATAAAAAGCCAGGTCATTCCCCTAGTGAACATCGCGAGACTGTTATCTCTAGCATTCTCCCTCAATGAGCACTGGCCCTGTTTCACATCCTCTCCATTTTGACATTTGTGAAATTAGAAATGAGATTAGATGTGAAATTAGATTTGGGTTTTTGTAACACTTTCTTCCATACTCTTTCTTCTTCTCTACCTATTTTGGTACTCTTGCAACCAGATCAGCTGCCTCTTACAAGCAACAGAAGTGGATCAATACACACAGTAGATGGTTGGTTCTGGGCTTCACCTCTGCATTCTTCAGGTGAATCTGTGCTCTGTCTTTCAGGGCTTAACAGGCAGTCCAGGGTCGGCTCCAAGGAATGCTGTGCCCCCTCAAAAAATATTTTGTTAAAGTATAAATAAGAAATACTGGCATTGGCTATAAATAAAATATCAAGATGGCTTCACTTTCCTGCAGAATATGCAGGTCTGCTCTTATTTGGATTCTCATAAATTACATTTACATTTAGTAATTTAGCAGCGATCTTATCCAGAGCGACTTACAGTAAGTACAGGGACATTCCCCCGAGGCAAGTAGGGTGAAGTGCCTTGCCCAAGGACACAAGGTAATATTGCACGGCCAGAAACGAACCGGCAACCTGATGATTACTAGCCTGATTCCCTAACCGTTCAGCCACCTGACGTGCTAAATGCTTTGTAAATGGGTGCCCCCCTTGTGGAAAAAAATGCCCCCCCATTTAATTCGTTCTGGAGCCGAGTCTGAGTCAGCTTGGAACCGCTCTTACACACACACTCGCACATACACTTACACACTTACACACAGAGCATACACTCACACACATACACCCAGCACTGACAGCACACACACTGGGAAAGAGGCAGTTGTGTCTGGGAGGAATTTTGTTGACGTTTCTAAAGGTACAATTGAGCTGTAATAGTAGTGCTAGTCAATGTGATGGTTAGCGATCTAGACAAACAACTATTTGCATCAATCTGTGAGCTGTGGAAAGGATGTCAGTCGAGCACTGGAATTTACACCATGTTTGATCCTGAAATCTATGTAGTTTGAAACATCTCCATTTACCATCCTTGGGTAAATGTGAAAATCTAGCTCTTTAAAAACAAGCACCATGCTATGTCGTCAGCCGGCAGTGTAAAACAAGGGAGATATTCTACACCTGACCCTTGGTTTCCATAGGATAGTGTTGGGTATCGTTAAGCCATCCCCTTTCCATGCTTGAAATGGTGTGATCATTCCCCTGGCTGGGTCTCTGCCAGCCCATCACTGCTCCTTACATGGAGGGCACTGGCTCACAGGCTGTGCTGCCTGCCAGGGGACTTTGACAAAGCTGCATGGAGCCCAGCCACGTCACGGTCAGGTTAGATACAACTGTAATGTCACACAGGACAAACACGCGGGGGGTAAAAATACTGAGCCAGAGCGTGCGGGGTGATCAGACCAGGGAGTGAAGGGAAGCTGATCGCTGTAATGAAAGCTTAAGATTGAATGTGGCATTGAAGACGGTGAGCCAGCTCCTTCTGAGCACGTGAAATCAGAGAAGCTGATGTTTGAGCTGAGTCTCTCTCTCTCTCTCTCTCTCTCTGTGTATCTCCCTCTCTCTCTCTGTGTATCTCTCTCTCTCTCTCTCTCTCTGTGTATCTCTCTCTCTCTCTCCCTCTCTCTCTCTCTGTGTATCTCTCTCTCTCTCTCTCTGTGTATCTCCCTCTCTCTCTCTCTGTGTATCTCTCTCTCTCTCTCTCTGTGTATCTCTCTCTCTCTCTCTCTCTCTGTGTATCTCTCTCTCTCTTTCCCCCTCTCTCTCTCTCGCTCTCTCTCTCTCTCTCTCTCCCTGTCTCGCTCTCTCTCTCTCTCCCTGTCTCTTACGTCCACACACCGACTCACTCACGTATATTAAAATGCAGTTCCATCCCCTGCCTCCCCCACCCCTGCAATTCCCTTGCTTCATGAATTTTTAATTTGTGGCCGGCCTTCTAGACCCCCTGACGCTCAGACCGGACCGATTAAAATTGCTGAACTTGTATAGGCAAAGCAACGCAATGATAAGCTTATTACATACTCTATGGGAGCAAGGGGGGGAGGAGCCGGTCTGCCTGCAGCTGCTGCATTGGCTGTCTCCTCGGTAGGGGGAGGGGCTAAGGGGAGGCAGGCTGAGAGAGCGAGGGAGAGAGGGAGAGAGAGAGCACGGGGAAAGAGGGTAGCGCTCTACTTGGGGGATAGGGATTGCCAGTTAGATGTGGCTGCCGATAATAGAGCATCAGCCTGACACTGAGAGCACTGCCACAGAGAGAGAGAGAGACATAGAGAGAGACAGAGAAGGAGGAAGGGAGAGAGAGCGAAGAACGGAGCAGCTTAGCGCTGGATGGAACACTAGAGGAGACAGGTTCCCATAGAGAGAGAGAGAAGGAGCGTGGCGTAGTGAGCGTATCGGAGTACACTGGAGGAGAGACATAGATACAGGGGAGGACTGTAGAGGAAAAGTTACCAGCTCAGGAGGGGTTGGTGTGTGTGTGTGTGTGTGTTCCGCCTCCCCCTTGATCGTTGCTGAGGTCAGCAGGGTGGAATGTGGAAGTGGAACAGCTGAGACCTGGACATTCACAGGGGGTCCCGCTCCCTCAGGAACAGCACAGGAGGAGAGAGAGAGGCAGAGGACAGTCCAGCTCGCTCTCTCACGAGCACGAGGCAGACCGACGCGTGACCGGGTCCTACTGCTGACAGGACTGCAGAGCTGAGAGAGGAGTGTGAGAGCACACCTGCAGCACCAAGAGGACACAGAGAGCAGAGAGAGAGAGAGAGACAGAGAGGTGAGAGAGAGAGAGAGAGAGAGAGAGAGAGAGAGAGAGAGAGACGAGAGAGAGAGAGAGAGTGAGAGAGAGAGAGTGAGAGAGAGAGAGAGAGAGAGAGAGAGAGAGAGCTGTGCCCCTGCGGTCCCTCTCCTACCTGACTCAACTGAGTCAAACTCGATCACTCCTCAAATAGTGTCTGTGGGTGCCTGTGTCTCTGTACTGGATTGTGGTGGGGGCGAGCAGCACGCGGCCACAACGAGGACAGAGAGAGAGAGAGAGACACGAGGAGACTCTGCCCGGGGGATCTCTGAGACATGTTAGACTGTGCGGCTCCAGCAGCAGCAGCCCCAGAGCATGGAGAAGTCCAGCAGTGAAGAGTCAGCCATTCACCGCAGCCCGTCCATAGACAGCCACGACTCCGACTTCGCCCGAGCCTCCACGTCTGGCCGGCCGTTTGGCGGCCGAGGCTTTACGGCGGGCGCGTTCTACGGCTCCACGGGGCCGCGCGCACAGGGCCAGCCGGGCACGGCGGCCGCCGCCGACGCCACCACCGCCGGAGGAGGAGACAAGGGCGGCAATAAGCACAGCACTCCCAAGAGCAGCAAATACGTGGTCTTTTACCTGGATTTATCCTTTGTGTTCCTTCTAGAATTCAAGAAGTGCAACATGGCTCGAGGCTGCCTCTGCTGTCTCAAGTACATGATGTTCCTCTTCAACCTCATCTTCTGGGTAAGTGGAGCCATTACTTTGTTCCTCTTCTCCGCTCACACACACTCCCCTCTCTCGTATCACTCTTCATCCCGCTCGTTTCTCCTCTCCTGCGTGAGGACGATTGCACTCAGTGGATGATGGGAGCTGACACATGGTCGGAGGTCCGTCCGACACACTCATAAAGTTGCCTCGCGGAGAGAACTCAATCCAGGCTACGTTGTGAGACGTGCTCTGTGTGCTCAGACTCGGTCTCGATGTATGGGTTGATGAGGTGATGGTTGTTTGTGCAATCATGTGTTTCTAAACATTACATCAGTCAGACTGTGCAAGCATGCTTCTTCATTAGTGCGGCTCGATCTCTAGTTATGACTGAGGTAGTATGGCTGAATTTTTCAACGTTACAGTACGTGAGCCACACACAATATATATGTTGTTTTTGCTATTCACGCATTGAGATGTGATGATTCGATTGCAACGGTGCCGAATGAAAGTCAGATGTATCGTAGAGCTCGTTCTCTTGCCTTGCGTCTATTTTGAGAAATCCCACAGCATTTCCACACAGCTCTTCCCCGAGACCCATAGAGGCCAGTCTAACCTCGATAGAACTGCATGGGTATTTGTTTGTGAAAGTTGGGATAGCCCAGAACATGCACCAGGGAGATTACTGGGCTTAGTTAATGGCTCCAGGGTCTTTGTGTGGGGGCAGTCAGGCGTGAGGCGTATTAACATCAAAACAAGTCATGTACCTCCACAACAATCCCACCCTGGTGAAGGAACCACTCTGCTACCGGTATATAGTCCACATCTGAGACATGCCTGCACTTACTACACTGTAGCACAGCCTAGACCGCAGAGCAAGCAGCCAGTCAGATATAGGCACAGAATGCAGCTGTTATTACAGTAGGCGTGTTGTATTATTGCACATTGTCTGCACACCTTTTGGGGGGATTTGGTGTGCGATCCGACGAGGTGAACAATCACAACCACGGTGTGACGTGCGTCATCGCTCTCTCTACCTGAAGCACACAGGATGACATCACACGTCCATGTGTCGCTTTGTTCTGCTGCTGAACCCAGCTGACACTGATCATGCCAGATGGGGCAAAGAAATGTGTGTGAGTGTGTACTGTGTGGGTGCTGTACATGTGTGTGTGTGTGTCACTGTGTATGAGCAATGACCGTGTTTGAGTCAAATCAGCCGCCCTAGAGTAGGCAAGGGCCAGGTCAGGCTTAAATCCTACTGTCACTGTAGGCTCTCATCCTGGGCCCGAGGGGCTAAACTGGCTCAACCTAGGATTACCCCTTCAAGGTGGCACACACACACACACACACACACACACCCCCGCCCCATTACCTGCTGTTACACTCTCCTAAGAGGACTTTAGCATCTTGAGCTTCTTGACATGAGTGTGTGCATGTGTGTTTTTTGGAGTGTGTGCGTGGAGGTCAATCTATGCTGTGACTTGTCCTCCTTCACACTCCAAGCAAGCGTGTGTGTGTGTGTGTGTATCTTGTGATCAGAGAGTAGAGTAGGGTGTTGGGAAGCCTTGGGCTTTCAGTAGCCCTGGGACCCCCGCTGTGTGGTAATTGAGCGGCTCACACTCTCGAAAACGTTCCCTTAACGATACATCCCTCCCAACAGATTAGTGTTCAATCTCCTGTTCGCTTGATTCTCTTTAATGACAGTTTAATGTTCGTATCAGGGTGGTCCTGTGGGCGGAGCGGCCCAGCGACGGCGCTCACACGTGGGCCTGCGTCCGTGCGTCCGGGGGGGGGTCCTCTGGGGGAGGCAGGGGTACGGCCGGGGGGGGGGCTTGTATCCTGACACCCCTGGGACCGGGCTGCTCTCACCGTGGCACTCCAGGAATCACAAGGTTACTCTGCTTTCTGGTGCTGGGAGCCCAGCTCTGACACCCCCAGTACCCAGCCCAGTGGAGGTACGGAGGGGTAACTCAAGACCTGGTGAGATGAGTATCTGCCCTCCCCCAGCATCAGCCCCAGCCTCAGCCCCAGCCCCAGCCTCAGCGCCGGCCCTGGTCTATACACGGAACTTACAGTAGTAATTTGAAGCACAAGGTAAACAGCCCAAGGCCCCTCTCTGGCATCTCCCTCTCTGCTCTCATCCCCCGGCACCCGCAGTTGTCCCTGGCCATCTGGCTCCTCTGTCTTACAGGGATTACCCTAGTCTGAGCCGCCACAGGGAGGGGGGGGGGTCCAGATTAGAGTACTGGGTGGAGTGGTGGTCGGGATTGGGATTTGTATTTGAGTTGTATTTGAACGATGGCTAAAAAGCAATGATCACACCAATGATCTCCGGTCTCTGGTCTTAATGTCTCCGACGGTGACTGTGATGTCGCTGAGAAGCAGCAGTAGAGGTGCTCTGCCTTCCTCTACCAGCCTTCCTCTGCTCTGCTGCTCTGCTTTGTTTTACTGTGCTCTGCTGTGATCTGCAGTACTCTGCTGTACTCTGTTCAGCTCTGCGCTGCGCTCTCCGCTGACAGCTCCTCTGTTCCACACCCCCGTTCTTTTCTTCTCCTCCCTCGCGGTTACTATACTCCCCCCAAAACAGCCCTCCACTATCTTTCTCTTCGCTATCGCTCCCTTTGCTGTCGCTCTGTTTGCTCTCCTCCTCTCTCTCTCTCTCTCTCTCTCTCTCTCTCTCTCTCTCTCTCCATGTAACACAAATTGCACATACAACAGTTTCTATGTTAGAGATAATATACTCCAGCCCGCCTTCCCTGTCATCATTATATGATATCAAAAGAGCAAACCTCATTGGATATTCATACTAGGAAAATGCTGTGAGTTCAGCAATGTTATTTTAGAAGCGTTAAAGCCATGATGGGGTCCAAAAGCAAATCCTTTGTTAGGGATGGAAAAACCTATTTTAAGCCTTTATGAATATCTCTTCTCGTTTATGGGATTGCTGCTGGATTTACACAGTTGGTTGAAGACGGCAAAACATGTGTTTCCCCATTGACTAAATCACCTAAGTAGACATTCTTGTTTTAAATGTGATGCCCCGCAGAACAGAGCTCATTTCTTAGTGGTTATCTTAGTTTACTGGATTTCTATAAAGCAAGTAGCTCAGTCCCATTTCAGTGTGCCACAGGGTTTCAATCTGCGTAGCTCGAGCAGTTTCCCTGTTTTCCAGCCCTTCCTGAGTCTATAAAGGTTTACCAATCGCCACAGGCTCCAGAGACTCTCCAACATCTCTGTCGACAAAATGGTTACCAAGACCCACTCTATCTCTTTACAGCCAGGTGAGTAAATGACTTCATTGAACTCCAACCAAGGTGTAAGCTAATGCTCCCAATTCAACAAAACAAGCAGACTTTTGAGCATTTTTAGCTGTTGGTTCACCTTTTTTCGCCTCCCATTTGATAGAAACCTCACAGAAGCACTGCTTGGACACCACCATACAAGTTATGGATTTGTCAAACGAGTCTCTGTTCCTCAACTTAAATGAACTCAGAGTGTCCTGTAGTTTACCTAACCATTGCAATTGGCAATTGCAATCACAGTAGCCTCTCCGTAATCTAGCCTGTCTGAGGAAGGAGATCATTATCATCTCTACCGGCAGCAGCAGGTTCGATATCTGCTCTAGATTGTTGTATGCCTCAGCCGGGCTCATTAGCTGGTGTAGAAGATCAACGTAGATGTGGGCCACTGTCTCTCACCCCTCGGGTGCTCGGTAATGGAGTCATACAGCATGGGGGGAGGAGGTAGCTAGTTAGCCAGAAACGTTCAATCCCCCTGCATCACCCAAACTTGGCTGTAAATAAAGGAAGGGACTGATTGATAGGCTGTCTGGCTGGTTGGTGTGGAGTGATTATTCCCTGCACACTAGGGAGTCTCCTCCATCACTGCCAATTACTGTCTTTCTAGGGCCCAAATAAGAAGTACATCCTCTCATGTGCTGTTAATGATCATGGGATTATCTTGACAACAAGTGTCAGCTTCGACTCACATCGAACAAACATTCAGCCAACATGCCGCAACAGGAAGCAGGAACGACAGGCAATGCAGGTCTCATGCAGTACGTCTTTAAAAACCTACTTAGATTTGTATTGTAAAAACATTTTGAAGGAACTATTTTAAGAATGATTGTCTCGTTTTGACTCGAGTGCAGTACTTGTCTCTGGGGGTTGCTACATGTTTGCCAGAGAGGCACCTAATCTGCTAGCTCAGATCCATTGGCACCTGCCGTGCCATAACAGCTGGTTCAGCATTCTCCAAACCAGCTCTCAGATATTCCACATTCCACTGCTCTTCTTAATTAAAACAGGAGCCGGGGAGTGGGGGGGGCGGCAGGTGACAGTCTGACAGCCCTGACATCAGCTCATGTGGTGCTGCTCCCCACCTGTACAGGCGGATATACTAAGGGTCACAGTGTGGTGCCGCGTGTCTTCCACATCCACTCCCATAAGGGCTTCTTGCTGATGACAGGTGACTAAACACACGCGTGAGCACTCGCCAACTCGTGACGTTCTACTTCTGTGGACATTGTCCTCGGTAAACTGAGTTTGGTGAAAGAAACTCGTGGTTTCATTTCTGAGTGAGTTACCGTGATCTCGAATCAGTCCTGTTTATCTGATCACAATCTGATGCGGAGAGACGAGATTCCTGATCAGGTTTGGAAGCACATCAGTGTATGGGAAGAACGGGTCCTCTCAGGATGTTTTATGTTAGCAGCATCGTACAGTCAGAAGTTGTATGTAAATGAACTAGAATGAAGTGTTTCAGTTCTTGCTCTTGTCCTTGTACTGTAAGAGGTGTTGTAAACCACAACCCCACCCCCTCCCTTTCCCCCCCAGGCACACCGATCGATGCTAATCTGCACCTAAGCAGTGAATTAATGTAGAGCGTTAGAAGAGATCGCCTGCCCCTCGCTACTCAGCACAATCTCTGTCACCTGGAGGCAAATTACAGAGAAATCAATGACTCCCAGCTAGCTTGGCACACGCTGTGAAGGGAGAGGCCTGAGAATGTTCCCCTCCTTTCCCTGTGAGTCCTAAAGGATAGCCTAGGTTGGTCTAGATTACCTTCAGCCTATTTAATTAATCATTTGGGGGGTCTGCGGCAGCGAGCCTTGGCTGCCGTGGCCACGGAGGCCTCCGGAAGCGTGTTGTTTGAAGTGCTGCAGCTTCCACAGGGGGATTCTCCCTCCTCCGTTAACAGCAGCTCCAGCCTGAGAGGCCGTCGTTGTAAAGATCATGGGAATCCCTGATACTTTCCAATTTGAATTGATCAGAGGATAATATGGCGTAGCTTCGTGCTCCTGATGAGCTAACCAGATGTTAGTCACTCAGGGCCAATGATCCGTCTACGACAGGATATCAGATGCTAACGGTATTGCCACAACATGAAATAGTTTTGTACCTTAGTTCTGTTCCTACGCACGATCCCCTGCACGATCTCTATATTCGGTCCCTGAGAGCCTTGCAAAGCTCTCCACTCAAAGCTACGAGACCCAAGGTACGTCTTTTGTTTGACTGGGCGTCTGAGCCACAGATTGCCTTTAAATCTGTGCATTTCAATGTCATTTTGCATGTGGGCATGAGGACCTTAGCATAGATCCAAGCACAGTGTGACAAAAAAAAAGGAATACTCTGTCCAGAGCCGGACAGTCAGTCTATCAAGCCATCCAGGCAGCCAGCAAACCAGTCAACCTAAACAGCCAGTCAATCAAGTAACCAGCCAGCCATACAGCCAAAGGGATGGAGAGACCAGAACAGGAAGTAAGGCCATGCACATCCACCGTGAGTAATGAGAGGCATATTTATGCCTTCAACATTATAGCTGCTATTGATTTATTTGTTTTTACTGCCACTACTTCCAGCTTTGTAATAACTCTGCCGTGACCGGCCTCTTGGTGATTTGGTATACGGAAACGTAGCGACATGTTGCCGACATCGACCAACCGATAGGGCATGAATCACTGTCATGTTTGTATCATCATTATTTTAGTGGGCTGATTTCATTTGGCACACCCAGAGCTGGCATCATAGGACGTGTGTGTTCTCATTTCTAAAGAGGTGCCTGTGAGCCTGTGTTCAGAGAGAGCCAGATCTCTATTAAGCAGGTTGTTGTAGTGCTCTGGTTATGTCACATTCTATTTGCCTCTGACTCATATTTGATGTGAATGAGATGGGCTGTAGATGCAAACCAGACAGTAGGCATTCTACCGTAAACACAGCCTACAGTAAAAAGACGAATGAAAATGTACTTTATGAAAGTGGCACGTATTTATGTTTTTTTCACCAGTTTCTAGATTGACGTCCCCTCAAGCAAACAGTTGTACTCAGCCCTCTCTTGACATTAGTCACGTTCCGTTAATGATCACAGTTTCGGCTCATTCTGCACTTCCTCAGTAAGTAGCGAGGGCTTAACTGGGTAGTCAGACATGTCAGAGTATTTGCTTTGTAGATTTCACATGTTTTCACAGGGGACCTGGCGTATGGGATCTGCAGCTGGGGACGTGAACGAGATAGGCTGCCTACAGCAGATCAGTTACTAACATCGAAAAAACGGTTTAACCAGCAGTTTTGCACATTCTCAAAAAGAGGGTTTATCTCTAGAACAGAGAATCCGACTATTTGGAGTCTGAGAATGGGCTGCTGCGCTTTACGACTTAAAGATTTGAAGGTCAGGGCACATTGGCCTGTCACTAATGGATTATACAAAAGTCATTGTTTGTGGACAGATGTCTCAATTACTCACATTACGGTTGTTAAGCAAACCAGACATACATCATTGATCATTCTGGACTGTAGAGGAAATACAGTTGCCTGAGTGAGAACTAGGAGTGTGTAGAACTAGGGCAAGGAGAGAGAAACTGTGATTAGTCTCAAATTAACTCACCGTTCATCTTCTGTAGGATCTTATCCAGCCGTCAAACATAAATGCCTCGTCATCCTGACCTCTGACCTGCTGACCTCCGACCTGGCTCTCGTCCCCTCAAAGAGAACAGCAACCGTCATGGCCATGTAGCCAGAATCAGAGTGTCAGAATGTAACCCCTTAATGACCAGGTGTGGCGACACGCTGTGGGCCCTGACCAGAGTGACCCGTCCCGGTGCTGGGTCGGCGGAGGAGCGTTTGGGTCATATCCCAGGCGGCACATTGTTTCAGTCTGTCATTTATGAAGAGCTCGGCTGTTCACCATCTTCTCTCACAGTATTGAATGTTCCTTATTCCGAAAGTGGGAAAGAGCGAGGGAACGATAAACCAAGTGGAATCACGGCAAAAAGCTGGAACACCGCCTTCGGCTTCGACAGCCTGTTCTGAGAGAAGGCTTATTAGATTAGTAACCAGTACATCACATTTTCACAGATCACATTGTTGAGAAGAGGAGAGGGCATATTGAGCTGGTTTCTATCCCTTCCTTTCTCCGAGAGACCAGATCACTAGTTTTAAAAATGGCTGCTTCTCATCCCCGGGGGTAGAACTGGACCTGTGACGGAAGCGGAAGGCCTGTGAAACGGGAAGGCTGGAATGAGGGGGGGGGGAGGGAGGTAGCTAAAGGCTGAAAACTATGGATGAGGGAGCACGGGGAGGCATGAGAGGGACAAGCCTTATAGGTGAGTACATTAATGTTTGCTGACAGCTAGCGAGGTGACTCAGCCTATAGCTCCTGTCCTGACCCTGTTCCAGCCTCTCCCGGCCTTCCAAATCATTGTTCTCTTTCCCTCCCTTGGGGGACAGTACACCTGAACCTAGATTTAAAAACGATTCAGTTGAAAATGCATTCAGTAAGATTGTAATCTTTAAACAGTAGTATTGCACAAGCCTTCCGGTTGTTGCATACAACGTTTTTTCTTGTGAAATCATGTTTTCTATTTCGCAACAATACATCATTACCAGGTGGCAACAATGGTCTGATGAACAGAGCAGACCTGAATAACAATCATTCATTTCTGTAGATGAGATATTTCTCCACCATGACGGTGTAATGATGTTTATCGCTTTGTACTAAAACGAAGGAACAATGAAATGCAAGATTAAATTATTAAAAAAACTAAAGAGGGGTTTAGATCACAGGGCAGACATCAAGCAGAATTAAGCTGACACAAAGTGCTTAGCGCTGCCTTCTATAGCTGGCCCCCCCTTCTCTAGCTGGCCTCCCCTCCCGTCCTGCATTAGCTTTGCTAAGCACATTGATTTCATGATAATTTTATTTACTATGGATCTACGAAATACGCGGCAAGATTAAGTTGTTAAAATGTAATATGCTGTATTTAGGGGCCTAGACGTAGATAACGTAGGTTCTGACTTCATTCATTCATGTATGCTTTAGTGTGGTGGACAATCATAAAATCAGCCCTCAAGCCATAACCATAATGAACACATACACAGTATACACAATTTTCGTCATATAAAATGAAATGACTGCAAAAGGGTTGGGTCGATACCTTGTTCAGTTCAATTCCCACGCCAATCAATTGCCACATTCTGCTCATGTGTCTATTTAACTGCTGAGCGGGCACGGTGCTGGGCCTGTTGATCTCTCCAGGCTGACGTCAGCTGGACCCTGACCTGGACTTGGGGCCATGAAAGAGGGCCATGACCAGAGGCCATGGGAAGGGGGCAGAGCCAGGGGGGACGGGGGCAGAGCCAGGGGGGACGGGGGCAGAGCCAGGGGGGACGGGGGCAGAGCCAGGGGGGACGGGGGCAGAGCCAGGGGGGACGGGGGCAGAGCCAGGGGGGACGGGGGCAGAGCCAGGGGGGGACGGGGGAGCTTGCAGCCGGAGGTGGCCTGATAGTGTGACCATGGCAATTTATGATGCCATTCTCCAGAAATATCTGGAGACAGCTGGGTCAGACGTAACCGGAGAGGCTTAAGACAAGGGTGACGGCAGCTCAGAGTTAGCGAGTCATCCTCTTGTGGGTGGTGAGGATGATGTATCAATTCCCTGGGCCACTGTCAGTCCAGTCTGCCTATTCCAGGCCTGCTTATGAGAGCAGAAAGCCCTCCTTATGGGAGGAAAAAAGTTGTTCTTGTGTAAAGGAGAACTTCTCACCCACAGCCTCCGCTTTACAGAAAGTGCTTACCTTGCAGATGGTGGCGAGGAAGAAGGACTTGTCCTCAGGCAGTTTCACTTCTGAGTGTTGGGCCAGTCAGGGGAGGAGATGAAGGGGCTAGCTGTAGTCTGGTCAAATTCCCTCTGGGATAGAACTGACTGTCTCTTTAATCTCCTTTAACGGTGCCTCTGATTAGACATGCACCATACACCATACTTTAATAACACACTGCCAAATACTGTCTTTGTTTCTCAGAGAGTCACTTACTATTGATGTTGATTCAAATTCTAAATCATATAGCAGAGCGTCTTTCATTCCATCGTCTATTACTGTTTCTATACTTGTAAAAAATATCACCGGCTAAAGATTTTCCAGCGGGGTAATCAACCAGTCCCATTGATATTAACGTTGTAGACAGACAGATATGACAATTCCCTGTTAATGATCTGCTCTCATCTACACTGCCGAGAATAACTTCATTCAGAGCTAGTGGTATTTGCTAGCAGGAAAAATGAGAATGTGCTTTGGTTAAAGCAAAGCAAAACATCAATACATCTTTGTAACAATTTCTTTGCTCTCTATCAATAGCAGTTTTCAGGAAAAGTATTTTTGGTTATATCTACTCATTATGACCAAGGTTCATTCGAAATGCAAGGTCAGCCAGTCTAAGAGTGTATGTGGGTGTGTCTGTGTGTGTGTCTGTGTGTGTGTCTGTGTGTGTGTGTCTGTGTGTGTGTGTGTGTGTCTGTGTGTGTGTCTGTGTGCTTACATGACAAGAAACATCAAATAAAAACGGAGCTTCTCCCTTTAGCTGTCAACGTTTCTATTTGCATAATGTACCAGGTTCAGTGCCAGTGTGCAGAGGGGACCCAGGGTCACAGAAGCATGGCGGCAAATATTCACTGTCCCAGCCTGGAAGCCGTGTATGTTGAAATGCTGATTTCTCTTTGTGAGCCAACTGACCGTCAGGCAGTAGCAATGGCCAACGGTGAGCTCAGCCCAACCAAATGTGCATCTTGCCCACCCAATCACAAGTTAAGAAACATTTTTTGTTTGTTTGTTTAGCCAGTGGAAAAATAACACAGAAAATACAATCTCTGTTTCTTATTTCTGATTGGGTGGCCAGCATACAGAGATGGCCAACAGAGCTGTTGCTTGGCACGCAACGTTATGTGGCACTGTCATCCTACAGCACGACAATGTGCCATTCTGACATCCATCTTCATTTCTTTGTTTGCTCGATAAATCCCACCGGCAATTTACAACACATTTCTCTATATGACCGGTGGCATGCGCAAAGTTGAATAATGATCATAAGAGGTATTTTCTGCCTTGCTTGCTATCAAACTCTACCATAGAGACTGTCAATTCTAGAAACTAACATGAGCAAGACAGTCTCTCTTTTAAAATATATAATTATGGTGAGTTTTTTTAGAAAGACATCTAGAATTATTTATTTTTTAATCTGGCTAATGATTCTGTCAACTTTCTGAATAGAAGCCCATCCTAATTTAGCAAGCTGGAACAGAACTGCAGAGCTGCTATTTATTGACATGGAAAATCTCCCCGTTCATTATTTTTCCTTTTGGACTGCCAATCTACCAGAGCTCCTTGCCTAGCAGACTGTGTGCAGCTAAGCCCCTTGCTACTTTACAACAGTTATTCACAGCCCTCGGATAGCACATATCAGCGGGGTTAGCGATCTCCCTTTGTTCTGTTCTTCATGGCTTATTGTCTGTTACACAGATAACAAAAGGCTTCCTTCAAGGCCATCCTCGTGATTGAGGGAAGGTACGAAAAATAGGTTGCCATTAAATGCTTTTCATGGAGAGATGCTGTGTGTCTTTGTCTCTCCCTCTCACCGCTGATCATGTGACCTATTCTTCCCAGACACAGGGGACATCAAGTGGCCACAGCCCAGTGAGACAGAGCAATGACTCTCTGTGCCTCCTGTCCTGTAATGAGGACAGATAGATCGAGAGAGAGAGAGCGAGAGAGCGAGGAGAAGGGGGGGGATTTAATGACGGGGGTAACGTGGTATGACCTTAATATGGTGATCTACAGCACATCGTGGATCGTTTGGAGTTGGCTTGGTTACAGCTTCTGATCACACACTCCCTCTGCAGCCTCGGTCATATCCACACACGTTTCTGATTAGAAAATGGAACCCACGCCGAAAAACACATTGAAACACAATATTTTATATAAGCAACATTTACATCTGCGTCGGAAGCCCGGAGGTAGTCTTCACAGTTGTGACTAATTTATTTCTCGTCCTCCTCCAGTCAGTTTAAACAGACAGATGAGTACCCTTCAGGGACTGTACGCTTCGCGCAGCATCTCTTGTCTGCCTCAGAAAGGTTGACAAAGACCGTAAAGCCTCCGACTAAACGCCAGCCTCCTTTGCCGAGCACAAAGCCGTCAAGGTCACTCACGTTAAGAAGCTGCAATTATTAAATTGACACCGAAATGTCATGGTAAATGTAACATTGTTACATAAGACATTCTTTCAGGGCTGAGGACAGCCTGTATCGTTGTTCTGCCTCAGTCAGGTGTTTTTTTTTACGGGCCTTTACTGTAACACCGAGTATATAAAGCTCTGTATCGATTTAACTGGCCTCACCTCGTCCCCTGGCCAGGTCAGGGTGAACATGAGATGTGAGGAGGTCGTGGTTGCTCCCTCCCCCCGGCCCACAGCCCTGGGAAGCTGAAACACAATAGACTGACAGGGTTCTGGCATGTAACCCCTTCCTGCCCTGAGCCAGCTCTTTCCATCCCATAAACACTCTTCATTATTTATAGCCAATCATATAGGGTCCATCAGCACACACAGGAGGTAACTCAAGCAGCACCAGAGAACAAATGGCTGCCATCAGCAGCTGCAATAATAGCCTCTCTCTCTCTGTCACTCCGTCTCTGTATCTCTCTTTCTCTCTCCTTTTTCGATCTGTTCCTCTCCCTGCCGAACGCTGACTTTCTTTTGAAGTTAATAGTGGAATGAACATAGCCTTGGATTACACTTATTCCAAGTGGAAATACCAGAAAGGTTTTCCTCCAACTGAATAATGATTACAGCGCCCATGTATCCGTGCAGGCTCCCCACCACTTATTCTGCTGGGCCAGATTATACACATCTGTGAGCTTGCAGATAAATAGCAAGTGCATGGTTCTGTTGGTGATGCGTCCTGGTTGGTCCATTGTTCACTGTCTAAAGCAGATAATCGCTATCCTTCAGTGACACAGTGACAATAGTCAGTGGACGTAGTTGGCACCTGTCTGCTGCTTGTGTGGGAAGGCCATTATCAAACCACGACAGGCTTCCAAGGGAGGACCCATTAGAATAGACAGCAACAACAAAAAACAGGATGTGCATATTAGCACTGCTAGCTAGCCTCCCCTGGAAGTGGGAAGGTTATAGCTGATGGTTCCATTGGTGCCCTTTGCCAGTCCCCCAGGATCCACCATGAACAGATTTTGTCCTAGCTTCTCTCTGCTCCAGGACAGGCATATGCTTCTGCTGTGGATACATTCTAGAAGGCACTCTCGAGAGCCCACTCGGCACAGCACTTGTCTCAGCGCAGCAGTAATCGGGAGCTTCTCAGTAAACAAGCCGTCGTGAAGGAAGGCTATTTGCATAGTAAGGAGGGAGAGAAGGAGGAATGTGTGTGTGTGTGTGGGAGGGGGGGGGAGGCGGGGGGCACCTGTTGCAGGGGTGTGAGAAAGATGGCTGTGATGTTCTTCGAATTTTGAGGGGAAACACTGTGGCTCAATCAGTTCGTTCCCCCGTAAGATCCGAGTGCTTTTTTATCCGCTTTCAAAAGACTCAGCGCTTTCCTCTATTCTCCTGGCGCAGTCTCAGAGGAACAAGACCCAGATAAAGCTGTGCGGCGCAGGAAGCCAAGCTGCAGAAGGGTAATTAAAGACCCAAAGTTCTCCGCATCAACAAACTCTCCTCAACTCTCCTGAGCTCGCCTTTTTTTCCTACAGCTGTCACTTGCGCTCCTCGTCAGCACACTTAACATGGTCAGACACTTTTAAACCCACTTCTCCCAAATGTCTTAAAGTTTAACCTTACCCTTATCTTAAGGGTAAAAAACTGACCTGCTTTCACTGCACCCTCAAATTAAGCAGCTTAATCGAATTTTAAACCCCAAAAGCTATTTTGCAACAAGAAACAACCTGTCATTCATCCCAAATATTTGTCATATCTGGGTTTTCCCTCTTCACAGTGCAGAAAGACTGCACAGAAGCATGCTGTACATGGGACAGCCTCCATGCTGTACATGGGACAGCCTCCATGCTGTACATGGGACAGCCTCCATGCTGTACATGGGACAGCCTCCCGCAGACCCAGTCAAGCTCAGGACATGCACTAAATCGGAGGGCAGTAGGTCCGCGCAGGGCGGAGAAAGATTATTTTCATAGACATTATATAGACAATAATAACCTTCACCTTCTGTTGTAAGGTTACGCTTGTGACACAGCCTATTTGTGGCTGAGTCCTCTTACTCCTCTAGTTCTTCGGGCCGGCAGGACTTGGACGGGAGAGTATTAATAGTCAGCGAGCAAGCTGATATTCCCTCGCATCCTATTCCCAGTCTCATGCAGCCTCAAGATCTCCACCGTACGGCTGCATCTTTCCACAGCCACATGTCCAACCAGAGGATAATCCATGAGCCAGAACAATGACCGTGATCGTATTGTGGTATTAAAAACAGTTTGAAGAGGCTTTGTTTCATTAAGTTCTCAGGAAGAGATTGGTTTGTTGAGTTATGTATATGTTCAATCGGCAACCTGCTTGTGGTCACTGTTAGCAAGAAGCTACAAGCAGGGATAGACTCAATGTTTCCTATTAAACATCGCACAGATTCCCTGAATGTGTCCTGCAGTCCCCTGAGTCTAAACCAACCAGGTTCCCTGGGCTGCCAGGTAGAGTCTGCGACAGGGTCCTGCACTCTGGGAGGAAAACCTGAAGAGTTACTGTGTGCTAAATCCAACCCCATGGAAAACCAGTCCTGCTGTCCTGGGTGATGTTGTACTCTCCTTCTGACCTATTTACACACAATCTTTACGTTCTGTCTCTCAGCTCTAGGTGGGAAAATGTCCTGCACCTACACATGGTACAAAACAGGCAGGTAGACGGTAGCTCGGGCTCAGCCAGCATGTCCCCTTAAGGATGACTGGAGGTAGGAGTGGGTTTCATCTCATTGTCTTCTTAAGGAAATTCGAAAGGAAAATTAGAAGAAAATTATAAAAATACACTGCTCTGCCTGTTTAAGTCAGCAGATGTTGTTTTCAGAGCGAGCGTCTGTCTAAATGTTGATTTCTCATGTACATTCAGTCCTTTCCCCATTACTTTTTTGTGGTTCTCTACTGTGCGTGTTTCAAGCATAATACTTCCACTCAATATGATTTGGGTCACATCTGTATGTATTTTGTACTCCTTTTTAATGAGATGTTTAGTTGAAACTGTCATCAGCAATTGAGGACTCTCGATTAGAGAGATGAAATATAGATCGACACAAATTTGCAACAGCGTGGATCCTGCTGTGGAGAAGCGCAGTCACCCAATGACAGCCTCTTCTGAAAGCTGCCCTGAAAGGCTTGGTTCTGGAGAGGGTTTTATTGATGAGAGGAGGAAGTAGAGGAACGCTCGCTGCCCTCTGGGAAATGATGCTTACTGCATCGCTGGATTCTCTACTCCATTTATCACCACATTCCTTTTTTTTGGTGACGTGTTTCCACTGCCTCAGACTGCTGGTTAAACAACAGGGCCTGAGGAAGACGGGTGAACCCAGACAGGGTTAACACCCAGTTTACAGCATAGAGAAACTCTAATCATATTTGTTATTGTTCTCATTCTAATTACTTATCTCCTATTTTGTCTGGTTGGCTGACGGAATGTTAAATAAACAGGAGGGAGGTGATTACACAAGAGCATAACAGAGAGATGGGAGAAGCTCTTTCAGAGAAGGCCAAGTGCTGATTTTTTGTTGGTTTGTTTGAAGCCCTGTGATACCAACTGTCAAACTGGGCGGTGGAGTCAACCTTGGAACAGATACTCTATACCCACTTCCACCTGGCGCTTCTAGAGAGCCCCTTGCACAGGCTTCACGGCTAGAATACCATCTGCTGACGTCTGCTGTCGCTGGCATTTCTAATCAGTGACTGGGGTCTGGTCATGTCACACGTCTAATCTGGAGCCGGCATACCTCCCTCCATCCAACCTTTCTTCCGTGTGACTCAGGGGGTCCTGTGGTTTCAGAAGCCTCTCGTCATCTCCCCATCGGCTCCTATCTTACCCCTCCCTGTCACGCACGCACACACTGGCTTTTTGAAGATGACAGTTTTGTCAAGCGAAGCCCTTATTAACCTTTCACATTCATTTGCATTAAAAAGTTCACATCTTATTTTCACATTTTCGGCACTGAATGCTGACCTTTTGGCGTGAGCAGAACAGTGTAATTTGTGGTCTGCTTTTATTCAGTTAAGGCTTTGTTGTTTGACGAATATATCAGTGCAAAGATTACAGTCAGGGTTCTTAAAGCCATAAATATGACCCATTGGTTGTTTAAATACAGCTGTCTGATGGTTAGAGCAGTCTGGATCTTATTTCCAACATTGTCTGTAGCACAAGGCTCACAAAGAGGACAGCATGAGTCGGAATGGAATTTGCAATCTTCCCTAACCCAACCGTACACAATCAAACACGCACACTCCTTTGTAGGTGAAGAGGATAGTGATTTCTCCCAGTTCAGTCAGATTGGAATGTATTGATTGTCTTGCCGGCGTGAGTTTCCCAGACAGCACTGAGCCCCAGCAGACCCCTCCCCTCCCCCACGCCGCTGCCCTCATACTAGCTCTGGTTATCTCTGCACCGTACTGGGAGCACACAGAGGATTTGTTGTTATCATTGGGTAGAATATGAATTGCCTCTGTGTAGCCTCTCCATGTGAATAGAAACTCTTCCCAGATATATCACAACCCACCAACACCACAACCATCCCCAAGCCCCGCACCCCCAGACAGTGTCCTTGTAGCAGAGGCATGATGAAATTTAATGGCACAAGTGCAACTTTCATACATAAACAAATTTCTCCATGTTTCAGTTTTCTGCCACCCAGCCATTCAGGTCCTCTTTCAGGCTACAGCAGCACAGTCAGCCCCAGAGAACCACAGGCTGCATGAATTATGCAGGTAGAAAGGAGCACAGGTAAAGAAGGGGAAAGGGTGGAGAGGTGGGGAGGAGAAGAGAGGAGAGGAGAGGTCAGGACAAGAGAGGAGAAGAGAAGAGAAGAGAGGAGAGGAGAGGAGATGAAAGGGCAGGAGAAGAGAGGAGAAGAGAGTAGAAATAGAGGATCTCTGAATATGATCTCCCTGCTACCTGAAACACTGCCTCCCCATGTGGACCCAGAACACATTGCCCCATCCCATCACCAGCCTGCTGATGTCACTCCAGATTCCCCAGGCTGGTGCTGTTTACCAACTGGGATACACAGCAGACGGGCTGCAATAACCATGGAGGGCTGATGATGTCATAACGCGTGGAGATTGAAGAGAGGAGGAGGTGCACAGGCGGAGGCAGCCCAGTCATTTTGTTTACAACAGAATCTGTCTCATTTGTTGACATTTATGGCATCATACGTCTGTGAAAACATAAACGCTGGGGAGGTTATTTACAGAAGGAAGCTTACTTCCCAGCCCAACGCACTGACATGTTATATCTCACTCCGCAGATCCGTTTCTGGTTCAGCTCCCCTCCTTCCTCATTACAGAGATCAAATGCTAGGGCCAGTGTGATTCAGGACAGGGTAAATCCCATTCCCTTGACCTGTAGGCAGAGAAATCTGGGTCTGTTTCTCAAAAGGCAGTCCAAGTACTGGAGCACTGCAGCTATTTTCAGCTGCTCTTCCACACTTTCTGGAATTAGTAACACACAATGGATTCTGCCCTTAATATTTCAGACGTGAGCAGCTTGGCGTAGAGCCATCTTGCCCCAGGGGAGATCCAGCCATGTGGAGTTCCTCTGACATGCTCAGCCAACACGGAGATCTGACTGTGTGTGTGTGTATTTGTTTAGAGAGGATCCTCGAGAGGCACTCATGCGGAACAGCAGCAATGAGGCCCGGACCTCTAAACATCCGGAGGCTAGACACAGGCACAGCCGACTAACAGGGAGACTCCATGTGACCCTCTCTGCTAATCAGCCGGCAATTATCTCTGGGGATGAGTACAGCAGAGAGTGACTCCCACTCTGACATGGGTATAGAACTGCTGTGTGTGTTTTACAGTTGCTGGGCAATGGCAAGTTTGCCGGGTCAGGTATGCAGATTGGCATCAGAAGGCAGTCTGGAGGGCGTTTGTGCGGTTTCCGTTAATTAGCACGGAAAATGTGTGTCAGGATTGAACCCCTCATTGTCGGTTCCACTTGAGTAAGGCTCATGGCTAAATGAGGTCTTCATTATAGAGGCATTATAGAACCCGTCATCAAGCTATCCACAGGAGAAGCATCAAGCTATCCACATCAACTGTCTTTGGTTCAAATGCACTGATTCTCTCTCAACTTCCTATATCTCTCTCTTTACTCCTCCCCCCCCCTCACAGAAACACAAGTCCTTGTCTAGTTGCTCTGTTGTGGACTGATAGACTGTGTCGTCTAGACCTGCCCAGCACCTAGCCGTCCTCCTCATCCAACACAGCGTCGGACAGGACCTTGTTTAACCTGCACCTTACTGGACGCTGCAGACAGACATGACACAGAGATAACAGGCCAACACAGCGGCGCAATGTGCTGCTGCTGATTCAGAAAGCAGACGAAAGATGTCAACCTGCTTTGTGTTTGAAGTAAATAAGTCTCTCGGCAGTGAGTCTGTGTGGGGAGAGATAGGGCATGTTTTTTACACATTGCCACCAGTTCCTTATTTTGTGACGAGACAGTGTGTATGATGGATATTGGGATTGGGGTCCCTTGAGAGGCAACCGGCTGAGAAAAACCCTCCCCCCTCCCTGACAGGCAGGCAGACGTGACTGACAGTCCAATGCTCCACTTATGGGCTCTCCTCCTGCAGAGACTGGTACAAGTCAATAGATTTGGATAGGGAGCTGCTGTTCCCGTCCACTTGGGAAAACCTGTAAAGTGCTTTTCCAGGAAGATGATGACTCCTGTCAATGTGATAATGAAACTGATCATACATCTAGCACGAGAAACAATTACATAATTGCCTTTGTTACGAACAATCATTATTTGAGTGTTTGTGTCAGTCAGTCAGGTAGGGTGTATCATCGGGGTATGTACGTAATGTTTAATCTATTATCATAATCTTCAGTTCCTACCTTGAATGACGCACTAAGCCAAATGTGAAATATTACGTTAATTAGCAGATTGCCTGAGTGCCTGCTGTGCCTGAGTGCCTGCTGTGCCTCGGGCGCTTAGCTCTTATGTGCCTTCTCATACCCTGTGTGTTGTACTGTGTGAGAGCCAGTCACATAGTCAGTATCAATTAGAAGACAAATGAACAGGTCACAACAACACCAAATGACAGCATGACTAAATAAGTCAACAGAAAGTGCCGTGCCCTCAACCCAACCTATTTTCACGTTTAGAACACCAGCACCCTGTACCCTTCTCTAAACATGTTTGCCTGAGCAATGCTTCTTTGAATGATTCGTACTTTTTATAAATCTAGGACTTTGCAAAAGTGTGTGAATTGAGATGTAAAGATTGGAGCTGGCAGTCTTCATAGTGGCCTCCTCAGGGGAACTCATTTGTCCACAGTGGTGCCTCTAAATAAAGCCTGTCCATCATCTATCTTCACTTAAAGAATATTCATCTTGTCTCTTCTCAGGAGCCTGTGGGAGAGGGAGAGGGAGAGGGAGAGGGAGAGGGAGAGGGAGAGGGAGAGGGAGAGGGAGAGGGAGAGGGAGAGGGAGAGGGAGAGGGAGAGGGAGCGGGAGAGGGAGAGGGAGAGGGAGATGACGGGAGAGGGAGAGGGAGAGGGAGAGGGAGAGTCTGCGGCAAACGCTGAGCCTACGGAAGGGTTGCATCTGAAATAGGGTTGGACGAGGGCCTGAGAGGATTCGTTGTGGAGGTGTTTCATACAGAGGGGGTTTTGTATGGGACTGAATGACTGCAGGTGCTGGCTTGTTATGAGGTTCAAACCAGGACAGAGAAAACATCTGCCTTCCACAGAGAGCCTGACACTGCAGATTTTCAATAAGCAAAGCCAAAGATGGCTCCCTTAATTACACTTCATTTTCATGAGTTGAAAGTGGTTTTGCATGAGAAATTATGCAAGAGTCTTATGCAAGGCTCCCAGCGCAGGACCCTCCCCTCCCCTCTGCTCCTCACCCCTTCCCGGTGCCCCTCTTCTAGGAAGAACCTCCCCCTGTTGGTGCGAGCTGTGCTTACCGCCTCCTCCTTAATGAGAGGTCATAAAACATGGATACAAGCCCACATCTGTGGCTCCCTAAACTCACAGCACCATGTGT
Organism: Mallotus villosus; assembly: GCA_903064625.1. Classification (NCBI taxonomy): domain Eukaryota; kingdom Metazoa; phylum Chordata; class Actinopteri; order Osmeriformes; family Salangidae; genus Mallotus; species Mallotus villosus. The sequence continues at coordinate 348,786 of CAEFZP010002343.1, read as the reverse complement.
TCTGAGGACATCCCTCCCCTCCACTCCAGCAGACCCACAACATGCGCTGTGTTGCACTGCATGTTGGTTGGCAATTTAATACACTGTAATTGTTGGGTTGAGAGTGTACGACAAATTGCGATGGAGGACGGTATTATAATTGGATAATATGCACCTTGCAGAGAAAATCATGTCTCCGTGTGTTATTGTGGGCTACCATTGCGTTGGGGTGAGATTGTGACCAGACGAGACGACAGAGGTTGTGCTCTCATGTTCCTGACTTCAGGAGAGAGAGATGAGGGCCCTCCACACTACTGACTGGTTTTAGGAGGGGAAGCAGTACTTTAAACGCCCTCTCTCTCTATCTGCTTCCAAGGAGTTTTAATTAAAATTACACCATGGATCAACAGCACTGCAGCCTCTAATTAAGAAGATAGGGAGGGGATTTACAAAACACACAAACTCACACACACCAACGTACTCTACACACACACCAGCAAACACATACATACATACAAACATCTGCACACAAGCAAACAAACACGCAAACAAACACAAACAGACACAAACAGACACACAAACAAACACACAAACAGACACATGCTGTATACAAGAAAAGAGAGTTTCAGCTGGGTCACTTTCTCGCGATTCTGAATGTTCAAAATAATATATGTCAGATTGAATCAGTACATGCGCATTTAAATATGGATGGATGTTTGGAAGCTCAGTAGATAAAGTAAGTGGGCTATTACTTTTGTACATACCGCTCAATTGTCTTAATTAACCATTCACGTCACTAACATAAATCTTTTAGTTCCAGAGATCAAAACCAAGATTACAAATCCACAGCATTTGATTGTCCCCCAAACCTCCTGAGGACTCCAGACATGTTTGGAGACAGGAAATGACCCGGGAATTCATCCATTTAGGCATTCAACTGATCCGTTTGTTCTTCTTGGCTTTGAAAAGGTCACTAGGTCTGACAGTGGTGGAGTTGTACCATATTATAGTTGTAATAAACTTGCTGCTATCTAAGGGAGTGGCATCCAGAGTTCACAGTGTTCTGGGCTACATACTGTATGATGCCATGGAGAGAACTGTTGTTTTTCCTCTCACTCCCTAAGTACTTCTCTCACTAACTATTTCAGTCTCTCTGTTTCTCTTAGAGAAAATGTGGGCATTGGGAGATGCGATTGGGGGGGGTGCAGCATCACGAGACAGTTCAAGGAAACCAAGGGAGACTGAGTGGGAGGGAAACACAGAGAAGGAGAGGGTGCTGGAGAAAAGATGATGAAGCCTAATGTCAGCCTGTAAATATAGCAGCAGATCAGCCATGCCACGTGCGAGGGATATGCCAGCGTCAGGCTTTACTGTGCCAAGACTGATGGATGAGGCAAAGTGGCCAGTCAACCACACACATCTCTCTCTCTCACACGCATACACGCACGCATTCACGCACGCATTCACACACACACACACACACACACACCACACACACACACACACACACACACACACACACACACACACACACACACACACACACACTGGGTGCCTTCCATTTCCCTTTATAGATAAGACCTCACACTCTCTTTCCCCCGGCGTCAGCCACAGTGTGACAGCGATGCACCCCCCCTGCCAAAGCCCCCTGGCTCTAACAACTGTCTCTGGATCGGTTCTTACACTCGGATCACGTTCTCCCGGGCAGAAAGCAAGTTTGATTCGGCTCACCCCAGAAGTTGGTGGTAGTGGTGGTGGTGGTGGTGCAGAGCAGCAGAAGCTCTGTCTCAGACCTGGGGGCCATGCTGGCCTGCCCAGCTGGAGCTCTGCTGTATCTCTGTAGAGCAGAGGGGAGCTGCTGCTTCTGAAGCCCTGGCCTCCCAGTCATCTTTACTGCCGGGTTCCAGCCCAGCTCCAGCCCTGTGCACGGTCCACCTCCCCACTGTACTGTGCCTGTCCACACAGCACGCAGCAGATTAGCATGTGTTTAGTGGCTCTTGCTCGCCTGTAATTGCTGTCCTCTGCCCCCAGGTTTTTTTTGGGGTGGGGGGAAGCTTCTTATTCGACACCAGTTTTTAAATGAGTTTCTTTGCTGGCTCTCTATCCGTAATAAGGAGCTGGGCCGGGGTTACAAAATTGATTGATAAAAAGGCTCTCACAGTCGGTTGTTCAGACATTCATTTTACTCCAGTTCCCATGAGCACTCCTCTCAGCCATGCACTCCAGTCCCCCTTCTCCTCCCTCCTCTACTCCCTCCTGCCCAAACTGTGGCTTGTTGAATTAAGGTTAATGTTGTGTTGCATCTCTTGTCAGTGTTACTGCCTCGGGAAAACAGCTCTTATTTGTGCTAAAAAAGAGCTTGTCAGAGGTTTTCTTTCTTTCTTTCTCTCTCTCTCTCTCTCTCTCTCTCTCTCTCTCTCTCTCTCTCTCTCTCTCTTTCTCTCTCTGTGTCTCGCTGTCTCTCTGTCTTTCTCTCATTCAGGGTACTTCTATGTGACCAAAACAGCATAATGAACACGTACAGTATGCTCATGGCATTTGTTATGTGATTATGTTGAACATCTATGGAGGGTTGTTTGCTTGGCCTTGTACTATGCAGGAGATATATGGCAGCCTTCTTCACATTCACTGCAGGCTTTCACAACAAATCTAGGTCGACAAAAAACACACTGCCCACCTTTTCCCGGGAGATTATTTTTTGTTGTCGAGTTGTACAGGAAACTCAGCTGGCTGAATGCAAGAGGATGATCAAATCATGTCATTTTCAGAAATGAGGAAGCCTTCTCTCATAATGATGTGATCCTGCCCCCGCACCAGTAAGCCAGATGACGAGACCTGAAGAGTAGGAGCAGACTGGCAGATGTGTCCCGGCCCGCGTGCACTGGGAGACAGAGGTAGCAGAGCGGGCATAGCCTAAGGCTGGGTGTCATTCTGCCCCCACCTCTCATATGCTAACATATATGACATACATTTACATCTAGTCATTTAGCAGACGCTCTTATCCAGAGGGACTTACAGTAAGTACATGGACATTCCCCCGAGGCAAGTAGGGTGAATGGCCTTGCCCAAGGACACAACGTCAATTTATTAGGCCGGGAATCGAACCAGCAACCTCCTGATTACTAGCCCGATTCCCTAACCGCTCATCCACCTGACTCTCTAGAGTCCCTTTAACCCTCTACAGCCTGATGGCCTGAGTGTGGGCGCCGGGTCAAACCTCTCATGAAAGCTCTCTCTGTGCCAGTGTCCTGGCCAGATGAAATGAGCTCAGCACACAAAGGAGCCAGAGATAATCAGATAATTTCCGAGCCGGGCTCCATTATAGTGTCTGTTCCCTGGTGGCATCGGGAGTCTACAGCTTAACCTCTCCTAGAGGATTGAGAGGGGAGTGCTGCAGCAACATTAAGTGATTATTGTCTGTGTTAGGAGAGGAGATGGTAGGAGGGGTGGGGTGGGGTGGGGTGGGGTGGGGTGGGGGCGGGTGAGGCAGTACAAGGCAGTAGAGGGGAGGAGATGAAAGGAAATTAAAATAGGAGAATATAAAAATAGGGGTGAGAAAAGGAGAGGAAATGGGAAGAGAGAAGTACAGATACTGATACTGAGAAAAGTTATTTCCAGGTTGGTTCGAAAATCTATTAGAGCAGCATTATTAAATAGTGTCATCTCAGTATTCTTTCAGGCATTTTTGGTTAATGAAAAAACGAATAATTTCAGCTTCGAACAAAAGCTACTGTTTAACTGTTTAGATTGAGTATGTGAAAATGCTGCCTCATCTGTCTAGGCCTTTTAGCATAGAGATGATGTTTACCCCTTCCACTATTAGTGATGAGAGAGGCCTGCCATGGCTGAAAGGTTGGGTTAAAGTTTATGAATTTGATGAGTCAGGAAATTTCATGTCAACAAGCAACCCCCAAACATCATTTATTTACACCGTCTTTGTATTAAGGAAAAGCAAGACGTTGAACTCTCCAATCCTAAAATTCAACATGACGTCAATGCAGCCCAACTTTCATGTCTTCCCCTCCATCCCTGCATCCCTCCGTTCGTCTGTCTGCTTGATTGCTGTAGTGCTATGACGATTCTATTATGGATGCCTTCCCTTTCCCAGAGAGAGGCTCGGCTTAAACTCTCAGTCAGACGATCAAACTAATCTTCTCACTGCGTCAAAGATCTCCGTCTCTCGTCCCAATCTCTCGTCGGTGCAGAGCAGCAGATTAAGGCCCCTGGTCTCTTTCGCTAAGCTCACTAAGCAGATGGACAGATGCCGCTGGAGGGGCTGAGTTCTTTCATTAATAAAGATATTGACATAGATGAGCCTGCCGTCTCCTTGTTCCCAGAACTGCGTTTAGACGACACACCTTTGAGGATTCAGGCCAGCACTGGAGGCCCCTCAGGAGGGCCACTTTATTAAGTGTCTTGAGTGGATGTGTGTGTGTTTGTGTGTGCCAAACCTGGCCTTTTGGTTTGTCATGACTTTAATTAATGTTAGAGATGGATGGTACGTCTGTCTCCAGATGTTCCCCCTCTCCATTTCCCTCCATGTAGTGTGGAGTCAGCTTTACCCAAGCCTTCCCCACAGTCGAACGCTCAAGCTTTTTTTTTCTCTCATTTTCATATCCATTTGCGCCGGCTTCTGAAGGTAATGTGGGTCAGGGACAAGCTGTGTATCCGAGTGTTTTCAGTGTACGGGAGGACCAGACTTAATGAAAAATGTCTTATCTTTTATTACTAGGAATCCCATCGATCAAAAGAAGTCCCCCTCGACACCGAGGGGAGAGGCCAGTAATTAGATGGGAATTAAGCACAGTCAGAGAGATCTGTTCAACACTCACTCTGCAGGCCATGAAAAATGCATTTTCGATCAGAATATCTAAGGCTCTATATTGTCTTATGAAATCCCTTTTAGTCATGAATAGAGGCACTCATGGCCTCTACACACTTGGTGCTGCAGGATGGCTACTCAAAATGTCTAGTTTTTAAACAATCAAGCTAAACAACATGAAGTAATCTACTAAATCATGTATTCAAGTGATCTCTGGATTTATTCGGGATATTTAAATCCATCCACTTACCTACTAGATTCTCTATGCGGAAAAATAAGTAGCTTGCTCAGCATTTTCTATGTTCTACACAAAACCACAAGCTTTTTACAATTTAATTAAGATCAAATGAATTCTGCAGAGGGTAGCTATATTTAAGTCTGACTTTGAAAGTAAAATGACAAATACAATAATCGAACCAATCCTGTCCCCATTGTACATTCATTGTAATTCCATTTGCCAAGCACACACACAAAGGATGTATCACAGCCATGTCATGCCTAGGGAGGAACGTAACGCTGAGATTACCCAGAGTGTGGAGCTTCCCTGTCGTCTGCCACGCTAGGCGCTCTGGGAGGGAGGGTGTGCTAGGCGCTCTGGGAGGGAGGGTGTGGGCCGTGCTAGCCGTGCTGCTGGGGATGCACTGCTCACAAACAGTACATGCTGGCGTCACTGTGACACGCACGGTCCTCTGCCTCTGCACGTCACGTCTGGGCTCGGTCAAAAGGGAGGTAGGGAGTCAGATGGCTGAGCGGTTAGGGAATCGGGCTGTTAATCAGAAGCTTGCTGGTTCGATTCCCGGCCGTGCCAAATGATGTTGTGTCCTTGGGCGAGGCACTTCACCCTACTTGCCTCGGGGGAATGTCCCTGTAGTTACTGTAAGTCGCTCTGGATAAGAGCGTCTGTTAAATGACTAAAAGTAAATGTAATGTAAAAACCTTCTTCTCTCTTTTTCTCTTTGCTTCTCTCTCAGGGCCTCATGTACGTACATTCGCAAACGTAGCGGTATTTGCGCCATGGCCAACCCGCAGATTGCGCACACTGTGATACTTCAGTTTACGTCGTATTTACGAAACCTGCAGGTCATCAGGTAATCAGCGCCTTTCTCCGCCCACTATAACGCACATTGCGAGCATTTAAACGCGCAATTGAATGGGCCTCCTTCTCGCTGTCATGGATCAGCCGAAGTCCAAACAGCGAAAAGGAAAATTCAGTGACAACGAAGTGGATATTCTAGTTCACGAGGTCACAGCAAATTTAAATGTAATTCAAGGCCGGAATTCAACACCAACACAGAAAAATGCCATATGGACAGAAATTACTAAAAAAATTAATGCAATATCATCAACACGCAGGCAAGTGGAAGATGTGAAAAAGAGGTGGCAGGATATTAAACGTCGAACTAAAGAAAAAGTAGCTTTCAACAGATCACAGGCAAGGAAAACTGGTGCCATTTCACCAGGAAACATCAGCGAGTAAACCTGCATCCTGGTTTACGCCTGCTTTTCAAAAGCGGAGAATTTTCACCGCAAATTGGAAGCACGCTTTCACGGGAGGTTTCTGTACATACCGCGGAATACATAATTAGGCGCAGTTTACGCATCTCCTCCCATCTCTTTATGGGAACTCCCACTTTCCCCTTGACACTCCCGTGAATGCATATGCATGACTCGGAAAAGCGCAATTTGCCATTTTCAGTTCCCGCGACACGCAGTCTGCGCTTTTCACCCAGTGCGGCATGTTTGTACATACCTCGCCATGTTTTTACGCGCAAATTGCGAAACAAATACGCCTGAAGTGGGCGCAAAAGCGTTAGTACATGAGGCCCTCAGTGTCTTTACCTAGTCTAGGCAAATACCAGACCTCTCCCTCTTTCTTCGCCTCTCTACCTCCATGTCTCTTTTAATCTCCCTTTTGTGCGCTGTACTCTTCCATCATCCACAAAGACAATGGTCTCCTAGTGCTGTTAGTGGTCTTAATACTGTTCCATGTGGTTCCATACCATCCTTACAAACCATCCTGCTAGACATACACACGTGGAATAGTGCGACTATGGTCTTGTAAGCGGTGGTGTAAAGTACTCAGTGTACCCCCTGTGTGGTCCAGTCCAGCCTCTAAATATAGCCACCTTCAGTCAGTGCTTGGACCGACTAACCTTGCCCTGTTATATGGACCTGAGGGAGAGAGGCAGGGGGAAGAGACGGAGCAAGGTAGGAAAGGGGAAGAAAAACTGGTGGCCTTTGATCAGAACATTCTACACACAGAACTTTTCTCTGCATTCAGCCAACTGTCATCCAGAGTAATGTTTGAGTACAGAAACCATTTCCCTCAGAGCGTTCCCTCTAAACCAGTCATGCACCTGACAGTAGTCTGCCTCCACATACTACAATATCCCGGTTTGTGTTTACATTGCATTTTATATAAGTGACAAGAGAGGAGAGCCCGAGTTGACAGGCAATCCTAGTGGAGTTTTACAAGCCTCTGACATGCACCTGGCTCATGAGGTGGCGTGTGTGTGTGTGTGTGTGGGGTGACAGGGGAGACCTCTATGTCTTGGCACACCTGTAAATCAGTTATAGGGCAGAGTGTTCTCACAAGGGCAGTGTTAACCAAAGCAACTTATGAAGTCTGAAGCATTCTGCTCTAGTCACACCTTCTGTTCCAGGAAAAGGTTTAGAACCAAGGGGCCTCTCACAGATTTTGTGAACCACATACCAGCACACACACACGCACACACACACAGTTGACTCTGCCATGGCTCGATCCATGTGATGATGAGATGATCTGAGAGATGAGGAGGTCAGGGCTCACAGTGAGGACCACTAGGGCTCCTCCCCATGACCTCTGACCTCTGCGCCCTCTCCTACACCAGCAGGCACAGCAGAGGACGGATGAAGTTATGTTTCCCACTAGAACATGTCGTCCCTCAGACAAATCCCTGGCAGTCCATAGGCAAGATCATGTATGACCAACTGCATCATCCAAAAGTTTGATCTTCCCTGCTGTGTTTTCTATCTGTGTGACGCAGGTCTCTGGGAAGCAGCATGATGAGCACAGAGGGGAAGGCTGTTCCTAATGGCTCCCCTGGCTGTGGAGTCATGTTCTGGAAATGGGATTTGTGTCTGTGTTGCTCTGTATGACATTCCCATCTTCACACAAACACAACACACGTGCTCACACACACACACAACATGCAGACACACACATAAATACAGCACAAACATATACGGACCGAGTAAACATATCAGCAGCTCGTCCCAAAAAGCCCCCGAATTGTGTCATCAACCTTTAAACTTTGGAATGAAAGTGAATTTTCCCTTTTTGATGTTCACGTCGTTAAATCCCGCGGCAAATTAATTCGCTGAGGAAATTAGGAAAAGGGGTCTGAACATTTGTCAAAAACAGACATCCATATTTGATGACTTTGAAATTGTAGAAGCAGCGATGCCCTATTTGGGGTTCATCCTTGTGTCTGCTCCCGGCCCCTAGCTCATCTGACACAGGGATCTCGCCTCTTTAAAGTGGATCCAGTGATGCTGGCTATAATAAGAAGGATGACATCCTTCAAAGGCTCATTGATTGGTGTTGCAAAGGTTAAGATCTTGGGGATTACCATCCTCTATAGTGGAGGATGACATGCCAGTCATCATATCCCCCCCCCGCTCATGTGTAGGAACCAGCTCACCAAAGCTGCATTGGCCTCGTGTCAGAAACAATGTCCCGTCTGGTGTTCCCTTCATACTAAAGGCTTTGTCTGTGAACGTGTTTACGATGCCTGCCTGCCGTCCTGTCCCTACATCTGTGCCCTGACAGGATATGATGTGGGTAGCAGTATGGAAGTGGAGAAGCGTTGACTTATCTGAAGGATAAGACTTATCTGAAGGAGCGTACATTATGCAGTATTAAACAGGAGGCTGACCTTTGACCTGCTGATGCCACACTTGATCAAACAAGCAAGACCATGTTCTGCTGGTGAAAATTACAAGACCTTTTGGGAGCGTCGTAGCGGTAACCTAGGATACGGTGAATGTGCAACTTCTATTTATCTTCCCATACCTCCACCTTGCATTCATGAGAATTGATTTATTTGGAGGCCGTTCTCGGAGCAACCCAAGATCCATATTTCAGTGGGATCTGCCTTTCTTCCTCTGGTTGACCCGGCAACCCCGGAGGACCAGTGAGGAACAGTAATATCGTGGGATAAAAGAGGTTTCACCTTCAGATGCTGTTTCTACTGAAGGGGTTGATGTCATTGATGGAGCTGGGAAATATCTAATGCGTTCTGCTGTTTGCATGATTGGCAGGCATCATGGACCTTCCCCCCCGCCCTCTGTGGCATCTGTATTCATTTATTCCAGCGAGGGAAGGCGGTGGGATGGGGGAAATGGAGGCTGGCCGGGGGGTCGGAGGAGAGGAGCAGAATGGTGGATGGTGAGAAGAGAGCGAGGCGCTGTTTGATACTCTGGTCGTGTGTGGTGGAGGTCATCAGCTATATCGCATTACAGGCTATCACTCTGTCAGAACATGGCTGTCAGAATGGGCTAACAAGATCTCTCTCGCACACACACACACACACACACACACGTATATGTGTGTGCATACAGGACGCACACACACACACCTAGTCACATACGATTTCACCTTGCCGAGGTCTTCCCCCGTGGCCCCAGTCAAACCTCAGCCGCTGATGATGGAGCTGCTGCAGTGATGTTCTTGAGCGGGCTCGGTGCTCCAGGCTGGGTTGTGCTAGACAATTGTCTCTCACCAGAGCTGGCCCGTTACACACCCCATAAGACCTGTTCTAATTAGCACGTCGACTGTAAAGACGCAGCCAATGAGCCGTTAAGGTTGGTCCGGGGGAGGGGTAAGGATCCAGGCAGCCATTGTGTCTGCACCATTGCACCACCATAAAAACCTGACCTTTACAAAGGTCAAAGTGCAAGGTGCCACAGTCCACAGCCCCCTCTGGGGAAGTGTGTGTCACTGTGTGTGTGTGTGGTGTGTGTGTGTGTGTGTTTGTGGAAACTGGTGTTATAACCATTTTGAGAATTGAGTTGTAAATATAGACGATCTGTTCAAGGCTGGAGTGCACCATTATATTGTGATATCCTCATATAATATAGAACCTCCTCATTGTTATCTCTGACAAAGAGGATTCCTCTTCCTCCAACCCTATCTGGATGAGAGGGGAGGCTCCCCGCCTCTCGCTGTCTTTCTCTTTCAATCACTTTCTCGTGTACACAGTGCTTTTCTATCAGCCGCAAAGAAAATGGTCTCCACGGAGATGTATCGGAGTAAACAACAGTGCTTTTAGCGGTGTTAGTTTGAAGTCAGTTTCATTCAGTTTCTCGCAGAAATCCTGAATGGCCTTTCTGTAGGGGTGAGTGGTAGAGGGACACGCACTCAGGTGCTGTGTGCTCGCCTTCGTTTGAAAACGTTTGAGACACGAGCAGGTGGAGAGCAGCTTGATCAGCATTCACATGGCTGTGCCTACAGAGATATCCCTGGTTCATGAATACTGATGGGGTGCGTGTGGGTTAGTATGGACCCAACGTGTTGTTTTGTGTTTGGAATCTGCGTTCTCTCGCATTCGAAATGTATTAGGAAACAAGTTGCTCCTCACTTACAGATGTTAGGTTCAACATGGGCGTGTGTGCGTTTGTGTGTGCGTGAACGTGCGTGCGTGTGTGTGTGTGTGGATTGTTCCATGGATCTGTTTTCCCCTGTAGTCCCCAGTGCATGCTCATGTAAATGTGTTGCATCAGCAGGTCTTTGACCCAGCTGGGGTAAGTGGCAAGGAAAGGAGTACAAGAGTACAAAGATATTCTCTTAAGATAACACCTGCTTCCTGTAGGCCCAGACAGACAGCCAAGCAGCTGGCCAGACTACTCCACAGCGAGCAGTATTGAGAATCAATAGCAATAGTTTGCACTCTGTAGTAAAGCTGTCCTCCAACCTTCTATCCTTCTCCAATCAGCATTGTGTACTGTATGATATATCCATGTTTCTCTCCTTAAAACCCCTCCCATCTCTCTCTTTCTCTCTTCCTATTTCTCTCTCCCTCTCTGTCTTTCGACTTCCCTCCACCCCCCCTTACGTTTACCGTTTTAATGTGGGGTGAATAATTTACTCCACAAACAGGAGATAAGGATATTAGGAAGTGTTTTTTGAAGCCGGTGGTGGTTCTAAGTGGCCCTGTGGCCAGTGGTGTGCCATCCAGAAGGTCTATTGATTACACGTCTGTATCTCCTCTGCTCGTCGGGGCAAGGTTTCCCCGTTCCTGTTTTCTCTTAAGTGGATGTGCATATTTTGTGTGTGCCGTTCCCCCGAGACGAGCGATGTTATGCACTGCATATGAAACCGTTTCCAAAAGTCAGCAAATGCTACATGTTCACGAGTGAACTGTGCATTTGTCGCCCGCATCCTGCGAATGCAAAAAGTGAAAGAGGGGGAAAAAAGAGACAGCCGTTCCACATCTGTCGAGATCGTCAACGTGCTTCTTCGTGTGCAGTTTGTTAGTTGCTGTGACTGTAGCCGAACGCCGGCATGTCGGTGTGTTCTGAGCGACTGTAACCCTACCAACCGTCACGCCGTGATGTAATGGTATCGGAGGTTCGCCTGCGACGAGAGCTCTGATGGATGTGTCTCCATGACAGCAGATCGGATTTGAAAGTAGGGAAAGGCGGGGGCGGTGGGAGGTGGGGACAGGGGGGTCGGGGGGGGGGTGGGGGGTGGGGGGGAATGGCTGCAGTAATCAGACACCCTCTCAGTCTCGGTCAAGACGCAGCCTTCCTCAGCCCACCCCCACCTCACCCCAGCACCCTGTGTCTTTAATTGAAGGTGACAGAGACCAGTCTGTTCCATCCCCCGCTTGTCCCCTGGTCCTCTGGAGCCCTGTGGCCCCACGTCTGCTGTCAGACTCTGCTGTCAGACTCTGCTGTCAGAGGCAGCTGAACCAGTACCTGGGCCTCGCACGCCCCAAAGCATGCCTGGTAACAGCAACCAGTCTGCTGCTGCTGTCTTCCTGTGCTGGGGGGGGAGAGGTGCTCATACATGCAGCATATGGTCACCTCCATCACTGGACAAATCACGGTTCCAAACCCAGGGGATGGAGCTTCACTGTGGTGTGTATTTGTGTGTGTGTGTGTGTGTGTGTGTGTGTGTGTGTGTGTGTGTGTGTGTGTGTGTGTGTGTGTGTGTGGTGTGTGTGTGTGTGTGTGTGTGTGTGTGTGTGTGTGTGTGTGTGTGTGTGTGTGATGAGCTTGTGTCTCTCTGCACAGAGCTGTTGATGATTACTCAGCAGCCCTCCAGTGGGCTTGTCCATGTGAGCAGAGCCTCTGTGTGCCTGCGTTCCAGCTCCAGCCCCCAGGCTATGTTTCTGCTACAATACAGCATGATGTACTGTAGCCTTGAGCCTTGTGGACATTCCCCCAGGCTGTGACACAGCATCATGTCTGTCTGTCCACCTGGCACAACCCCTCCCACTCCAACCTCCTTCCACCCTGCTGAGCCTCCAGCACGTACACACACACACACACTCTCATTAAGCTCTTTCACAAAGGAGAGGCCGAAGGTCTTTGTGGATCAGAGGCTGTTATCCTCTGGCAAGTCTAAGAAAAGGCTAACTATTGTGTGTGTGTGTGTGTGTGTGTGTGTACTGGAAGGTGGGTGGAAGGGTGGCTAATGCTCCAACAGCCTTATTAAAGCACAAACGCTCCCATTTCAACAGATTTCTGGTTTCATTGTCCTCACATGCCCCGTAAGGTAGAGAGGTCTTTATAAAGTTGCAGTTTCATGTCAACAGTGAAAGGCAACATTCCCTGCTAATTAGACACCTGTCTCTCTCTCTCTCTCTCTCTCTCTCTCTCTCCTCTCTCTCTCTCTCTCTCTCTCTCTCTCTCTCTCTCTGTCTTATCAGCCCCATGTAGGTCGTTATTTTGTTGTCCCCATTAGAACTTCAAGCCCTGCGGGTGATCCTTCATGGTGTTCCAGGGCCTGTCCTGGCGGGGGGAATGTTGTGGGTTTAAGAGAGAAGACAGCCGCTCCCTCTCTCCCTCTCTTCTCATCCCTCTCTCTCCCTCTCTCCCTCACTCCCTCTCTCCCCTGTCCTCTTTGATGGCAGCAACTGGATAAACTCAGAGCACAGACGAGGGTCTTTGTTGTTCGGTGCTTATTTATCCTTTTGGTTTGTCTGTCTGTTTGTCTGTTTGTCTGTGCTGTTTTCTGTTTGTCTGTTTGTCTGTTTGTTTGTTTGTTTGTGTTTGTGTGTCTGTGTGCATAGCTGCCTGTGCGCTCGGCCTTGGCCGGACGTGCTTGTGTTCCGTGCAGGGTGTTTGCAGTGCTCGGCCCGTCCCAGAGTTCACCTCTCTGACGCCTGCGTCTGAGCCTCTCCCAGAGCTGCGGTGAGCCAAGGAGACAGACCCAACCCTCCCTCCTCTCCAAATCGCTTGCTCTCTTTATCTCCATTTCGAGCTCTGCCCCCGTGTTTTTGATCCATTATTGAAGCGGACGCAGCGCCCCGTTCTGATGAAACTGTCCTGTTGGGCTGCCGGAGATGCAGCCACGGGCGTTAAAGAGTTTTATTTGAGCTTATTTGATTCATTTTTGATTTCAGCCTTCCCATCCTGCTCCCCCTTCTCCTCTAATGGTGGAGGCTGTCAGGGTGTAGGGAGGGAAGGAATGACACCGGGAAGGATGGAAGGGTTGTGTGGGGGACAGGTCGACCTGGAGCCTGGGGTTGTTCCCCTCTCTCTCTCTCTCTCTCTCTCTCCCTCTCTCACCCCCTCTCTCTCCTCTCTCTCCCCCCTCTCTCTCTCTCTCTCTCCCCTCTCTCCCCCCTCTCTCTCTCTCTCTCTCCCCTCTCTCCCCCCTCTCTCTCTCTCTCTCCCCTGCGCTGAGGGATTTAGAGTCCCTCCTGACTGAACGGGCCTTTCAGCTGCTCTCGGTCAAACGGGCTCCATGGTGTCAGGACACAGTGGGCTGGTGTGTGAGCGGCTCCTGTGTCGGCAGGCGTCGCCTACATACTGCTACATTGACTAAACTCAGCTTGTCAATCAAGTCTTTAGTGGACTTTGACCACGCAGAACCTGCCAAGGTCAGCAGGATCCTTCCTGATGAGTGACGCTTGATGCAGTCTGTGCCGAAGGCAGCGGGGCAGCAGGTCTGGGTGGAGCCATTCAGAAACACATGCTGGTACATGTGATCAGAGCAATGGGTGTTGGAGGCACTTGCAAACCACACAGGGCCTCACTTGCAAACTTGCAAACCACACAGGGCCGCACTTGCAAACCACACAGGCAGAAAGAACTGTGCTTTAGACAGTCACACAGTCCATGCGTCGGTTTGTCAGTTTTCTGAGAAATCTCTCACACTGTCGACAACCCAGAGGCTTTAACCAGGCAGCATGTGAACGTGTTACATCTCACATTGCTTTTTGTGCAAGACAGATATACAGTAAAGAGAGAGAGACATACAGCAGAGAGAGATGTTTGGATAGAGAGTTGTGAGAGAGAGAGAGAAAGAGAGAGAGAGACATGTTCTCCTTAATAATTGACCAGTAATCCCGGCTTCCATCTGCTGCACAACAGGCACCCTGGGATGCCCCAGAGGTGAGTGGAAGAACCCGAGAGGGAGAACTATACACGGAACGCAGAATTTACCGGAAAGCAAAGAGTAGTGTCCTTCTTACTGCTCACTGTGGGTTGTTTAGGCTATGATTGCATCTCGAAAATGAATGCCTTGCATTTGAGGGAAGTTGGAATCCAAGAAGGGGTCGGGAAATTAAGACTTACATTTACTCTCCCTCTCTCTCTCCATCACTCTCGCTCTCAGTCCGTGACTGTACAGCACAGTGTTGCATCTACATAAACAAACATCTGTATTTGAAACAAACAAAGATCCAATCTACACAAGGAAGATTGTGATTTTATTTGGGTGAAGATAAGCAACTTGTTGTTTGTAAATAAACTCAGTCCTGACTGATGGTGCGTTGCAGCGATCTGAAGTCGCACTGGAGAGTTTTGACATTCTCCCTGAGTCATGGCTGCGATGGTTCACAGTTAACTGAGTTTGACAGCTGCCTGAAAGGCCTGGTTCTTATGACTCGCCTGGTAAATTGATTCACGAAGAGTTTCAAAGACACCCTCTCTAATTTGATTTCAAACTAACTTACTGTAATTGAGTTTCAGGATGATGCAGTGCAGAAAATAGGAAACTGTCTTTTCTCTCTCTCGGAGTTTTAAATATATATCGAACAAACCGAATATGTAACAGACTGATAGACTCTGCTCTGCTTGTTCCATAAGGCCCCGTTACAGGACTCTCCGATATGACACCATGACACAAGGTGACACCGTTCCTTTTCATTGGACGTGCTCGACATTCTCTGTCTTCATGACGAGATCTCAGTGTAAAATCAATGTTTGTTAAGTGCCATGTGAAACCCGGTAACGCCAGAGCACAGCTGAATATACGTTTTCCCCAATAGTAGAGAAGAAGAATGGTTCAGTGTGGTGGGATGATTAAGCGCTAAAGCTGCTCGATACCTCAGCGCCGTCGGGAGACAGCTCCCTGCTTTTACGGCCATTCTGCTGTAACGTTTCTAAGGTTGGAGTTTTCCTCAAACTAACACTCTGTTTTTCATTCTACTCTCTCTCTCTCTGGAGTAGGTTTCACGAGGGTTTCCTTTGTGAACACTCCTCTGCGTCTCTGTTGTAAAGGTTATGCTGTCAGATCGTTAAACTGGGCTGGGACAAAATTCAGATGGCCTCCACAATATATGTAGATAAACACATACCGACACACACACACACAAACGCACCCGCAAACACATGATCCTGTCTGGTTGGCCAGACTGGTTCTCCGTGAGCCGTCAGAGAGGAGGGGTTTGAAGGAGTCCTGACCAATCCCAGTCCTCCGGAGCCCCTGGGAGAGAGATTGAAGTGGCATCTCGCATCAGGGTGCAGGTCACTGTAGCGACTGATAACACGAGTCAGGCGGGGGGATGTAGAAACCTCTCTCTCCATCCCTCTGTCTCTCTGTTTGTCTCTCTACCATGCCTCACAGTTTCAATTACCCTGACCTTGGGCCTGGTGCAGAGCCCACACAGCAGGGATCCATTTATCCCCTTCAGTATAGCCATCCATCCTGTCCTCAGACCTCCCCACAGCACTAATGCTGTCCCCCGGCCCCTCCCCCCCACCCTTTATTGGCCAGCACAACCCCGGCAGGAATGCCAGGGACATTTGGACTCAATTCCGACTCTAATCTATAGCTCGCCGCAAAAGGACTGTGGAATAATGCAGTCACAACTCAGTGAAAAGGTTGGATCAGGCTAGAGGATCTGGAAGTTCGTCTGTCCTTGTCTGACTCTCTGAACAAATAGATAAACCTTCACAGCTGTGTCTTGCGTGTGCTCGTGGATTTTAGGGGTGCCTTGTATTCAGCTGCTTGGAGGTCCATCTTCTCTCCATGTCCTCTCGCTACAACATTTCAGCCGTTTCTCACGCTCGCACGCAACACTGTGTGTTTCTCACGCATTTCAAACAAGTAAGAGATACTTACTAGTCCCCCTATATACAATCAATGGACGAGGCGCAGGCACACTGAGGGAAAGATGGCTGCTGAGATGATAGTTGTCTCGAGTTACCTGCCAATCAGAAAACATCACCAGGTACGGTAATCTCACGCCAAAACCTTTGATAAAACTTGAGAGCCCTGCCCTGATCACATGACCTCAGCCAGGGTTCTCATGGTTGTCTTGTGACAGAGACTCCAGTTCCATACAGCACCTGGCTCAAGCAGCTCAGATAGCACAGAACCTTCTTTACCTTCCCTGGGCCCTGCTCAGCACACCAAACACTTCCCATTACTGCACCCGGATTGTGAACGGCATGGATTTCTTTTTCCATTTTTGCAAATGTCAGCTAGCTCACCTTAAGCCCTCCAGTATGTATATGAAGCCTTATCTACTCATGGACGGTGGCCCACCCACAGGCCCCGCCAACCCCCACTCACGAGTGTAAATGTCAGGGGTTAATGGTGGTGGTCCACCTCTCAGCAGGCACCACTGGGGGGGAGTACGGGGGGGGTGAACTCTGTGACTGGTCCACAGTTTATGTATGGTGATAGCCTCAGCATTGAGAACTCATTAGAGACACAGCCATCTCCTCTCACCCCTGACAAGGGACATGAGTTCCCCTCTCTGGGTTACCGTCTCGTCACAGGCCTTCTCTGTCACCCCACAGCAGTCTGTCAGATACCCACACTCACACACTCTCTCCGAGGGAAGATCACTTATAGAAGATACAAGCGTTACTCAGACCCCCCCCCTTCCCTCTCTACATAATCTCCTGAATGCTCACTAGTGGTGTACGCACTTGCTCTTACATATACAGTGCAAACAGTATGGGTGATATCCCTCAGGCTGTCACTCGCTTCAGCTCTCCTCTCACTGCGGAGGTCTCTGTTCTTGATGTCAGATACTGGGATGGTGCTGTGTGGATTACAGTAAGGTGCGCTGACGAGTCCTCTTCTGTAAGTGCTCTTTACACTTAGTACATGTCCACGGTGCTGTTTGTCAGTTCGATTAAACAAGTCATTTCCCACACTGTTACAGTGTGATTAATTATTCATCCCATTTGAAAAACCCTCGAAATTAGGCTAGCTATTTCATGTGCGCGTGCGTCTGTGTGTGTGTGTGTGTGTGTTCACTCGGTGTGTGTGTGTGCGTGTCCGTGTGTGTGTGTGACTTCTCACTCGGTGTGTGTGCGTGTATATGTGTGTGTGTGTGTGTGTGTGAGTTCTCACTCGGTGTGTGTGTGTGTGCGTGTATATGTGTGTGTGTGTGTGTGTGTGTGTGAGTTCTCACTCGGTGTGCGTGTCTCCCTGCGGGCAGCAGGTTTGTTAGGGTGTATAACCTTGTATACATTTCTGACAGGGCGTTAATGTGTTCAGGAGCACCAGTGCAGAGATGGAAAATGAGGGAAGGAAGTAGGGTGTGTGTGTCGGAGGACGAGAACAGGGAAGATGGCGATGTGATGATATAAAACAGTACCTAACCATATTTCACCTAATTGGAATTTTTTATTCACGGCAAGATTGCGTTTGATATTTCATTCCTTTAGGGCGAGGGGGAAATGTTACCACTTACCTCCTTGCTGATATTTCATTCTGGTGCCTGCCTGCCTGCCTGCCTGCCTGCCTGCCTGCCTGCCTGCCTGCCTGCCCTGCCCTGCCTGCTGCCTGCTGCCTGCCTGCCTGCCTGCCGCCTGCCGCCTGCCTAGCCCCCTGCCCAGCCGCTGGCCTATACTCTTATCAGGGAAACATGGCTGGTGCTTCAGCAGGCTCGTCTGCCCACTCCACCAATCAGACCCTCACATGAACACGCTCACGCATTAATGAACTCGCGTTCGAGAACGGTTGGACATCACTAGGGGTCTCAAAGACACACACACACACACCCACCCAGGAGGCAGAGTGATGGAGAGTGGTGGAGAATCCCAGGGGGTACTGCTCCCCCTAGAGGCTCATTCATGTCTAACACGTTCTTGTGCGCTCCAAGTTGGTGTGCCGTGAACAGCCCACATCTGGCCCTGTTCCTCTCTAATCTCACACAAAGCTTATCTGTTTATTGGCTGTAATTGGTGTACAAGTGGGTCATTTGGAGGTGCTTGCTGATGAATGACAGGTTGATTGCCTGGTCACTACTGTGGTAATGAAGCTCAGTGCTCAGACGAGTGTGTGTTCGGAGCTTCTTCGCTCATTCGGTC
Source organism: Mallotus villosus (assembly GCA_903064625.1). NCBI lineage: Eukaryota > Metazoa > Chordata > Actinopteri > Osmeriformes > Salangidae > Mallotus > Mallotus villosus. The sequence continues at coordinate 330,218 of CAEFZP010002343.1, read as the reverse complement.
TTCATCTCCGATATGCTCTCAACATGTGTGTGTGTTCATCCATAACATATCAAACTTCCTAACCAGAACCAGTTGTTGCACGTCATAACACTCTGTGGCGGAGTTTGAGTTTGGCTTTCAGAGTCTGAACAGAGTTTTCCCCTCCCAATGTGTAGGTGGTGCTTGTTATTTCGAAACACGTCTTGGCGTTGTGTGCGGTCCTCTGACCTGCTCCTCTGTTCTTTCCCATCATGCAGCTGTGCGGCTGCGGGCTGCTGGGCGTGGGCATCTGGCTGTCTGTGTCCCAGGGCAGCTTCGCCACCTTCTCGCCCTCGTTTCCCTCGCTCTCCGCCGCCAACATGGTGATCGCCCTCGGCGCCATCGTCATGGTGACAGGCTTCCTGGGTTGCCTAGGCGCCATCAAGGAGAACAAGTGCCTGCTTCTGAGCGTGAGTTACTGTGATCTCTACCCTCCGCCCACACACACACACACACCAACACTGTACTCTCTCCTCGGTACAGACGTCCAATCAGAGACATATTCCTTTTCGTTTGTAGAGTCATACACCTTGTTTCAAACCACAAAATTAAAAAGAATGTTGTGACTAAATTATATCGCTAAACATTTCAGTTTCCAAAACACCGGTTTAAATTCACCTTCAAGTTTGAGCCGTGTGGTGAGATAGTGAGATATACTGTCTGTGGGAGTGTCCACAGCAGAGCCTGCCCGCTAACAAGCTTGTCAGGGGAGAGCAGGCTAGCGACCGACCACAGTCTCCTGTGGAGAATGAGACCGCAACTTCAAGGGTCTCTCACGGTGGAAGTGAACACTGTAACACAGGCTTTCAGTCATTAGACTCAGAATGATGAAGAGCCCCTCGAGCTGGTCTTCTTTGTGTCACTTACAAGTTTTAATTATGTAGCAGTCCTAATGGCAATATGTATTTATACAACCAGGCTGCACTCAATTATTGAATGCCCAAAAAAATTATGTTTGTTTAAAAGTGTGGCATCTGCAAAAAGTTGCACGAGAGGTTTATATGAGGTTCCATCTTGTGTTCTAATGGTTGAAGTTTGAGGGCACGGGAGATTATCCGGCGGTCTGTCAGTCCATCTGTCAGTCCGTTTGTCCGTCTCGGTAACTCTAAAGTGGAGTAAAAGATCAGAAACACCGTTCCTCCAGGGTTCAGATGGCTCGGATGCTCTAGGTGTTTCTGATCATACTCAGTGGACAACTCCGTTTGGGTTGGGTTTATTTACTGGTCAGAGAACCTTTACAGTTTCCCCTTTTCTGTCACGAAATAAACCAAAGCAAACTTAAAAGAGATTTGACTTTCAAACGGTACATTTGCGGTATATTCGTCCGACATCTAAAACATGAAAGAGAGCAGAACTCACAAGATCACACACACTTTCTCACTCACACACACACATCTGCTACGGTGATCATGGCATCAACATTCCTTTTAGACAAGCTGTTCCTAAAACTTTCAACACCAGAAGGAAATATGCCAAACATATTGGTGAGGGCTAGCCAACAGAATCTACTCAATGAGACACTGAACTGGCCACCTTCAAAATTCAATAAACAACTCTGGATATTCTTACTGTGATTGCTATTTCATATGGACCTTGACACAAATAATAAACTCAAAAATAAACATGAAATTAATAGATGTTTCTAAAACAGTCTTTCAGCTGGAAGCAGCCCCCATGCTGGGAAGGATAGATTGGGTAAATATTTAGCCGAGGAAGAGAAAGAGAGCAGAGGAAACAAGAGGAGTGCGTGGGAGATGAATCTGCAAAGGAATTAAAGCCCTCCTCTACCATCCTCTCCCTCCTGACGGCACTCTCCCGTCTCTCTCTCCCGTCTCTCTCCCATCTCTCTCCCGTCTCTCTCCTCCCTCCCCCGTTCCCTCCGTCTCTGTCTGGCTCGCAGTTCTTCATCGTCCTGCTGATCATCTTGTTGGCAGAGCTGATTCTACTCATCCTGTTCTTCGTCTACTCAGATAAGGTAAGAAGCTTTTCCCAATCCTTGTGTCTACATACAATCCACCAGTATGGTGCCAGTCCACTAACCTAGACATGGCACATTTCAGGATGCCAAACGTGCGTTCTGAGCACACACTGTCAAACACACAAAAGAAGTGAAAGATAGAACGTAACATAAGCACAGCTCAGATTCTATGGTATGGAGGTTGCAGGTTTCCTTTTTAGAGTGACTTGTCTCCCAACACGAGGATTACTATGTTGACCCTGCAGGGGTTAAATCCAAGTCAAAGGTTAGGCCACTCTATGCAAGTCCACCCTGACCAGTTGGCTTCATGTAATTGGTCCCAAGCTCTCTCTTAGTCCTCTATCTCCAGTGTCTGCCCAACACCTCAGATCACCATTTCTGTTGATCTCAGGGCCTGACCAGAACCTTGTGCTGGCATGCAGCAGTAGGCTCTCTATAGCAGCCGTATGCTGGTATGTGAGCTGGTGTCTTTGGAAGAACATTTGTGGCATGTAAATCTCCGAAGATTATTACAGTCTGTGAGGGAGACTTTTTAAATGTCTCCTGTTAGTACCTCTGACACAAACAAACCACTCATGAAAAGACACATATTTGTTGCGTAGGTCAAATGGTCTGGCAAGTGTTCAATTATTTTTCAAGGGCATTGTAGATTCCCGTCTTCTTCACAGAGTTTAGTCTGCTTCTCCCTTCAGGGCTGAAGCGTAGGCTTTGTTTCTAAGGTTACTGCTCATTCTCTTACCAAGATAAAGGAATCCATTAAGCAGCCAATCCAATCCCTGATTCTGATCTCTGTCTATCTCCCTAAAGTAAATATGGCTTGGCTTTTATCACCGCATGTTAGCAGCTTAGCATCCAGAACACACATTTCAATAAAAACCAAGTGGGAGCAACTTCATTTACCAGTCCCACCATATCTGCCACATGTGAAGGCTGGTGTGTATATGTGTGTGTAGATATGAGGGAGAGGACTAGCGATAGAAAGACAGAGTTTTAGTCCAGTGGTGAATCCTGCATGGGCCTGTTGCAGTATAGTTTCCTCTACTGTAAACCCAGATTGCATCCTATCCCAGTCTGTTCCAGCCAACAGCCCCTGGAGCGTTATGGTCGCCGTGTCTGAGCAGAAGAGCGTGTGTATGGTCGCCGTGTCTGAGCAGAGGAGCGTGTGTATGGTCGCCGTGTCTGAGCAGAGGAGCGTGTGTATGGTCGCCGTGTCTGAGCAGAGGAGCGTGTGTTTGGGCTTCATTCAGAGCTAATGGGAGATGAAATGATGATATGGCCGGGGCTCCAGAATACATCTGTGTTGGCGAAGTTGTTACTGCAAATGATGTGAGCTTACTTGTGTGAGTGAGCCTCTTTGTTGTACTAGGACGTCTGTGTTGTGGTATACGATAGCTGTTGTGATTGGTATTCTTCCTTTCGTATTGTGTGGCGGCATATGAGCCGTGCAGAGATGATGAGATGAGGCGTTTTGTATCAATCAGCGAGTGTGAACATGTGCCTTTCATTTCTCCATCTCCAGCAAGATCTTGTAGGGCCCTTGTCGAGCCCTGCGATCAGAAGAATTCCTAATTCCCTTCTGCTGTTTGATCTTCAAATCACAAGGCATTTATTAACCAGTCTTGAAGATACACACACATCCTCATTTCGGCAACCTATAAAGGTTTATCAAATAAGTTTGTCAAAATGAAAATGTCACCGTCAAATAAGTGATAAGTAAGTCATAAGGGAGGGTGTTCTGTTCCAGTTTAATCCCCACTCTTTCTCTGCAGTCTTGGAGAGCCATACCTGATCCGTTCTGCTTGGTTTGAGAGCCAGGACGTCTTCCCTCCCATGTGGCCTTGCTCACTTCCCTTCAGATCAGAGAGGATGAGAGAGGATTGGCTAGGTGCATGTAAACAACAACAACAAGCAGCAGTCTCCTCTCCTCTGGTCCATACCTTAGGCTGGCCCGGCAATGACCCGCCATATGACTGCAGCAGATGGCCGTGGCCACAAACTAGATTACGACCATCCGTCTTTACGCTGTGACCTCATTCCAAGGAGCACCATCCCCTTAGATACTAGCTAACACCACCAGTGTGCTACACAAGGCTAAACTAGCCACTTGCTATTGTACTACCCCTCACCTTTACTATGGGGTCCCTCTGCCAAATGACACAGCCGGAATAGAGTGTCCTGCCTGAACAAGAGCAGGGGACATGGGAGAGGTATAGGGGCAGCTGGCTGATGGAGAACTGCAGCAGTAGCGTTCTAAATTGGGAGCCCCTCTGGTGTTTCGCTCGCACTATTAGCTGGACAGAAAGAAATGCAGTATAGTTAAGCACTGATCATGCATTTTTAATCTACCAGCAATTACAGTTGGAGTCCCAGCCCCCCCCCCTCTCCCCGCCCCCCCCTCCAGCCCTGCCAACCTAACTCAAGGCACACACACTGGGTCCAGATCCAGCCACTGGGTCCAGATCCAGCCAAGTCTGACCCGTGGGCCTGGAGACGGGGGAGTGGAACCGGGGACGCCAGCTGGGGCTTAACCCAAACCCATGGGCCTGATGCCCAGGCTGGTGAGTGGTGCCCAGTGGGCCTCGGCCTGACTGGTCGTCCTCTGCCAGCACTCTGCGTGGGTAACCCTGCCCGTCTGTGAGTCAGAGTGGACAGGTGGTGGTGTCCCTGTCCTGTAGGGAGGCAAGTAGGGAAGAGTATGGAGTGAGCAGGAACTGGATGAGATTCTGCAGCAGGCAGGAACTCATTACAGGAAATTGTTTGTTTTGTTGAAGTTGGAAGAGCGTGTGGAAAATGGTCATGACCAGTAGAGATGCCTGTATCCTTGGAGGAGCTGTAGGCGTGTGCAGAGGATCACAGTGGGCTCTCGTCGAAGTCTTTGTGAAGGTCTCGAAGTGTTGTGTGTCTTTTCAACACATGCATAGCTGTCCTTCAGCAGGCAAAGCCCCAGGCAAGTTAGCACTAAGCAGCATTGTCAGATTGGCTCTCTCTGTTCTTCACATGATAACGCATCTATAAGTAACTCTCATATTTGCATGTGTGGAAGGTCTCCTGTTGACTGCCTGTCAGTGTAATGCTAATGTACAATGCAGGGGGTGAGGGAGAGTATGGAGAGTAGGGAAGGCTGCTCTCCACAACCTGAACTGAATGTAGATGTACCTTGACATCCCTGTGGTACAGAATGAGTTTGGATAGCCCACTGTGGGTATCAAACTGAATAAGAGAACATGACAGTTCATGACAGTGGAAGCTTTGACACCTCCCTGGTACTCTCACCTGTCTGTGGTGAACAGCCCTGGATCGACAGGTAAGACAGGCCAGCAGCCAGCAGCCAGCCCTCTCTCTGGGTCTGAAAATCCTCAATTTGTTGCGAATGCAGCATGTTCTGAACAGCTCATTAGTGAATGGGCGGTTTGAAGGCATTCTGTATTCCACCAGATACATTTGACACGTTTAATGTGATGTTAAGTGATGGGGGGTCTATGTTTTTACCGTCGGCTGTCAGGATGATGGATGTCATTTCTTGCTGGGGAGGATTTATGTATCCATGGGGCGTTATCATAAGAAAGAGCCCTGTGTTTCTTAGAGTCTGTCTGCTGAAACGTGGTCCTAAATCTATGTCATTTAAACGTATAGTTGGGAGCTGAGAGAGATTTCATCACACAGACTGCTGTTGTCGTGGCGGCACTGAGAACACTACAGTCTGCCGTCACTGAACAATTGAGCCGCACAGAAAGCTAGTTGTCAACCCTGGAGTTAGAAAATAGGCTAACTCGACAATATAGGCTGTTCTTTCTAGAAGGAGGAAATGGGTCATGGTTGTTGGAGATCAAGACGTTTTTCTAACCCCTCAGCCGTTTGTCTTCACGCTTGTTAGTGGTAAATCTGGATCATTACGCTGCATCTCAAACCTGTCCTGTGCACAGGAAATATAGAGCCGGCTACACACGAGTGATTGGGCTACAGCTGACTGTTTGAAAATCAAGACAACTATAGAATAACTTGAAACAGAACCAGCTATAGAACCTAGCGACAGAGAGACAGACAGAGAGAGACAGAGAAGAGAGATGGAGAAAGACAGAGAGAGAGAGAGAGAGAGACAGAGAAAGAGTGAGAGAGAAAGAGGGAGAGAGAGACAGAGAGAGAGAGAGAGAGATAGAGAGAGAAAAGAGAGAGAGAAAGAGAGAAAAATATAAAAACAGGAAAGAGATTGATGCTCCTTTTTATCTTGCTCTTTTGCCTGCAAATGTAGCTACCATACACAAAAGAGAGAGAGAGACACAGAAAGACAGGAAGCCTATTTTGCAGTGAAGGGGGAGAAAAGATCTGACTGGTAATTATATCAAAGATTATAGATTGTCAATTTAAATTGGTTAGGTGTGTCTGATGATACATTTATAACAATTATAGTTGATAAGATTATAATTATACTCAATCAACAAAACGAATTATGTGGAATCAATGGTTAATTGAGCAAATATTTACCGACAATTTCTAATTAATTATAAGACGAGACCACTGGCTTTTTTCATGCTTCAAGTTGTTCTGATGAAAATCCATACGTTATCACTGCCATGTTTACCACAAGACAGTTACCCCTCAACACACAGACACACACCACTTTCACCGAAGCACTTTGACATCTTTCCTCTGGAACAGAAGAGCGTGTGTTGTTATACTCTGACGCCCGTAGCTTCACTGTAATCCCCCTCCTGCTGCCTCAGAGTGAGCAGCCTAATAACAGTGCTGAGCCGTGTTCAGCCGAGCCTCCGTCTCCTCTCCTCTCTTCGTGTCCTGAGATCAGAGAGGAGCAGGGAAGCATGGCGGAGCCTCACCTCCTTCTGCAGTATCTTCTTCCTGCAGCCCTGCCATCGTGAGAGGAGCCCCCCCGCCAAACTGCTTAGCCGCCGCTTAAGATTTCAATATGAAATAAATTGCATTCCTCCCTTCCTTGGCTTCTGGAATAGCTCCGTATCTCCTTTAGGACTTGTGATCTCGCAGTGTAATTTGCCCCAATATAATTACCCCTATCTCGCTGCTCCTTCCATCGCTCTGACAGCTCCAGGGCCTGAAGGGGCTCAGGATTGTCTATCTTATTAACACGTCTCATGAAATATGTATCTCTGTCAGACATAATTGTCGCTGATCGTAGATGATCATATGGTAGGGCTGCAGACGAGGGGAAATTGATAGCGGACTCGTCCAGGGGCCATGGCGACGGGACGAGATCACACTGGAGCCTTGGAAGAGGGAGCTACGCCGGAACCTTCTGTGCAGAAAGTCGCGCGGCGCCGACTCGGATGCCCTACTTGAATGTGCTCTGGGGTTGACACTCTTTTTCTCTTTCTCTCCATGGCTCTCCGTTTCCATCTCCTTCCTCTCTCTCTCGCTCCCCCTTCAGGTCAGTGAGAACGCTAAGCAGGACTTGAAGGATGGGCTGGCTCTGTACAACACCAACAACAACGTTGGCCTGAGGAATGCCTGGAACATAATCCAGGCTGAGGTAGGACAGCAGCACTTAACACCACACTCTACTCTGCCAGGTCACTTGGGAAAGAACACAGTATTTTTTAGATGCCGGTGTTAAAACGACATAGGATAGACTGCGGCAGTAGAATCCACACGTACACACTTACTATAATTATACGTCGTTCTCCAAAGCTGTCTCAGGTACAGCCTTAATGGGACACTAAAAGTTGACTTCCAAAGTCTCTAAGACAATGTGCTCTTCTACCGAGTTATAGTGTCAGTAATTGCAGCACTTTACTGAGGCATTATGTTTTTAGAGTTGTCTTTGTCTTTGGACTGAAGTTTTAACCTTAAACTGTGTGTGTGTGTGTGTGTTTGTATCCGCAGTGGAAGTGCTGCGGGGTCATAGGGTTCACTGACTGGCATGAGGCCCTGAAGGAGAAGGTGGTTCCCGACCGCTGCTGCCAGGAACACTACCAGGAGTGTGGACGCAACTCCACCAACATGTTCTGGAACAGGGTCAGTCACTGGAGGGCACTGCCTAGGATGAGTGGGTTCGCTGGGTTTAGTGAGTTAGGGATGGCAGGGCCATGGGGAGTGGGACTCTGGAGGGAGGACACTGCAGGGCATGGGTGGGCTCCAGGGAAGTGACGACCAGAGGCCTGGGGACAGGACGGTCATGGAAGATGGGACCGCAGTGCACCAGCCTACCATGACACCTGGGCTAACGCAAGGCATTTTGAAGAGAGAAATCCCCTGTTTTGTATATGCAGAAGTTGGTTAGAGAGTCGCAGTGTTCCAGTATAAGTGGATTGTGCTCCAAGGGGATAGAAATCGTGTAAATACATTTGGAGTGGTTCCCTCGCCAGTGTCTGAGGATGGGAGTGGGTATATGAGTGGGTATATTTTGAAGGATTGTCTTTTTTTGCCCCTAAGCTTCTTACTTTACATATTGGTCACCATTTGAATTGCTGATCTCATTATGCATACAACAGAAATAATCTTTTTCCCCAGACCTCCCAGAATCCCCTGCACTACATGTCCAATCTCTTTATACTCTCCCAATTGTTATTTATTTGTCAACCAGCCAACCATGGAATAATATGGCATTGTGTCCTTATTAAGTAATTAAAAGTATGAGAGCATCCTATTGGGGTTTGTAGTTCTAAAACCGAGTGTGTAATCCAGCCAGCAGGGGTGAACTGATAACGTCCCAACTACATGCCCCAGCATGGACACAGTCTGTCACAGACATCCCGCCCTCCCTGTGTGAGCTTCTGCTGACCTGCAGATGAACTCTCCAACTAGCTATATCCAGCCATGGGGCTCAGACACAGACACAAAGTGGTGGGGCTGCCGGAGAAGATCCTCTTCTCTGTGAGAAATATTTCATGTTCTCTCAACTCAATTGAGAAACGGAGTGCTCCCCCTGCACACGGGGGTTAAACAGCAATCCATATCTATCAGGACAGCACCTTGTTCTGTCAGCTCCATTATCCTCCCGTTATCCTCTGTCCTCCCTCCGCCAGCTCCCCTCCCCCCCAGCCCTCCCTACCTCCCGTCGCCGAGTCACTCCACCTTCTTCCTGTTTTGTCACATGGTGCTGCTGTCGTGTCTCGCTCACCCCCTGTGGTGCTCCTCTGTCCGCAGGGCTGCTATGAGAAGGTGGAGGAGTGGCTGGATGACAACAAGCACCTTCTGGGAACCATTGGCATGTGCATCCTGGTAGTGCAGGTAAGTCCCCCGCACTGTGTGTGTGTTCCTTCTAGAGGAAGCCAAGCTGGTAATGAGGAGCATCCTGGGTAGGAGGAGAGCCACCCACACATCAGGAAATAGTGAGGCCACTGTCTGCTGCACCCTGCTCCTGTCTGGGAGCATCAAAGATACCTGGCGCTCTGCCCAGCCTACACAAACACACACATACACACACATACACACACATACACACACACATCAGGCACTGAGTCTTATCTCAGTCTTATCTCCCTGTTTCGCACTCTCTTTTTTTCTGCCCCACAACTTCATAACCCATGTATGAAATAAACACACACTCACCAGACAGGGCTCAGTTAGTATCTAAATTACTGTCACACAAGATCCAATTCATTTGACTTAACTTTGGCAGTTAAACCAGTTGAACAGTCTCTTCATTTTTTACATGAACAGTTTAGGCATCTTTCTCTGTCTATTTCTCTCTGTATTTATCTTCCTCTCGCTGTCTCTGATGGTCTGACTATGTTTGTATTGGGAGACGAGTCTGACATACACAGTGATATATGAAGTAAACAGCAGGAGTAAACAGCAGGAGTAAACAGCAGGAGACAGCGGGAGCAGACAGCAGGAGTATACAGACAGCAGGCCGTGTGTTTGGCCACCATGGTCCAGTTATTTCATCCTTTAGTTAGTATGACACAAACTCTTCACAACCACCAGGCCCTTCACATACATAATGAATACATGGCATAATGTAGAACAATACAGCAGCATGGAGCAGTAGTGTTCCAGAGCCTGATGTCTCTGGTTGCAGGCCTGCCTCAGTAGTCTATCACTCACATCTCTGGCTCTCTCTCTGGCTGTGGTGGGTACAGCGATGGCTGTTGGATCAGATCCTCTTCTACTTGGTTTGATGTCAGCGTTGACCCTCTGTGAGGGCTATTTCTTAATGGAAACCTCTAAGAGCATTTATTTTTCACTGCGATTGTTCTGGCGTTTCACATATCACTCCGTCAGTGAGATAGGAAAGCAGATTGTGTTTAAAAGCCTACTGTGTACAATTATAAGTGGGAGCAAAAAAAATGTGGCGCTACACTAAACAAGTGCTGTTAGAAACACCCAACAGCTACATAAGTAACAACCTAACACTCAGGTTCGACAGACATCCTAATGTGTCTCTCTCCTCACCTCCAGCTCCTGGGAATGGCCTTCTCCATGACGCTGTTCCATCAGATCCACAGAACGGGGAAGAAGTATGATGCTTAGCGGTGAACGGTCACACACACACAAACACACGCACACACACACACCACACACATGAAGAAGAGGAGCCCCACTGCCCCATGGGAAAAACTCTGGATGACAGCCCCTGCTTTCCTCCCCTTGTAACCCCCTACCGGCCTCCCTGTTGTCCCTGTACAGACACCAGCCGCGCCCCCCTCTCCCCTGTCCTCTCCATTCACCTCTCATTTGCCAAAGACAACCAGGAAGTGGAAAATGAGGGGCTTCTACCGACGGCAGGAAGACTCCTCTCGACGTCATCTCTGTGTTTTGGCTTGAACTAACCGTTTTCAGAAAGGAAGGATTGTGATGAGCCTGGAGGCTTTACTAATGCCACCTCGTGCCCCCTCCCTCCCTCTCCCCCAAACCCTCCCCTCAGCTGGGAGCCAATGAGAAGACTGGGCTCCTACCACCCTACAGATGTAATGCAGGCTCCATCATGTTTCATACTAACGTTAACTTCCTGTTCCCCTTCTCATTGATGAATGGATTTACCATAGCATGCTAGTTTTCTGCTCTTTGAAATGACTTTTGTTTTGGGATGCCATGCCATTCTTCTTTTGTTCCAGTTTTCTTTTCTAAATGTTGATGTTGTTGTATCCCGTGGAATGGACATGTTGATGAATTGATTCTTGTTCCTGATCGTGGGAGAGGGGACAGGAACTAGCACAGGTGTCTGTGTGTGTGTGTTTACTGTGGAGTCAACCACAATGAAAGAAAAAACGTTTCGTATACACACACACACACAGACACACTCACACACACACACATACAAACCCATAATAACTTGCAAACAGTAGTCTTATCATTATCACCTGCCATGTCAACTGCTAGTTTGATTCCCTCCCTAAGCGTTGTGAATGGTACACAAAGACAGGAAGACTGGAGCGTTTAGCTAGTTCCCATCAGGCTGGGATTCTAACAGCTCTCTGAGGAGGAGAGGGAGGGGTGGAGTACTGGAGTGTTTTAGATCACACTTTAGCAGAGCAGACACGTTAGCCAAGAGAGAGAGAGAGAGAGAAAGAGGGACAAGAGAGGAAGACGTCATTCAAGAAGAGAAGAGAGAGGGAAGGATGCGCTATGTCTCCAGACGTCAGTGGGCTCCATTGATCGTGGGAGCTGAGGTGATGGATGTTTCACATCCAGAGAGATTTATTTGGATCCCCTTTCCCCTCTCTTATGCATTTTTCCTCTTTTTTTCTCCTGGCAAACGCTGCTCACAGTTGTCATCTCACTGACATTCCTGTTTGACTACAGACATTCTGTAGCTCCAGTCAGGACGCTGCTCCTGGAGGGGGGCGGGGAGAGGTGGAGGGGGACGGGGAGAGGTGGAGGAGGGCTTGACAAACTGAGGGTTGAGGGAAGGGGGGAGCAAAGGCAAGGCCCAATCCCAGGCAGGGAGTGGAACATATGCTCCATCACAGCTGTATTTACCCGCTCTATTTTGAATCCGCCCCGTAGAATACAAGACGGCTGGATGGCACAGGAGGCTGGAATCTAGAGAGAGATGAGTGCTGAAGCAGTTTGCATTCAAACAGTGTGACTGTGTGTGTGTGACTGTGTGTGTGACTGTGTGTGTGACTGTGTGTGCACGTGTGTGTGTGTTAACATCAAAAAGAGAGGAGGCAAGCTGAACTAGAGTTTTGGTTATTCATGATCATACAGAAATGAAAGAGTTGAATTGTAATGGGGACCAGAGGTGTGCGAGTTCGACAAGTCCTTCTGGAAGGCGGGGAGAATGCAGACAGGATGAGAGCTCTTGACACTGCAGTGCTGCTACATTAGAAGTGGGGTGTGGAGGAGACCGAGAAAAGATAACCAAACACAGATTATAAACCTTGTTAACAACACTGCCTCTCAGTATTGACTTCTTCAAGTCTTCGAGCCCCATGTTGCTCTAGATGGCGGTGTAGTGGCACTTGGGAGTCCTACACATCAGAATGCAGCGGTGGACATCTACATGTGATTTTTTCCGCAAAGAAGGGAAGTACGGCCTAAGGCTGCGATCATCTTATCTGCCTGACTGCCTGTGATTCACTATGCCCCACTGTTCACACACAGACGCACACACACACATAGGTGAACATGACAGCTGTTGATGTAAAGTACAGGCATGAGTGGTCAGATTCCCTCTGGGCCTCACGGTCGCCTCTGCAAACACCAGCACCAGGCAACATCACTCGTATTTGTGTGTTCATGGATTGCACATGTACACATTGTCGTTTCCCTCGTCCTCCCTGGAGACGTGTAGGTTAGATGTGAGGGGTAGTTTTCACCACTCCCACAGACATGACTGTAACTGAGATCACACGCGTACACAGGAAGGAGGGCTACTGTTGTGTTTTGAAAGTCTGATGCAAGATGGTTTGATGGTCGTCTCATGACGCACAACGGGATGAAAGCAGAGCCTCACTGTGTTATAGTCTTCAGCGAGATGATGCAAAAAAAATATAAAAAAATTGAATCGAAGGGGGGGGTGGGGGTGGGGGGGGGAAGCTTTTACAATATTGATACATCAGACTTCAGGGTTCTTTTGATCCAAAACGGAATCTGTCCTTCCTACAGCTGACACTGTCCTCTCTGAACAGACGAGTGAGAACATTGTTCTGTTCTTCAGAAGGAATCCAGTAGTCTTTTTCTCTCTTGCTCTCCCATTGATGTGTTTTTATCAAAGGCATCCATGTTGTTTATTCGTGTATAGCAGGGCCACCGCCTGTCACTTTAACTGAAGTGTTTTTATGTTGTTCATTTTGTACATTTTGTTGTCATCGTTTTGTCTGTTTTTATACAATATGCAGTTTATCATGTTTTTTTCTCCCATTTATTCATTTTGTGACTGAAGTTGAAGTCTGCAGCTCCTTTTGAGATCGATATCATGAACGTGTTTGCTTGGGATTATTAGACATGTCGCAGATACAGAGGTGATGTCACAGAGAAACTTTGAGTTGGAATCTCTCCTGTTTCATTTCCTGTTCCATGTGCAAGCACCTTTCTGTCTTAACGTCGCCCCGGTGTCTAAAGTCCCGTTTGGATTGAGACAACAGAAAACTGAGCAGGGTTGAAGAAAACCAAGACAGCTGACAGATTTCGTTTTGTGTTGCTTCCATATGAAACCATTGTGTACATTGCGATGTGCTCTGACTGCAGTGTCTCTGCTGCTGCTGCGAAAGCCCATCCTGTCCTCTGTGTATACGCAGTCAGGTTATACTGAAGGACACATTCTAACCCTGTCGTGTCGATCCCTTACTAGCCAGCCCAGGATGTAAATATACACATTTACATACCAGAGGACACCATATTGTCATGTATGTATGATGTGTGCCGACTGGAATCCTCTGCCCATGAAGTGGAGTTCAGTATCAAAGCAGGGTTTCATGTAACTTTGCTAAACACTCTCCTGTCTCTGCAGCTCTGGAAGTCATTTCTAAGACCTGGATGTGACTTGTGGCTCTAGTAATATGTGTTGTTATTTTATTCATCCTCTTTTTCTCTTCCTTTTGATAGAGTTGTTTGCATTTGTACTTTTGAATTCAAGAGCAGTGTAATTAATAATTGTCAATGTGTTTTTTGTTAGTACTGTACTCACACTTTTTAACTGACAATGTCGCAGCTTGTAAGAGATACATTTGATACAGTTCCATGGAGTGAGAATGAACGTACACATTGTCCGTCTCAGACATTAATGTACTGCCAGAAGAAAATGGAGGGGGGTGGTGTATGTTCGCTGTGAGGAGGATCTGGAAAGTTGCAGCTCATTTCTACCACCTTTGACATGATATTTTTTTATAATCTCCTAATCCTTGAGCTGTGGAAACGTTGTCTCTGAATGGTGTGTTTGCTGTTGTGTCATGGCAGGGTGGCAGAGTCTATCTCCCACCGGCCTGCCTTGTCCTGTGGAGGTTTTTGCTACATGTACAAGCACTCTGAATATCTATATTAGGTGGTGCACTACGTTTCATTCTTTAAAATCCTACTATTTTTTAAATAAAGGAAAGTGTGTCACAAAGCCACATGTTTGCTATTTGCTTTTCATGTTTGCAGAGGGATGCTGTTGGAATGTATTCTCTTTCTTTCTTGGCATTGCTAACTATGTGCTGGTGTTTAGATATTAATCAGAGCCGACTATGTCAGGTTTTCATAAGATTTGGCAAAACAGTAAAGAGACATTTTTCCCAGTAGGGTAGATGGAGATCAGAGAAATGAATGAAGATCTGGCCAAAGCGGGCTCATTATAAATGAGTAAAATCAGGTGGACAGATTCTTCAGCTGTTCAAACACATTGGAAGTGACAGTTGTGATCGAGTGCCTGGTCCTGTGGTGAGGAAGATGGCCATTCTGGACAGTATGCTTACAGCGTGATGTAGGCGCTAGACTGTATGTATCCAACGCTGCTCTTCTCAACATACGGCTGATGATTTGCTTTTTTGTAAGATTTGACTCTAGTTCTGTCTAACAACAAATAGCTGTATTAAATCAGTTGCACAGATATTCTTTTGTACACATTTGTATATGTACTGACAGTACTGTCCATCTACTGACATAGTGATTAAAAATAATAGATTTATATTCTATTTTCAGTACTTTGCTTTCTCAAATGCTTAAGGATTTTATGAACCCATGTCAAGTTTATCCTTTAGATTATTTATATAAACGGTATTTTCTCTATTTCAAAGTACAGTTTTGTGAAATCACATAGCTGTTATCACTTATTCCAGACATACAATGAACCTCTGAAAAAAGTCAATAGCTTAACCGTTCAATGCTAGACAGTTTTTTCATTTCTGTAAATAGCAGAGAATAGTATCTTCTGTTGTTTACTGTATATATTTGGCTTTCTTACAAAAACTGTGCTTTAAGACTCTTCCAAACACCCATGCTTTTCTAAAGTCTATAAAATCCCTTTGAATGAAAAAGATGCACTAGAGATCAATGTCATTGATTGATAGGTCGTCATGCACGTGGATGCAGATCAATACTAAAGGCAAGCAGTCCACCGTGCAGTCTTCTGGGAGACAAGGTAGGACATATTGATCTCACTATCTCTTTTTCTCCTTTTCATCTGGTGTTCCACCGGGGCAGAGTTGGGGGGGTGAGAGAGCAGAACAGACAATACTGTGGAGCCTCCAGGGCTTTCAGCAGCGTGGGGCCAGAGGGAGGCGTTTGTGTGTAACCTGATTCACGTTCTGGCAGGACAGTTCTGGGTTCCACCAGCATAGCTGGGACAGCGTCACAGCTAACACTCCCCTTTTTAGGCAGCAACCCTCTGCTACCCCCCCACCCCCTCTCCGTTACCCCTCGT
Organism: Mallotus villosus; assembly: GCA_903064625.1. NCBI lineage: Eukaryota > Metazoa > Chordata > Actinopteri > Osmeriformes > Salangidae > Mallotus > Mallotus villosus. The sequence continues at coordinate 314,463 of CAEFZP010002343.1, read as the reverse complement.
CCTCTCCAGCAGCTGATTCTGCCGGCGGTCACATATCCCATGAGGGTGTGGCTACTAGATCACTGGGTTGTTTTGACCCCGTGTTCGGGAGTTGACAGGGGAACCGCTCCAGGGTAACCATGGACCGGAAGCTGACCTTGAACCGAGCGGAGACCTTCTCTTTTATCAACCCGTGGATCAGATACTTCCTGTTCTTCTTCAGCTTCCTCTTCTGGGTAAGAGCACAGTCTGGCCACCTGACTAAACCCTGCCAGCAGGACTGCACCATGTGGGAGTTTCTTTTAAGTATAAGTCTTGATTTTCCGACACTTAAATGAGTATAGCTATGTTGACGATCTCAAGGTAACTAAAGCCCTTTTATGTGAACAGCAGAAGAGAATAAAAGGATCCAGTAACAGTATCCGATGTCTCTTGTCACATCACAACGAGATTTCACATAGCAAACCTTGCCAACCTCCTTAAAACACACTGATAATTGTCACACAGGAAATTAATTTTCTGAAAGTCTTATTAACTTAGCAATATTGAGTAAGTAATATTTTGAGCTTTAAATCTATTTCACACCACATACACAGTGTCATATTTGTGTGGAGTGCAAGTGATTCACAGGTGTTGACATGATCAACACGTTCCACATCGTGTTAATAGGTTAACATCAATAGTAGAGCACAGTAATTTGATCTGAAAATATTTGCATTCCCTATTACAGTAAACTGGTACGGTCTCAGTGTAGTGTGTTGGTGCTTAAAACGTATCTTTCTAAAATCAATACCAGCAAAACCTAAATCCCACCAAATGGCTCCAAAAATAATCGCCTCAACTGTGCTTTAAATGCATCTCCAGCCATACTCTAGTCCATTAAACCTAATCTATCCCTATTCTTTTATATCATCCGGAATATTCTGGATGGTTAAACCTAAACAACACTGTAGAAGCCAATAAATTCAGGGCAGGTTTGTTGACTATGGATGATGTCTGCATGGACGCATTGTTCCACGTCTCCCATGCAGTGTTGTGGTGCTCTATGGGGAGGTCTAAAGGGCTGATTCATGTGAGTGGCGACGCGGGGGCGCTGAATAGGCAGGACACGTGGCTGTGTTTGTGAGAGCCGGGCCACGCTCGGACCTGTGGATGTGTGACCCCGCTCCAGGTGGAGGAAGACAATGACAACACACTGACGCACACTCACTCACTGACGCAGCTCGATCCCAGTTGTTCCTTTATTCAGCGGGACATGTCCTTCTGAGGCCTGCTGGATCGGGCCATATACAGTGCGTTTGGTTTTCGAGAGTTGTTGTTAACACAGAAGGAGATGTGTGTTTGGATTGAAAGAGACTTTCTAAAGTGTCCAGGCGAGGCAGGCAGTCATGGCTGCCCTGTGTATGTTTACCAGAGACAAACCCTGAGCTCAACATGGTACGCCTAATCCTGCGCTCCTTTGTCCAGCTAGATCAGGAACTGTGTGTGTGTGTGAATATGTGAAGGTTGTGGTTAACCAGCCTGGTACGTCATTGATGACTGCATGCTTTGTAAAGCTAATTGTTACGCAAAGGACCATGAAACCTGCTGTTGTGTAGTCAACCAGGTCAACTCAGTTGGGTTACCATTTCATGTTATTGATTAAGAAAACCTATTTCTTCCTAATAAAAACAGCATGCTGTGCAGTCCACTATGGATTGCTGAGAGCTGTTCTGTGGCTGGTGTGACTGTGTGGGTAGATGCTATTCTAATACACACAAGTGTTTCAGTGACGCACACAAATATCCAACTAATATTAGAACCCAAAAGAACTCTCACCATAATGTACATAAGTGAACACAGCAGAACAAACTTGTGCAGCCGTCATGATCAGGAGTGGAAGACAAAAGACAATCCATGCAGAAGCACATCCAAGGTGAGACAAACAAGGGTGTTAGAAAATGCATCTTGACAATGCAACCTGCATGATTTCACTCAACTACTTCACAGATTTCATTCTGCTATTAACTGGTAGACGTCTGTATAATCAACACTTCTTTCCCACTTCCCACATGCAGGACAAAATAATGGATTTTGTCTTATCTTACTATGACATCAATTGTCCTCCCTCCCTCCCTCCCGTCCTTCACTTCTGCCTACTTCCTCTTCCTTCCTTCCTTCCTTCCTTCCTTCTCCTTCCTTCCTTCCTTCCTTCCTTCCTTCCTTCCTTCCTTCCTCCTCCCTCCCTCCTTCCTCCCTCCCTCCCTCATCCTTTATCTGCCCTGTAGCTAGATGTCCTCCCGCAAGGACAGCTCTGTACAGCTGAGATGAGTTTTGTCAGTCACTGCGGTTACATGCATTCGAATTACTGGCTTAATCGGATAGAAATAGAATTATCCGTTTCTTGTAAACACCTTAATTCGAATCATTGCGATCCGATCCGATCCGATCGACACCCCGGGATAACTCTGTCCGATTCGATTGATAATTCGAATAACGCATGCATGTAAACGCTTAATCGGACTATGAACTGGATTCAGCGTCTTTGCGCATGCTTGAGCCACCCTCCCAGGTCGTGACACGGAAGTCGAAAAAGGCTGTCGCTGCCAGGAGCTGGCCCAGTAGAAACAAACAAACAACGCGATGTACAACCCAGAAGACTTTGTGTCTGCTCTTCATCAAGACTGTTCGTCGAGACCTTTGCGGTACTGTGGCAAAGTGCAACCACATATTGGTGGTCTGAATTAAATTATCCATGTTCCTTCGGCGGCGTCTTCTCTCCTTTATCAATCTAGCCAATATCGCCGTTTGCATTCGTAGTAGGCTAGCTACTCCTATTGTCATCATGCACGAAATGTAGCTAGGGGACGTAGCTAGCGTCACCTTGCCATCTTTCTCGAAATGTTGATGTTGTCATAAATATATGTAAAGGCCTTTATATATATATATATGGTTGTTGTTGTTGGTAGTGGTGAAGAGGTCAAGCGGAAATGGCGGTATCACCACTAGTTGTAATGAAAACAGCGCCACGTATCGGACTGGGATATGACATGCTTTCGGCCAATAATTCGGTTTATTCTCTGTCATGTACATTCGGATAATCCTGTTCTGCCAGAGAGTAGCATTATTCGAATTAAGCAAGATTCGAATTACTACCATCATGTAAACGCACTGAGTAAGAAACCCCCTAACAGAAATCTTAGAACACATCAGACAAAACTACTGAATACTCTTTCTTGGAAACTGGAGCGAGGAGGAGTGATGAATCTTGTAGGACTTGAGCAGACTGCCTCCAGCCTTCTGAACTGACTGCAACAATAAAAGTATCCCAAGTCAATGTATTGATCTGCCAAGTAGAACACTCCGACGCCCACACCCCCCCAAATGACTACCAGGCTGGTGCTCCGTCCTAGCTTCATGTTGTGCTACTTTGGGTCTGGAGTGAAACTGATTTGTCTGTGTCCTCCAGGTCTTTTCCTTGCTGATCGTTGCCATTGGGGTTTATGCCAAAGTTCAGAAAGCAACAGGTAAAGTATGAGCCTTTGCCTTTAGCATCGTCCAAAGCATGTGTTGTAAACTACACCCACAAAGAAATAAGATCCAAACTTGACCCTAAGAATTGACTTTTTTTGTATTATTATTTAGTGGGTTTGATCATCTCAGCTGTGTGCCTAACACTTGCTATTCACTATAATTGTGGTAGTGGATGATGGTTAAGAGGATGGGCTGGAGGAGGGGAAGATGCTGATTGATGTGATTGGAAAGGAAACTGATTGGCTAGTGGCTACTAATTTGACAGTGTTTGTGCCTCACGTCCCAGACATGGTTGTGTTATTAATGGTATTGTGTTCCAGACACAGTCCGGGACACGTTCCTGATCGACCCGGCGGTCATCCTGATTGTGGTGGGGGTGGTCATGTTCTTCATCACCTTCTGTGGCTGCATAGGGGCCCTGAGAGAAAACATCCGTCTCCTCAAGACAGTAAGACCTGCTTCTTCATCACTGTAAAACAGTCTCACGCTCGTCTCTTTCTGCAAAGCATTGACACCATGAAGCAAAGTACCACTGTATCGTCTGCCATCTCCTTCTCCAGTTCTCCTTCAGCTTGACCCTAGTCTTCCTTACGCAGCTGGCCATTGCAGTGCTTGGCTTCTTCTATTCTGACCAGGTACTGCAGGCATCTTGATTTTCTGTTCATCAACTTTATTTTCCATTAGTCTTCTGAATGGTGCTTGACTGACTGGTGCTTGACTGACTGGTGCTTGTGTTTGTGACTGGTTTGGGGATGTTTGCTTGTTCACGTCAGTCCTGTAGTCTGAGAGTACTTTGTACCTGCGGATTGAGGTCTGTTGGTTCGTTTTCTTTTTTCTGATGTTATAAAACCGAAAACACATTTAAACCCCTTATATCAGTGACGTTCGGGGGTGCAGCTGAACACTATTGTGCCACTCTAGTGCCTTTCCCCCCATGCTGTCCCTCTATACCAAACACTCAAGCAGACCTCTCTCTCTCCCTCTGTCTCTCTGGTTCTTTTATCCCTGCTGCTAAACAGGCCAGTTTAGCGTTGCTGCTAGCATCCTTCACTGCTAAATGATTCAAACGCTCTGCCACTTCAAAGTGTAACCAAATGTTCCATTTCAAAAGATCCCTGCAAGGAGGTTTGCTGCTAATGACATAGGGAAGTGCACAGGCATGCGGGCTGGCGTGTGTGAGGCAGCAGGGGAACACAGGGAGAGTGTCCTGGGGGAGAGGGGTGAGTGGTGGAGGGGTAGGGGCCTCATTAACACTGTAAAGCTTGTCTTATTACACCCATCATTCCACATTAGGACTTCCTGGTGAGACCGTCAAGGCAGTTTCTTAACACAACTGTTTTGGGCTGCTCACATATGCGAAGAAATCAAAGTTTGCATACACACGTGCTGCTTAACACACAAGGACAACTGTGAGGTTCATTTGTATTCATTCGTCATGTCACTCTCTGTTTCTCCAGACACGCGACGCTCTGGGGAAGTTTGTGAAGAAAGCTATAGTTCACTATAGGGATGACCTGGACTTACAGAACCTCATGGACTACATACAGAAGGAGGTCACTCCCCACTACACACACACACACACTTTTGGCCTAAGTATAGATCAGAATCCATCCTTTTTTACTTTTAAACACGAGTGTCTGTGCTTCTACTTGAGAGAAGGATGCGTGTACTTTTGCCATCTCTGGTGTTTGGGCACGTGTGATCAAACTATAGCAGGGTTTACCACACAGACCACATGAGTAACATGCTGTTCTGTGTTCCCCTCCTGCCCCTCTGTGTTCTGCCGTCTGCACATACTGGCACACTGAGAATGGCGTCTCCTGAGACAGACAATGTACCAGACCATGTTACTAAATATACCTCCTGTCTCTCTCTCTCGTTTTCTCTGTCTTCTACACATTCTTTCTCCCTCCGGTCTCCATCTCTCTCAGTTTAAGTGCTGTGGATGGAACAACTATACAGACTGGTCCTGGAACCTGTACTTTAACTGCACGTTGGGAAACCCCAGCTCAGAGCGCTGTGGAGTCCCGTATTCCTGCTGTGCTCCCATTCCAGGCGAGGTAGCCTGATCACACACACGCAAGCACACACTTAACAGCGTTTGCAGAATTCAAACCACCTTTCAAGGATATTTTATATTAAAATAGGTCATTAACTTTCCATTAGTGTAAAACATTTTAATGACCACTACAAACCTAACTCAACTGATGCACAAACCAGCGGTTTTATTATGCAGTTTGAATCACTACATCAGACCAGCTAGAGTGCAGATCAATGGCTGTGTACTGGAATAATCCTTGTTTGTGAATCAGTAGTTTGGGTTGTGGAGGTCATTTGGATAGCTGTTTTGTTGTTGTTTTTTTTTGCTTTAAACAAACAATGTGGACACTGCTAGAGCTGTTATAGGGTTTATGGTATGGAATAAATCTAGCAGTTTTGTCACTATTGTGTATGTTTCTCTTGCTCTCTCAGGTCGTAGTCAACACCATGTGCGGTTTTGGAGTCCAGACCCAGAGCTATCTGGAGGCCACTAAGTCCATCTACCCAGTGGGGTGTGCCGACCGGGCCGTCATGTGGATCGAATCCCATCTGCTCCTGGTCGGGGCCCTAGCGCTTGGCCTGGCCTTGCCCCAGGTAACCCTGTACAAGTTGACAATCTGAATATATGTATGCCTGTAAATGTGAGATCTCAGATCAGCCAGTGAGAGAATGACAGCTCTCTCTTTTTCATCTAACGGGGTTCTTTGGAGAAGGAAGTCAATAAATGAGTCATGAACCCCATCAGAACGGCAGCCACCAACTTTGATACTCCAACAGCTTTGATGTAGAGACCTCATTCCTTCATCTTGCCCACATGATCCCCTCACAATAGAAAGCACCACTGAGTAGTAATAGCTCATTTAAAAATGATTCTATTCAGGTTGGTGTTTTTTGTTTTGTCGAAGAACAAATCAGTCAAGCACTGTATTATTCTGGGATGCAAAATAAAGGAATAGTCTGCAGGGGTTCTGACTCAGTGTAGAGTAGGTGTTTTAATAAATGTGTTGGCTGCAGACAGTGTGCAGGTCTCTCAAAAGACCTTCAGCAGACGTGTCTGAGCTGAGGTTGCTGTGTTCCAGATTGCCGGCATCGTTCTGTCCCAGATCCTCATCTCTCAGATCCAGGATGAGATCAGCTCTGTGCTATAAAGGGATCGAGGCATCAAGGACTAGCAGGACAAGGACACTAGGATTGTCTGAAAGGGGAAAGAGAACTACAGCACTTACAGCACTGTACATGTATGTCTTACCAGAGAAAGGAAAACAAACATTTCCTCCACGCACTGACGACAACATCCACAGCACAGAACATCTCCTTCACTCACTGATGTGGCCCTGGCTGAGGCTACCGCATGGAGGAGTGCAACTGTCTTACTCTCCTATCGTATACCTTAAAAATATAGGGCGTATATTTGGAACGATCATTTATTACAATCTATATATTGTTATTTAAGATGATTTTGTACTTATATTATCATGAAGAATATATATTCATCAAAGTGTGTTTCTTTATATTTCAATTGATCATATTTGCTATTAGTGGGTTCCTGCAGGTTTCAGTAAGTCAAATTTCAGACCTTTTTAAGACATTTTAAGACCATAAAGATTTACATTTCAGCGTGTTACCAAAAAGACAGATAAAGCAATGACATTAGCAACCTCATTTCATTTAATTCAGTACTAAAACAATCGATTCACATATGCAGGGATGCAAACACATGTATGGTTAAAAAAGAGAGAGGTAATTGAAGCCCTCGCCCCGCGGCAAATATCCATATACTTACATTGCCACAAACCCCCTGACATCCCTGGCCCACCCACATAGGCACATACAGTAAAATGACATTCTGAAGATCAAAATACACCGACACTAATTTGTAATATTCAATTTCATTTTTTATTCCGAGACATAAACTATTATTAAACTATCTAGCACTTCTTCTGGTTTTACTCCTTCATCCTCTTCTCCTGGCCACCTCTAAGGGCACTAAATGGCCTCTCACCACAGGATCAATGGAGGACAATGCCTGTAGGTTATTACTTTTGAGAGGTAGTTTGTTCTACTTGCCACGAGCTGTGTAAGACTTGGTCACCTTCCCAATAAAATCCATGACAGTAGGCGATTTCTTTAAGACTGCAAGGGAAGCTTGGCTTCCCCCTTAAATGTTGGTCAAATATTTACTATTGTGTTAACATTTTAAATGTGTTAGAACACGTTCATCTTTCCGCTTAAAGATATACTATCATGTTTTGCATGCCAGAAACTAAGCATGGGGTACACTGCCTCCTGACAGATTTGAACCGGAGGGGTCAGGACTCAAGATCCCATGCATATCCACTAGGCCCCTTGCTGAATTTCCCTCTGAATCTAATTATGTCTTTATGAATTCCACTTGAAGACATAAGTTCAATGTTCAGTTGAAAGCTTTTGTAACGGGTATGTAACGAACGCGATCTTGCAAGTTCCGTCAGAGGACTTGACTTCACTCCCATCACCGGGAGATCACTCCCACCGGGAGTCGAACTCGCCATCTCTGACTTCCCAAGCGCGAACGCTACCAACTACGCCAAAGAAAAGCTAGCTCTACAATGACGCGGGTGGCTCATTACATACCTGCGGAGTGAGTTTCACCGATACACATCGGCTACACTTTCATCTAAAAGCACCTTGGGGGACGTGACCCCCTAACCTCCTGATCTGAAGTCATACTCTCTAACCATTTAGCCAACCTTACAACCACCAAAGTTGCATGTGCACAGTCACACTTTGTCATAATCACTCACTCATTTGTGAACCACACCTGGCAATCGTTTGTGTTGATTGGCAATAAGATCACAATGCTTTCAAAACTAAATAGGCCTTACTGGGAATCTTATGGATCCAGAACATAGAACATGTTGATTTCATTTGCAGCAACTCATCATGATCTTCTCATGAAGTTCTTAACAGTCTTTGCTTTGTCTAGAACAAATCTGGGAGAGAGAAGGCTGCTCTTTGGCATGCAATGAATGAATCGCATTCAGTCTTCAAGCGATTCACATCAATTTTTATATTTTTATATAAGCATATATTGAATCTCAATTTGATTAAAAATCGAATCGAAGTACAAAGAGATTCTCACCCTAAGTAGGCGGTAAGCTGTAAATTGTTGTTTAATATTTAACCGTGTTGCAGAAATTAATAAGTCTATTTAAGAAAAGTCTACTTATCGTCACAGTATTTTGTGAACCCCGTGGGGGAGATGGTTGAGAACAAGTCCCTACTCCACAACAACCTGTCTAAAAAGAAATGTACCTTTTATCAGTTTTATCAAGTCCAAGAGCAAAAATTAAGCTGTAAGAAGATCCTTCAGCCAGATATGAACACAAGACCCCCCACACTGTAACCCACATCCTTAACCACTGAGCTATCGGGGATCATCACAATCTCCACTCAACATTCAAATTTGACATTGAACCATTTAGTTGTAACAACCTGCAGAGTTGGGGTGTCAGAAAACCAGAAGAAAGCAGGGCTCCCCTGTTAGCTCACTGGGTTAGTGTGCATGATCTTTCAGACATGCTGGGGCCGTACCGCAACAGCCTGGGAATTTAAGACCTCGGATGAAAATATGGCCACTTTTAAGACATTTTAAGGACTTCAATTTATTAAAACATTGGTCTATGAACTCCTTGTACAGATGGCATTTTATTGGCATACCAAGGCACATTTTTGGATATGAAACATTTACATTACAAACAAGAATTGTCATTAACCTCAAGAACAAAGTGATTGCATGTTTACAACAAACATTTCGAAAGAAATCCCTGTTAGCGGATTCTGGCATCTATTGTTAGGTTAGATAAGACACTTATTCTGAAAACATCCCACAGCAGCTCTGGAACCTTTCTCCCCAGCATGGAGCCGTGGTAACCCAGCCTTAAGGCCCCTGGTTCCAGCCCCTGGTTCCAGCCTATGAGCCACAGCCCTTAGCCCCAGCCTTGTTCAGACATGCAGGGCGTGGGCTCTCTGGATAAGGCGGTCAGTGAGTGGGGAGTTAGGTTTGGCTGCGTCACGCTCCACCAGTAAACACCTGTCAGGAGGCAGGAGCACACAGCGAGGTGAGACCGAGGCACCGCGGACTGAACATCCATGACGAGCAATACTGAGGAGGGCTGTGGGTGTATGTCTGTGTGTCTGTGTGTTTACATAAACACCAGCATTATCATAGCCTGTAGGATGCATGTGTTCTAGAACACAGCCAAGGATCGCACCCAATAATGTGTTCTAGAGTGTCCTACAATGTGATGATCACATTTTACAAAAATATGTTCTAGAGTTTATGGGAGCTGAAGTCTGACCTGGCTAGTTTGTGATGGTGTTTTTCTCCCGACTTCATGGCGGCATGGATGAGCAACTGGTGGAAGACATCCCTCTGAAGACCATAACACACAAACAATCACATACAAGGTCACGTGGATCAGACGTACAAAGACACGTTAATGCACTATGCGCGGCTCCCTGTTGAATAGGCACTCTGGCTACACGTGGAAACATTTATCAAAATGGCACAATATGCACTGCTCTCTGCTAGCTATATATGTGATTTTTTCAAAATGGTCAACAATGGCCCAACAACATGAAAGCAGACCCATGGATACATTATTAAACAGTTGGTGCTCTTTGGTCTACATCCTAGCATTCAGTAGAGCTATCCATATAGGTATAGGACTAATATTAATGGCTTAGTATATCCTCTCTTCCACTCCTACAGGCCAGCTAGAATCAATAGAGGATGTATTCAACCTAGAAAGCCATTTCTCTGAGCGGTGGATTCTATATGACGTGCAACCGAGAATACAACAACAGTGAGCACGTCTCTGTGTGATAGCCACACCAGTGTGCAGGAGTCCGCCTGCTACAAACGAGCTCCAGCCCCCCCTGTAGGACCCCCAAACCTGGGTATCTCACCTGTGCATCGCTGCCCCCTATCTGCTGGATGCGGTAGCGCAAGGGCAGCAGCAGGTCCACAGTGCGGCTGAAGTTCCCCTGGTCGTACTCCAGCACAGCCTGGCACATGGGCACACCCAGGCCCCCGGCCAGCTGGTGCTGCCAGTTCTCTTCCGGGGCTCTGGGGAGGAGGGAGGAGGAGCCATGAGATCATCCACATTTTGGGCACGTTCAATCTAGGATTGGGATGCACACAGTACCTAGTACAGCAATAGAACTCTACCGAGACGTTCTGCTCGACAACTGTCGCTAGCTGAACACCACCTTCTACTGATGATCTACTCATGTACTCTGCAATCTAATCCAGGGGAATCTCCAGGAGTCACTGTCTTGCAAGGTTCAGTTCTAGTTGTTAGGTCTGGTAGGAACCCACAGGTCTAACGTGGCAGTTCTGCCTAGCCTGCTAAAGGACAAGTAACGTGACATTACCTCATCCAGTGATAAGAGAAACTAAGAGAGCTAAGAAGTACAGTATGTGACAAGCTCTTCCTGAAGCATTAAAGAGAGTGCTGGCTTTTGCTATGCATGACCAGCTCATGCAGACGAAAGAACGAACAGCCATTTCTAGGAAATCTAGAGCACAGACAGGCAATATCTCCTCCACACCCGGGGGAATTGATTCTTTTTACTCAAACAGCTGTTCTAACCACACCCATGTTCTCCCTGTGTTTCCTCTGTTATGTAACAGTCAAAGACACGTTTGGATCTAAAAATGTCTCTTCTCGGTGGATTTGGGTTGAAAAACAAGTTGAACGGGGGCTGCCTGTGGTCGGAGTGCCAGAACACATTACCCACACCAGCGGGGGCAGCCTTGGTCTGTCAGTAAGACAAAACTCACTGGTCTGACACATGTCACATGCTCTTCTCCCTCTCCATTCTCTTTCTCAGTCTATCCTCCATCTCTGAGTGCTCCTTCTATCTCTATCTCTGTCCTACTCCCACTCCTGTTTCCACGGGTTTCTGCCTGTTGGTGTTACGTAAAGGCTGAAAGTTGGTTATGCAAGGCAGGAATACTGTGTGTTACGGTGTTGGGTTAGGAGGTCTGGTGTGGTGTGTCAGGATGTGAAGGTCTGGTGGTGTCACCTGGCCAGATCCCTGAGGCCCTCCACCAGTCTGTGGGGAGCGTTTGTCTCTTTGGAGCCCAGCGATGCCATGAGGAAGTGGAGGTCGTTGAACAGCAGCACGTGGTCGTCTGTGTGGGGCAGTATGCGCTGATGCAACTCCCGCCACCGGTCCTTCACGCATACACCTGACACAAATAAATACAAACCACCGATAATGTATACATGTGTGTGTGTGTGAAGGAGAGTTGGTGGTAGATGAACATTGTGTGTACTGTATACGACTGTCTCACCCTCCATCTCCAGTCTGTAGAGGATTGAGCAGGCATCCACCGTGTCCAGCATGGCCCCAGAGGCAGCACCTCGTCTGGACACCTGGAGAGGACACACACACACACCTGTCTTCTTTCATCTATCATCTAGCTTTTAATATACAAAGGGAGACAGAAATGGTTGTGTTCTTTTCATCATATTGAATGAATTGGTCGGGCACAGATAATGGTTTACTATGATATGGAATTTGCCCCCCTTTTTTTGTACGTGATTTGTTGTTTTTTTACTAAATAGATTTGGCTATAAAAAGGTAGAAGAGCTTGGTTTCTTTTCATAGAAAACACGGAGCGATCACTGTGTTTATACAGAAACAGATTTAGCATCCATTTGATCCTGACATAGTGTCCCGTTTACCCTCTGGAGCAACGCAAACACCAGATTGCTCTTAGCGTTGCTCACTAAGTGATGCTGGAGGTTCTTGGAGAGACTCAGAACATGCTGCTGGTGGGACACAGGCATGTTGACGAGGACTCAGAAACAACACTAACCTGGCTGTCAAATATTCCCAGCGCCGCCTCGTACTCCCCCTGCAGACACAGGAAAACAAACACAAACAAATTAAAACCTGTAAAAATATCTAAATAAAACAAGCTGGGCTGTTGAAGTCAGGCACATTTTCTGCTGGAGATACAAACTCATTTGCTTACTGTAATCAACTTTACACTCCACAGAACCCGAGGGACAACCTAACTCATACAAAACCACTCTACCGTCTGACATCTGTGCACTTGACGAGAGAAATGTATTAGAATTCTTGCCTTCTCGATATAGTACAGTGCCCAGTGCCAGTAATTGTGACAGGCCAGCATGTCGCATACCTGCAAAAGACACACCACAAAGTGAGTAGATAGAGTCTACAGAGTGGCAAGGTGTTCTAAGAATACGCTGCTCAACCAACATATAAAACAATATGTTATACTGATATAGATAGTAGCACTTCACAGAAACACATACTGCCATATAAGCAAGTCATTAAAAACTGCAGTGAGAGAGAAGGAGAAACATCTAGAAAGAGATGAGCAGTGACCTCCCAGTCCTTCTCGGTGCTCTCCATGAACTTGAGGCCCTTGTCCACCTCCGCCTTCATCTCATGGACGTGGGCCACCGAGTGGACGCACCAGGCGTCCTCTGGAGTCATGGCCAGCCCCTGTAGGAGGGGGGGGGAGCGATGCAGGGGTAGAGGAGCACATAGTTGGAAGACCCGGTAAGTGTTTCACAAAGTCAAAGAGATCCCATCAAAACATCAAACATGGATGACACGACAGAGGGCAAAGACTGGTGGAATCAAGACAATAAAACCATGGCACACAATGCACACATCAAGTGTAAGTGCAGTCAGTAAGCAAACGCATAGCACTGACTGGATGGAGGAAGGAGAGGAACACGTCACCTCTTTGGCCATCTTCTCAGCCTGGTCGTAGAAGTGCGTTTCCAGGAGACCAAAGGAGTAGAGTCCCTTAAGGTAGCTGAGAGAGAGAGAGAGAGAGAGAGAGAGAGAGGGAGAGAGAGAGAGCAGGCAATGGAAATCAAATCCCTGTAGCCTATACAGGGCTAAACCGCAGTGAGTTGTTTGTGTAACCTTCACAGCAATAACTATAATGACATTCCAGAGAGACCATTGTATCTGTAAGTGACTCACAGCACAAACGTAACAAGGTTTAAGCCAACAACTCCAAACGTGACAAGTTCAATAATTTTGAGATATAATAATAAGCTTATCGATTTTGTTGGACCTCAAGTCATGGGAAATAGAAAAGACTACAAACATAATTTATTGTTATAAAGGATTTTAGTTTTGTGTCAAATCGATAGTGTTATTATAAGATAAGGCTGTTTGGACAGGTCTCTTGGCTCTGGCTGTCATTACCTGGCGTAATGATCCCACTAAACACGAGCTCACACAGGTAAGAGCTGACAGCTAGGGGAGACACTGGCCTCCTCTCTCTTAGGGAGCCAGAGCTTAATACACATTGAACTTCCTATCCGCACAGACTACAGTTGACCTTTTGTGTATCATTTGTCCCACCTGTACAGGGGCATGTGAGGTTTCCAGTGGGGCAGCACCCTGGCCACAGAGTCTCTCATCTGGGTCTGGGCCCCCAGGTAGAAGAAGCCATCGTGGGCAAACTTGAGGGCCAGCAGGTCAGTTGGATGCTCCACCAGGATCTCCTCCCACACATCACACGCCTTGGGGAAACTCCTAGGAGCAGACACAATACCAAATATCTCAACAATGCTATGACTGCCTAGCACTGAACCACAAAGCGGGGTCTGTTTCGATCAGAAGCATGTGATTGGATGAGAAGCTGAGGCATGGGCATACTGAGCTGCGGGGTGAAACAGATTTAGCATCACAGGAAGTCTCGTCTATCTGGCTGACTGGCCGTTACGAACGCTTCAATAGCTCCTTATTAAGACGGGTTGAACAAATTGAAAATGACAACTGACATACGATGTCAACAGACAGTTATATAGAAAAAACCCAGCAACAGACAAACCTTTTCTCCAGAGTGGATAAATAGTGTGTGCTTGGTTTCTCCTCTCTCACCCCTTGGAGAAGAGCTCCATGGCCCTGACGTGAAGCCGCTCCCTGGGGTTGAGGTCCTGGGAACGGGCCAGCTCCACGGTTCTCCTCACGGCCGCCGCCAGGCCCTCGTCCAGACGCACGGACTTCCCCGTGCCCACCAGCTCCAGCCCCGTGGTGATCACATGACCCATCACTAACGCAGGCAACACAGGGACAGAACATCCTTGAACTTAATCGTCACTTTGGCGGCAACAAACACAGATTTAGAATACACATGTGGCGGAGTGTTAGAAGTAACGGATCGTGGTTATTTTTATAGGGTTTCTGAACAGACTCGGCATGAGTCGGGGTGCGAGGGAGATACAGTAGAGCTTCCATGACTGGTTCATCTTTACATACAATAGTGAGACTGAGGGAATGAAACTAGCAGGTAGGTTAGACTGGAGTAAACCATCTTGTCAGTGAGCTGGCAGCTTCTTTATCACGTTGGGACTAAACGTGGGTAGATAACTCTCACCTCACATACTCTGCTGTAGTATCTAGCCAGACGTCTTATCGGGTTGTTACATACCAAAGTCAGGGTCAGCAGCCCTGACAGCAGACATGCAGCCCTCAACTCCTGCCCAGAGTCTCATCATTTCGCCATGTCACGTACTGCAGACAGCACGAGGTTGTAAAGATTTACATATAAATAGTATGCACATATTTGATTGGTTTTGCTCTGTGTGTGTGACGGAGCAAGAGCATACCTGGGTAAGTATGGCATCATACATCTTACATGCCTCATTGCTAGAGGTGGACAATGGCAGACCTTCTGATCTCCAAGCCTGTGTTAGAAACAATCATAAACTATGTTTATAGTGCAACTGATATTGATTTCGTATCGATTGGACGGGACGATTTTGAGCAAGGTCTTTTCTCTCGTATTCATAAAAATGGTTTAAATAATGGGCCAACTTTCGGTTTCAAACCTCTGTAACTCATAAAGTGACACTATGATGTTAAAACCTTCCCTTTTGTGTCAATGACACATTGTGAGTGGGAATTCGGTTATGGGGAACGACACGCCTACAATGTTTGGTTATACTTTTGAAAATCTGAGAACATTCTGTCAAGCCGGAATCATATATAGATAAATAGTTGCCAACCAAAGCAGAGGTCGTCCAACGGACGGGTAATCTCCCTACAGTGGTGCATCGCAGTTTTGTGTGTTTATTTTGTAACAGATATGAACATGTTTAAAGCTACTTAGCTATGGTTATGTCACTCGCGCGCACGTGAAGTCGCCTGTCTACTGTAGTTAGCCAGCTAGCTAAAACGCCAGCTTGTCGAATAACATCAACTGTCTACAGCTGATACTTGATTTGAATTCGTACTAGGTATTTGCATGCAATAATGTTATGAAGAGAAACAGCATGCATAGTATGACTAATATTTGCCCAATAAATGGAGAACAGACACTTCCAACACTGCACATTGCTGTCGTAAATCTGAATTGTAAAAGTAGTTATATAGGCTGTTATTGTATCCGTTTGCATTCCTTGCATCTTACCTTGCAGTCTCTAAAACTCGATGCAATCATAGTGTTCAACTTTCTTCTGCAGGTTTCTACAATCGGAAATTCCCCGACAGTAATGGACTCGAGCACACGTAAAACCTCTGTCCAAGGGCCAACTCTGTCAAAGATTAACAGTGCTCTCTATAGAGAAAACACGGAGTGGATTTCTCACCGATAATGGGGTTGATTGTGATGTGTCAGCTAGCTTCAATACTTTTGTGCTGTATTAAGTAGTATCACAAGGTGTTTAAGAACGACTGCATTGTTTTATTGCCTTTTCTGCATACATCCAACACTATGTACTTCAGCTACACGAAGCATACAGATCATGTGTCAACATAAGTTTTAAAAATTAGGATTCATTTTCTTTACATATGATACATTTTTGCACACAATGTTAATAAATATCAATAAAAATCTGTCAAACTTATCACACACAATCTAAAACAACAATCCTTAAAACTGTACTGTGTTGGAGCCTATTCACAGCTCAAACACTATTTCTCTCTTTGTTTCTCTACTGTGAAACAATTAGAAACCAACCACAGATTTTGTGTTTGGCAGGAAGGCTAGCAGAGTAAATACCAAACAGATAGACATGCTCTTCTGACAGGGTGCAAGAAGTAGAGCTCCCTCATCTCTACACATCTACAGACTGCAGTCAGAAGACCTGTAGTAAAAATGATTTTAAAAAAATCTAAATTGTACTTCCAGTGGGGAATATTAACTGTAGAAATATGGATTCCTTGTAGGACTGTGATAAACTCAGAGGATTAGTATTAGAAACTGTAACTGAGAAAGAAAATAAAGGCATCTTGTTCCACAGCAGGATCGCATGCTGTATTGTACTGCACCCCTGCAGCGAATGTGAGTGGTTCAGGTTTATCCCTTTGATATTGCAGCATATCCAGACTCTACAATCTGGCAGCACCCCGAGTGATGCATGGATTACTGACTTCTCATCTTTAAACGAGACTTCAGTGTTTGAATGACACTATCACAATATTAACACCATTACACAGTGGGACACCAAAACTCAAATTCACCAAAAACACTAGCTTCTCGGATGTTGGAAAACAGTTCAACAGTGCTCTCACATTCCACTATTCGGATAAACTAGAGCTAAGGTGTAGATGTTGACCCTGCAAACGTCATGTGTTGTGAAAAAGGAAAACTGATTGTAAACTTAGTAAACAAGGATATTAAAGTGAGTGACATCCGAAGACGAAGCCACACAGTAAGCCATCAGTGGGTGTCAGAAGTCCATTTGTACACGTCGAGTCTAGACTACAAGCGAGCCTGTCAAGAGTCACAGACGGCGTAACAATCCGAAAATCTCCTCGAGTAACGAATGTGCAGTCTATAGTTTTGACACGCTGTGGGTTTCCTGGGTGATTTTCCAACTGGTTACAAAAGAAATGGCAGCCTTTCAGAGTCCCTTCATCATTGGCTACTTTAAACACGGAAGCCAGTCTGTGATTGAACAAAAAGACAGGTAAAGCAGACGGTGTCTCTCTCACCATATACAGTCGCCAAGGCAGCAGAGGCAGTGAGGTGAGACACTGAAGAACCCCCCCCCAACCCCCCCTACCCTCAAGGGCAGTTCTCAGTAGCAGTCAGAACAGCCTCATCCAAGCAAGGATCCGTCTGCTGTGCTGCACATGTGTACACACAGAAACATCGGTACACATCAGATACAATTCTGTACATCAGCAGGGCCCTAAACCTCCTCTTCATTCTTCTCTCTGCATTATCAGGATCCAAATAACAAATATAAAGACGTTCTCCGGAGGCCTCCAGGTAACGGTGGAGTGGAAGTTCCTGTCCGGGTGTTTTGTCTCTCCCGATCCGACGGAGATCGCACGGACGCAGCGCTGGGATCCGCCAGGGCCGAGGAACCTCTCGTCAACCACCCCAGACCACTCCAGTAACAGCCAGGATGGTTGAGAAAACGTCACACAGTCATGAAGTGCTCCCCCACCCCCCTCAGGCCCAGTTGAGGTTGAAGCCCTTGGAGAGCATGACGGACTCCAGGTCCCTGTCCTCCTCCTTCTCCCGGAGCCTCTGCTCCTCCAGCAGCGCCACCAGGGAGTCCCTCTGCTCCACCACCTCCAGCATCTCCCCCAGGATACGCTTCTCCTCGGCCAGCTCCACTTCTGACTTCAAGTGGTCTGGGGAAGATTGGATGGCGTTACAGAGATGGTGAAAGAGGGAAGAATAGAATGATTGTGTGTGTGTGCTCGTGTGTCAGGCCTCACCCTCCACTGCCATGCGTTCCCTCAGGTCCTGCTGCAGTCTGCTCTGACGGTCTTCAAGTTCCAGCTCCCGAGCACTAGGACACACACACACACACACGTTAGTGTAATGAAGCATACCAAATATTAAAATACAGCACACTCAATCAAACCGAGGATTTCAACTTACAATATCATAAGCTCTGACTCATAGCGCACTAGAGCATTCTTCTCCTGGACCAGTTTGAACCACTCCTGCATCAGCTTGGGGTCGTCCTTCTTCCCCATCCCTGGGGGAACGGGGCGGAGAGGGAGGGGTCAGAGAGGCAGGGCGGGGGGGCTGCAGTGACACACATTCACTGACATCAACACAGGCAATGACAATGAAAGCCAAGCCAGGATGACGTCTCTGATGGTGAGAGATGGACAGGCGGGCAGAAGGACCGGGTCTTTCTGCTCCAGCATGACCCAGAGGAGATGGCGTGGAGGAGATACTCTGGTCTCAACTTTGACAGATGCACACCGAGGTGAGGAAGCTCACCTGGTGTTACAAAGTTGAGTTTGTTTGTGGGCTACTCATTTTGGATGCGTTTGTACCATGGAAGAACACTGTCCATGGCAGTTGCCCTAACGCTAACACTGTTTCCTATACACAGTGGGTCGTTTTTGGGAGACGGGCAATGTGGGGAATATTAAAACCGTATATAAAAGTAGTCCCCTCCAAGTGAGATAAACCCGCAGCAAAAACCCATCATGTCAGATCCTATTTCTGCTAAGCGGTTTTGAGACAGCAAAAGCAACCTAGACTGTAACTCCCTACAGTTTCCATTGCAGGGTCACATGGTAGTGAGATGGATTGGTCAGTCAACCAATAGTAAAGCTGGAATTCTTGTCTACCGTTTCCTCTGAGGGAGGGGCCTCTGCAGCTGCCCGGGCATGCACCAGTGGTGAGGTGGTGGCAGGGGACATGAGTCTGCCCTCACATCTCCTAGAGATCTCCTGCAGCTGAAACTGTTCAGCTGCACATCAGTGGTAAATAGGATGTGGACATCGGACCGTCTCAGTGTCCATTGAAGAATAAGGGCGTGTCGATGGTCTACAGCAGTATACATCAGTATACCCTGGACTACATCACTGCACCATCGTATCCCAGGCAGCTCGAGGCCAGCCTCTCCCTCCACAGCCTCTGTATACCAAGCCAGTTCCCTGCATGCGTATGGGAGGCCTGTCAGCTAACACAGCCTCTATCCATCATTGGCAGGCGGAGCACAGCGCTGTCGATGAGCCAGTGGAGGGTCGATCTGAATGCAGCAGGACGTACTTAGCTGGAGGAGGGGTGGCTCTTGCAAAATGAAAAGGAAAAACACCGAACACAGATAAATGGCTTGGTTGTGGTCTAGGGCGGAGCTGGGTTTGGCTGTTTCACAGACAAGGACAGAGAGAGCCACAGCAGAGTTCCTCAGACAAAACCACAAAGAACCCAACAGGAGAGCAATAAAGAACAGGCTAGTTTGCTAACTCGTTTTTTCTTTCTCCCCCTCTCTCTCTCCTCTCTCTCAGTCCCGTCCTCAACCACCATCCACAGATCAACACTCCATGCAGGCAGGAGAGAAGAGCTACAGTTAGCACACACACACAATAAAATCCAAACTCAATTAGCCTACCAAATCCCAGTATGCAGAAACACACCGTCTCTCAAGCAGTGTCTCACACACAGCCTATTGGTTTAAAATGATTGATGTCAGTGTACCAATTAAAAACTGTCAACCCACAAATGTATGTTGCTCAAATGTATATAAATGTATGTTAGTAAAGGTAAACATGCAAACAGCCCGCATGTATGCACACGTATTCCCTAACGCACACACACCCACCCACACACACTACACCACAATGTCTCTCATCTCCATTAGTCGAACAGAAATGGAGGACATGCTGTTGTTTTAACCCACACTAAAGCAGAGTAGTTTTCCCCTTAGCTAGGTGGCTGCATCTTTGTGGCAGGAGACTACCTCAGGGGCTGTGCTTGGACTGTGTGTTGGATGGTTAAAAGGGGATTTCAAATGGGCTACCATGTGTGTCTTTATTGCTTTGAGAGCTGCCATTTGCCTCGTGTCTTCCGCTTCAGGCAGTTAATCTAAAAAAAAATGTTTTAATTAGGTGGTATTTTTTGCCTTCAGTACAGTAAATCCTAGTGAGTCCTTTTAGAAACTAATAATGGATGAACTTTCTTCCTGCAGTCTGACTATTTCTGTAGACTCAAAAAAAGAAGAAGAAAAGAGAACAAAATGCTCCTGGTAAAACTCTTACGCCTATCCAAATAGAGGTAGTGTGAGTTCTGTCTGTGCTCCGTCTCTGTGTTTGAGAAGGCAGAGGGCTTTCTGCTCGGGGGCACGTGGAAGACCTGTACTCTCCTGGGGAAATCTACTGAGCCTCATCACCGTCACACAGGGGAGGGAGGGAGAGGAAACCAGGAGGAGGAGAAGAAAGAGGAGTTCAGGAGATCGGAACCCTGCCCCCTCAGTCCGACTCCCGGGGCGCCGTGGTAACCCAGCTGTGTCCAGGAGGCGGGGTTTACGTTACCTTCGGGGGAGATGCAGGGGCAGAGGGACAGAGGTCTTCGGCGAGGACTCCCCACATGGGGCTCAACTTCCACCACACAGGAGGAAGACAAGGGAGGACAAGGAGAAGGGAGAGAGGGAGGAGGGGAGGTGAGGGTGAAGAGAAGTGAGAGACACAGAGGAAATAATGATGTTGAGGATAAAGTGTGGAGAGAAAAGTGAAGAAGGGAGGGGAGGGAGGGAGGGAGGGAGGGATGAAGAAAGAACAGTGAGGAGAAAATCAAAAAGAGCACTAGGAGAGGGAGGGGGGGAAACTGAAATCACCTACAGTACAGTGAAGAGAAGGTGGGAGAGATCAGCTGTGAGGGATGAAGGAGGACGAGAGGAGAGTGAAAATACAAAGGGATAGAGAGCACGAGGCAAAATCATCTTCTTCTTTCATCTTTTCTCGTCGCTTGTTTTTAGAATAAGACCCTGAACAGAGCTCTCTCTGTGAGCCAGACTAAGCAGTGGTGGGAGCTGAACTAGAACACAACGCATGTTTACAACTCCATGCTAATTGAATTAATTCTAATACATTGGTTGTGTTCCAGCACCAGAGATTTACATATAAAGGGTCAGACTTCTCTCTCAGATGATAATACAATCTTTGAAGATATTTTCGGTTCTTTCAGGTAAACAGCATTCCTATATTTTGTTGATGTTGTGGGGCTGTTTGAAATGCAAATGAGAATTCCCATCCATTGGCGCGAAGAACAGCCACAAGTACATTCTCTGGGAAATGAGGTCACCTTGACTATAGTGGCTCGACACTGGTCTAGATGTGAGACTAGAGAACCCCAGCTGAACAGTGAAAAGGCACGGGACCAGGAAGGCAGCGTCTTCGGTGAAATGGTGCAGCACAGACACAGGAAAAGGTCCTGAAGATTATAGGTGATAGAGATGGATGCTAGGAAAATAATCATGACAGGGGACTGTCGCCTGGGAAACGTGTCATGCAGAACATGTCTGTAATAAGACAAGCTAAGATTAGAGGCACAGAAACAGCGTCTGCCTACACAGCTGCTGTTGACTTGATATTGTTCTGTTCCACCTCATCATAAAGTCCTCAACAAATCTGCCATCAGCATCGGTAGTCTGTGTGGAGTTAATGTGTAATCTTTATTGAAGCTAATTACAGCCATACATTGAATGACAGACTAAATGGATGAGTGTAGCCAGGCTACAGTCCAACCAATGGGTGGAGAGCCAGCTAGCCATGCATCCCCATCATTGGCTTCTAGCACCCTCTGTAGGACAAAAAGAGACATGCTGGTCATCCCACAGTGTCCCTGGATGAGCCGGAGCACTCTGCTGGCCTGTCCCAACCCTGCCCCCAAACCTGACTGGGGTCACAAGTGAATTGGACAGGTGAAAGCAAAGTTCCAACCAGTCAATCAGAGGGGCAAGCTACATCTTTTAGCACATTGCCAAGACATGTCCCCTCAGATCTTCATAAGTGCATGGGGGTCAGCTAAGGCTTCGGGGTGGTGATGTTAGGACAGAGCCTGCCAGGAAGATGCCATCGTAAGTAAGTACTACCACGGCAGCATTAAAGCCAGCCATAGAAGAACCCCAGTTGTTCTCTCTATGTATAATGCAGAATAGCATCTGTAGGACTCTTGAAGGAACACACAGTACCTCCACACAACACACAGCCCTAGTTCCAGTATGGGGAACACCATTTCTTTTGTCTCTCCTGATGCATCCATACTCACCTCTTAACATAAAGGAACAAGGTTTACGTCACAGCCTTTTTGGGGCTAAGTTAAGAGTTTTCTGGGGATGTTTTCTTTTATACAAAATGATACCAAGTCGAATAAATGACATCATCACTAAGGGACAGAAAGTTACCACAGCTCCACGCCATCTCCTGTCCGACGGAGGACAACACCATCACCAAGCATACAGCACCACAGGACTACAAACATCACAGGTCTACAAAAACCACATCACCGTTATCTTGGGTCAGACACACACACACTGGGTATCTGCAGACTAATCACATTCTAGAAACAGGAAGGCTAGGCTGCAAGGTTCAACATCAATGCCTCTGAGAAGCACACACGCAGAGGGGAGTGCAACTGAGCAGGTATGGGAGAGTCAGAGCGCCGCAGCTGGGACAAGAACACGCTACAGCAGCAAGGCACCGAGGAAGGATGGGGTGCTAGTCACGGGGTCAGGTAAGCAGTTTAGTAAGGGGTCAGTCTAGTTTGGTGGCTCGCAGCTTTCCAGTGTGTCTATGTGTTTGTTGAACTGACAACATGCAAGTTATTCTGAGGAAATGAACTCAAACCGTTAAAGAAACCATTTTATAAGACGGCGAGTGCATGAGGTGATCCTGCCCATGTTCTTTGTGTTTGACCTGGAGAGTTTAGAGAGAGAGCTGCAGGGTACAGGCCCGAACATGTCATGGCTGTGAGGGTCTCCAGCTCTGATCAGCACTAGTAAGTGGGGGGGGGAGGGGGGGCAGGAGAGGTTATGGTGGGAGGAAGGAGAGGGGGGTACAGTTGGGTTAGCTAGCTGCTAGTTAGTTAGTTAGTTAGCGACAGGTTTGAAATACATACCGCCCAGATGCAAGTCGAGGAATTCACTGTAATTAGACTCTCCCCAATAGTCTACAATGACAGGATGATATTAGAGATTGGAGTTATTAGAAATAGCCCCAATCGGGCTGCACAGCATCTCCAAAAACAGGTCATGCATGTGCCTACACACACACACAAAAACACAGCCAACAAACACGTTACAAACACACGTACTCACCACGGTACATATGGGTCAAATACATGAAACATTGCTTGTACTGCAGCACAAGGCATTCCTCATAATGATAACGTTGCTGACAGACTCGCTGTGCGTCTGTGCGCTGACTCTGATGTGAATGATGGAGAGTGCGGCAGCAATCAGTGTGCCACTCATCCGATATCCTCTTAAAATAACACACTGCTATGGGTTTAGGCTTTACATGAACCCGGTAACAAACACCTTAACTTAGAAGCCAATTCATAGGAACTTTAGTTCTCAGTAATAATTTGACGTAAGGAACAGAGTAGCCTCTTCTAGAAGAGATGATTAAGATAACCACATCCATTATGAGCTCACAAATCCCAATGTGTTTGATGTAGACGCACTGACATTCCCCAGACAGCATGCAGCTCGGGACAGACAGCTACTGAGTGAGAGGCCAGACACGTTCAGATGGAAGACTGGTGCAGTGACGGACAGACGGACGGACGGACAGACAGACGGAAGTCGTGGATGTTACAAGAAGAGCTGCTGTAAGGGCTAATACCTGATCTTCGTTTGTGTCGTTTTGGTAAAGTATAAGTACCTCTATACAAGCCTTTAAAAGAGTAGACCACAGAGAGGTTAAGAGGGGGCATCTTTAAACAGGGGACTGCACAAAGAGACGTGACGGGAACGGATAAGGCTCCAATCTCAAGAGGATTAAAGGAAGCATTAGAAAAGCACTGACTGAAGTAGAAGAGAAGAACACTGGCCCTCTTCCTACGCTGCCGTTCCAAACCATTTACTGGTTCTCTCTTGGAATGCCTAAGTCGCAAGACAACATTGAAAGATTCACATGCCTCGTGTTTTACGTCCTAATCTGTGTACTGTAGGAACAGTTTAACTTAACAATGTGGTGATAACATTTACTGACTTCATGTGCACCCAGACAGTCGATTCATTGTTTTGCAGTTCCATGATGACTAGTCATGACTTGAACTTTGAGTACAGGCCAGGGTGCAGTGATGTCTGTCAATGATTGTCCCTTGTCCAGCACAGACTAGAGGGACAATGTGCTGTGTCACAATACATGGAGGTTTAGACAGCTGCAGACCAGAGTCTGGGGACAAGCAGTCCCATTATGTGACCCAGGCTAGGCAAGTAGAGACCATATCCAAACTCTTTTCCTGATCCTAACCCCGCCCTGGGCTGGCTTGTTGAGCCAACGAGAGCCAATCAGAATGAGAGGGACTATGAGTGACAGTTACCTGCTTCCCCTCGCAGGGCCTTCTCCACGGCCACGCCCCTCTCCTCCAGCTGCCTCTGTTTCTCCTCCACCTGCTCCAGCTGCCTCTGGATGATCTGAGGAGGACAGGGCCGTCCGTTGAACACACTCGCAGTGTTTGCACACACCCAAACTCACACACCCAGACTCACACACGCGTGCTCGCGCGCCCATCCCTGTCACAGTTGCAAAATTGTAAGTCGATATAAAAGGTCACATCCACATTACCTGAAAGTTGGTTCGGATTGTTCAACCTTTTATGAGATCTAATTATATCGAATCAAATATTCATGAGACTCAGTGGGTGCCGAGCCAATTACTATTGTCTTGATCTCCGCATGACGTACCGCTCTGATCTTCAAAGTTGCAAATCCGTCCTAAAACATCCATCTCTTTGTATCCGTCAGTCAGTCAGTCAGTCAGTCAGTCAGTCAGTCCCTCGCTCCTACGTGTGGGTTACCTGTGCTCTGTGGAGCCTCTTCAGCTCCTCCTGTTTGGCCTGCCTGCGGGCCGCCTTCTGGACCCTGCGCGTCAGCTTGGCGTTCAGCTCCTCCTCCGTGTACGTTTTCTGCGGTGAGACAACAGACGGGGTCGAGGTCAGGGGTCACCTGGTCTGACTCGGGCTCAGGCTTGGGACGGGGGCAGGTCTCGCTTTCTTTAACAGCATGTGCACTCTCTCTAGGGTGGGTGGGAGGGGAGACAACACCTAAAGTCACAGAGCCACTGAACTCGTCTAAATACCCACAATCTAGAACACCTATGGAAGGGAGGAAATGGGAATGGGGTGAAGGAGAAAGTGATACAATTGTCGATATCGACTTCATCATGATAAGACTACCATTCTCTTTTAGGAACTAGTAGATAAAGCATGGAGCTCAAAACACCACATCTCAAATCCTAGATATCAAAACTAAAACATGGAAAGTATGTATGCCCTGTGTGTGGCAGATGGGTTTCAAGCCCTCTCTGCTTATGAGTTACACGTTAAAAGAGGTTATTCATTGAGCAATCGACATCATAGATCAGTTCGATCTGAAAACCATTGAACAGCAATAAGCTGCAGCAACACGGTGAGAGAGAGAGGTGCTAGTGTTCAGGAGAGGGAAGCCTGGAACAGGAAGTTGGAGTCACAGATCTCATTCAACAGCAGCACTGGAGAGAGAGAGAGGGAGGAGTGCTGCAGCGACAGGCTGGTTAACACGAGACCGGGCCAGACAAAAGAACAGCCCTGTGACAGTGGCCACATTGGACAAATCAGTCATGTGACCAGAAAAGTAAGGGGTGCAGAACGGGTTGACCACCCCCAGCAGACAGAGGGCGCTGTGATCTGGCTGAGACATGCATCCCGAGAGCCCGGTTAGTGGAACAGCGAGGAGTGGATGTTTTTGTGAGATGTTGGGGACAGGACAGGAGAGGAGGGGGGTTAGGGTGGTGGATGGAACGGCACATGCGCAGGGGGGTTTGGCCATTAGGGATGGATGGATGTACACACTACCTTCGTGGCGTACGATCTCTTGAACGCCAGTGCGTGAGGGACATAAACAGACTTGGGGAGACAAAACAAAAACACACAAACAAACAAAAACATGGAGAACAAACAAACACCAAACAAATGGTATGATTAAATGGGTTAAAAGTCATGTTAAACCAACCAAAATCAAATGAACACCGCTCAACCAAATTAATGGTCCAAACAGACAGGCAGTGAAACCCACAGATGGCGAAGGTTGTCGTGGTGAAACGTAAACAAACAACAATATTACGAATGATTCATGTCATATTCAAAGTACAAGGCCCATCGAAATACAGGCCCAGTGACAATAAAATGGTATGAATGCCATCACTTGAAATTACTTTTCAAAACAGATTCATCTGAACCGCTAATCTCTCAAAACGGTCTCACCTGAACCTGGACACCTGCTTCATATGCTCTGCCTGCTGTCGTCCATCCCCACTTATGGGGGACCTATCTACCAACACGTCTCTAGAAATCTAAAGGACGACACCAACTACAGACCACCACAGCTATCCTAGACTACAGAGAGCTACGCTCCTCCCCTTTCTGTGGAGCAGTCTAGAACCAGACGAGCTTACAGAACTGGGTCTGTGGAGGAAATGTGTCGACTGTACTTTAGTGACAAGTCTGCTGACATGTGTATTACAATAATCCTGTATGTTTGATCCATTCTAGCTCAGCCACCTTGTCAGAGGACTGGCTGAGTGTGATCCTCTTTAGTGTTCATGTCAAACTTTGGAGGAGAAACACCAACAGACTCAGTGAGACTGGAGGAACTGTGAAAGTAAACTGTGAAAGTAAAGTGATGAACAGCTGAAGAGACTGAATGCATGCCTCTTGCCATGGGCAACATTCTTAACATTTCCTTCTCTACACACATCAACACAACAGACAACCAAAAACTTCTGATGTTCAACCATTCCAACATGCAAATACACTCAGATGAGTGGGACTCATTTTGCAGATCTCATTCTGTGCTTATTTTCCACATTCTTTAATGTGATTTGCAAAGCAATCGATCACATTAAAGAATGTTAAAATATGCAACATTTTTCAGAAATTTGCCGGAATCTAGTTATAATGTATTTGACTAATGCCTCCTTGTTTTGCTCATACATTCAGGAACATTCCACTTGTGCTGAACTGTGGAAGTATGGACTGAATTGGAAAACTTTAATTGTATCAAGGAGAGAACTTATGATGACGCTTCAGGCTGTTCATCTGTTCAATAAACTATAGTATATTAGAGATTTTCACAATAAATATCAATGTATAAAAAATATATAGGTAAGTGTGAGAAATGTCATACAAGATAAGGTAGCCCCACTCAATGTTTAATGGTTGAAATTCAAAAGCATTTGTTCCACTGCTCTACCCATCAAAATACCTCCTCCTCGTCTTTCTCTCTGACTCTCTCTCTTCCCAGATCCCTCTCCCTTTCCTTCTCTTTTTCCCTCTTTCCCTCCTCCTTTATGGCATCCTTCTGGATGCCTGACACTAGGTCAAAGATATCGGTATGCCGATGCTGAAGAGAAGAAAAAGAAGGTTTAAACACAAACAAACAAAGATGTGGAGGCCTGCATGGAGATGAGATGGTGCGAGCGACCATGGAGAGAGAGAGCAGGCCGCTCTGAGGCCCAGAGGAGGCTCACCTCAATCTTGGACTTCTGAGAGGACCTCTCCAACACATCGTCGCAGGACAGGTCGGAGTCCTCAGAGAAACTCAGGTTCCTACGGCAACGCATATCTGCAGCACACACACACACACAGACAGCAACACCCAGCATGTTTTACTTAGTGATATAGAAACGCCTTACAACACAGAATACAACTCCATGGGCATTCAAATATCATATTGATACATTCAACATGTCCTGTAGGAGTACAATGCAGTAGGTGATCCCCCCGGACCCCTTCCTCACCTGAAGACTTCCCAATAGGTGGTGTTCTTTTTTTCCCAGAATCCTGTGTGGTGGAGCTGGATGGTGTGCTCGGGCAGGACTTGTCCTCCTTCTTCTTCTTGTCCTTCTTGTACCCGGAGAAGACGGCCTTCCACAGGGACTTGTGTTTGGGCGGACTGGCGTCTGTCCCCTGCTTGTCCGAGCCCCTGCTCTCACTCTTGGATTTCTTCTCCTTCTTGTTCTTCCTCGGGGAGAAGAGCGAGCTGCGCTTCTTGCTCTTGCCTCCGGAGGAGCAGTCCGAAGAGGCCAGGGAGCTGTCCAGGCTCTTGTTGCTGCTGAAGAAGCGCTCGGGGAGAGTCTCGGCTTTCTTCGACTCCAGGGCCTTCACCGCCGACGTCTTGGGAGAGCTCGACAACTTCCCGCCCTTCCCGGCGCTCTCGGAAGGCGACACGTTCCACGCCACTTTGGCGGCAGTGCCCTTGGCCGCCTCGGACTCCTTCATCCTGTCGAGCTGCTTGGCCATGGCGTCCTTCAGCGCCTGGCTCTTCACCGACTTCTCCCTGGCCCTCATCCTCTCCTCTGCGATCTCCTTGGCTTCCGGGGAGAACTGGGTGGCCTTCTGGCCTTTGGCGGCCTGGCCGGGGAGCCCGGCGACGGGGATGTTGGGCTTGCCGTTCTCCATGGCCAGGGCTAGGTGGAGCGGAGGCTTGTCTCTGCCGGGCCGGCTGGTGGGCGGGGTGTAGAAGCGATCCTGCGCGGTCGTGTCGGGTGTCCTCTCGTCGTACGCGTCGTCCACGTCGTCGGCGAACGGGATCTCCGCCACACACTCCACAAACGATTTCCGGACCTCCTCCCTCCGAGGCTTGCTCCGCTCCCGCCTCATCACCACCGGAGCCGGGGCCGGGGAGGTGGCTGGGGCCGTCCTGGGAGCAGGGGTGGGCGCCGCCACCACGGGGCTGAGCTGGGTCCTAGGCGCAGGCACGGGGTTCTTGGCCTTGGTCGAGGCCGGCTCCCTCGTGGCGGCCTCGGGCTTGGCGACGGGAGACGGACGGGTGCCGTTGCTCCAGGACACCTGTGGTTTCTGCTGCCGGACCATGGCGGGGGACTCGTTGGGCGGGGGCGGAGGAGGGCTGGAGGGCGGGGTGAGCATGGTGGAGTCGGAGGTGTTGTAGTTGTCGCTGGTGGCCGTGTGGGAGGAGCTTCCGTTGAGGCCGAGGCCAGAGCTGCTGCTGAGGTCCCTGCGCTCCGAGCTGCTGGTCCGGGGCTCCACGGGGGAGATGACCTGGCCCTCCAGGGTGATGTTGAGCCTGCGGATGACCGAGCGGCCGGTGAAGGTGGGCTTCAGGTCCTCCGACAGGTCCGGGGACTGGGACTTGGGTGAGGAGGAGTCAGGGGTGGAGAGCTTGGGGCTGGTTCGCTCCGAAGCCCTGCTACGGTCCAAAGGAGTCAGGCCCAGGCTCTTCCGAATCTCCGCGCTCTTTAGCCAGAACTCCTGGATGATGTCTGCCTTCTTGGACGGAGTCTCATCTGAGGAGTCCAGGGACGTCTGGGGCTCTGGGGTGGACCAGTCGGAGGGGGGCTTGGAATAGGGGGTGGAAGTTACCGCCGGGACAGGCTGGGTGCGTACGGGGGAGTTGGAAGCGAGGGGGGAGCAGGGCTCCTGGCAGGGGAGGGGCTGGGCACAGATGGGGGACAGGGGGTTACCCGTGAGGGGACAGGAGGAGCGGGAGGGAACGTCAGGAGATTTGACGGGGATCGTCTCCGGGAGGGGGAGGGGCTGGGAGCGTATGGGGGAGCGGACAGGGGATCTGAGGGGGGAGACAGCGGGAGCAGGGGAGGGGGAGGTCACTAGGTTGGGGCTGGAGGATGGGGCGGGAGCCAGTGGACTCCTGGGACTGGCCGCCTGTGCCGTCCTCTCAGACTGGACCTCTTCGGGCCCATTGGGCTCTGGGAAGAAGCGAGGGCCAGGGGATTTGACCGGCGACGGCTGAGCGGTTGGAGACTTCTGGATAACAAGCCAGATTCATGTTTAGCTTCACACAAGATGGCATACACAAACAACAAACACAAGGTTTCTCAACAGCCTCACAAAACCAGAGACCAGCAGCTGGAAGAGAATCACCTGTTTATCCATCTCTGAGAGAGCTGTGACTGGCGACAGCACCACATCCCCGACCTCCTTCACTGGACTGACTGTAGATTGTTCTAGAAGCAACAAAAACAACCGTTGTCACAGCAGTACAGACATAGAAGAGATTGTACTGTTGTGTATTAATGCAAAGCATATACACAGCCTAATCTAATCAGAGTTTGTAAACACCGATGCTGGAGGCGATCCCATGGCCCTCTGACTTCCCGTCCTCTTCAGGAAGTGCTTCCGAGTTCTCTGATTGGTGCAGACGAGCCTCGGCCTCCGCGTCTGAGGGAATGTCCTCTGAAAGATCAACACAAACACACCAGGTCAACACACTGACTGGCTGGGGCGGCATCGGATCACTATCACAGCACTACCAGCTACTCTGGGAGAAAACACCGGACTAAAGAGGGCCAGACAGACGTTAGATCACATCAGAACGATAAGATGTTGAGGATGTCACCGTCATTGTCTGCACGCTGACTCACCCTGGTCCATCTCTGTGCCGGGCTCCAGGTCAGGGCTGTCTGCTTCCCCTTCCGGGTCATCGTCATGGCACGGCTCTGGGGTCACACGGAACAGGAAGTTAGTTAGACTGGGCCTGACCTGGTAAGGAGTTTACCACAGAAGAACGTGAACACTTGAACCTGACTGGCTGATATGAACACTCTGACAGTCTTAGGTTAAACAAGGACGAGACATCTGAAGAAAACTTGTTCGCATAAATATCCTCAAACTAGATTTGAAGACCGGAATCAGATCAAAGAAGATGAAAGAGTAATACTACAGTCTACATGTTCTCGTCTGGGGGGGAATCATATCAGAGATTCACACTTGGAAACTCGGTAGTACAAATCAGAAACATCATGTTCATCTAGAAACAAGGTTAGGCCCAAAAGGCATTAGTGGTTAAACACATGCACTTCTCCATTCCTGGAGGCTCCAACCAAGCGGAAACGTAATCCAGGCATGGGTTAGGTGACAGAGGGTTACTGGACAAGCAGGGAGCCCTCGTCCTCGAGCCCCGGCACGCTCTCAGAGACGCACCGGGTTCACCTCTCTGACCCAGTGGGAGTCCACCCCAATCTCAGAGGCATGCAGCTGTTACTGTGGAACCTTCCAGAGGAGTGACAGGCCCTCATTCAAGTCGCCCCTAGAAGTCTAAACTGGCCTTTTCTCCAGGTTGTGATAGGTTTGATTGAGTGACGGTCCATCGTAACAGGTGACTGGTCGTTAGCGTTAGTGTTGTATGGCGGGGCACCTACAACAGGCAGGGTGAGGAGTGGCCCTCTGATAGCTGAGGGAGCCGTGGCAGTCTGAGGCACCATTACCCAAGAGAGACGCGTGTGTGTGCGCGCTCTCTCTTGTGACACGGCGACAGCATGCGAGATTGGGAGTGCGCTTGTCAGAGAGGGTTTTCAGTCATGCTGTGCGGAAGGCCCGCGGGCAGGCCGGCGGCGTGCGAGCTAGGCAGCGAGGAGCGTGTGAAGCCCTGACTCGGAGCTACCTCCAGACATGGACTCCAACCAGACTCTGACTGCCTCGTGTCGGGCCGAGGAACGGGCGGGGGCTACGATCAGGCGACGGGACAGGACACAAAACAAAAAGGAGATGGACGAGAGGAGATGGTTTGGACATGGACACAGACACGTTAACTCAAGGACACAAGGGAATTAAAACAACAGAACATAAAAGGAGAACCAGGCACGTTCGACAGAATAAAACATCAACAAAGGGATGGAGAGACCATGGGGTTGTGACACCCGACCTCTGTCAGCCAATCACAGCCCAGCAGTCCCAGGCAGACAGCGCTGGCATTCAGGCTTGATGCAAACATCACAATAACAGCAGCAGGACAAGTCAATCCACAGATCATTACAAACAGGAGCTTGGTTAGGGTGGGAGAAGGCAAGGTTGGTCCTCCAGTCCCAGACACCCGAGGTCCCCCACCCTGTGCCCCACAGCCAGGGGGCCCAGCCCTGCCAGGGTTCCCCAGGAATCAGCTCCTCTGGCTGGGTTACCTGAGGAGGGCTGCGAGGCTGAGGCTGGGAGATGACCCTCTGTGTTCCCCTCGGACTGGAGGGGAGTGGGTCTCAGGTCTGCCTGGAGCCCCAGAGGGTCCACAGGCTGCAGGATCTGCTGGAGCTGCAGGTTCCTGGCTGAAGGGGGGGCGGGGGAGGGGCATGGTTGATAATAGTTGGAGATGTGTTAAGGTGTGAAGAGGAGAAGGAAGAAGGCAAAAGAAGGAGAGGAATATGAAAAGAAGGAGAAGATGAAGACAGGATGGACATCCAGGTGTGTGGGAGGGGACGACACAGGACAGGAAAAACAGGAGAGAGAAGAGAAGAAGCAGAAAGATGATTAAAGACCAGTAGTTTTCATATCGCCACAGACGGAAGATGAAGGCTGCATGCTGTAGGACCAAAATATGAAATTAGATATTTATGTTTTACACAAAGAAACTCGTACTTAAAAGGATGCAAGATTACAACTGACTTCAATGTCAATTTCTATTTTTATTACACAGCAACACGTGTTCTTATTTATCTTCTGCTGATTAGTAAACAAGCATTACATTTCGGATAAAAGTAAAAATTGTTAAGGGTCGGAGTGAAACAAAAAGTACAAACGCCATCTGCCCCTGTTGAAAATCTGAATCAAAAAAGTTACCACTCAAACAAAATACAACCAAACACAAATACGCCCAAACAAAACTTCCCAAGGGGTGAAAAGAAGCCAAACACAAACCAGGGAATTAATAAGACGTTCCTTCACACCAGGTTAGATGTGCAAACGCATCCCCAGGCAGAGCTGCTACCTTTAAAAGTACCAGTGTCCTCTTCATCGACGAGATGCTTCTCCAACCACAGACCTGATTGAAGCTCGTGCTCCCAGGGGCAATACTCACCCTCTACCAGCAGGGGGAGACAGAGCCCCAACAATACCCAACACAGGTGAGCAGGTGGGCAGACACATGGTGTGAGAGAGGAGGAGATTATGAGAGACACAGAAGATGGGGAGACGAAACGACTGAACACAGACAGTGGCCGGGACCAGGGTAAGATTACAGATCAGGTCAATACTGTCCCTGACTGGAAACTGAGCTGAGATGAAGACAGGATGAGGGGCGGACATGAGGAGGCGAGGGAGACACAGGCGAGGGACAACAAACAGAGAGGTCGTTTGGGCGTCTCGCTTAGTGACACCTGACTAGGATGAACCTTGATCAAATACACACTCACACACACCATCGAGTAGACCTTCAAAACATCTTAAAACTTATTTACCATCGCTTGAGTCTTCCTCCTCCTCTTCCTCCTCCTCATCATCCTCCTCCTCCTCTTCATACTCCTCTTCCTCCTGCTCCTCCTCCCTGGCAGTGCCAGCAAGCACCCGCTCTTGGCTCCCGGCTTCAGGGTCGCTGTCGGTCTTCAGCTGGGCATGGAGCTCCACCGCCTCCTTCCAGGGCACGCCCCCCAGATCAGAGGGGCTGGGGGGCTCCTCCTCCCCCTGCTCGTCCTGGTCCTCGTCCTCATCCTCCATGTCAGACTCGGAGCTACTGCTGCAGCAGACGCAGGGGAGCAGAGGGGTTAGTGTCTTTGCAGCGGAGCAGTGATTCCAGGTGACTGATATATCTACAGCTTCAAAACGGGCGTTCCACCTGTGGCTCGGAAAGGAGTTCCGAACAAGTTATTTCAACATCCACCACGGTTTGTCCCTACGCCCCCCCGCCTCCTCATATCCCGTCCCCGTTCCCCCTCACCTGGAGCCCAGCAGGTCGGCGTCCGTGGCCTTGTCCAGGACGCTGCTCAGGTTGTGCTCGGCCAGCGTCTCCTCGGGCACCTCCTCCAGCTCCTCCTCTCTCTGCTGGGACGTGCGGTAGTTCTCCAGCTCGATGCGCTCCGGCGTGCCGCGCAGGCGCTTGGCCAGGCTGGGCTCCTGCAGCCCGTTCACCTCTGCTCCTGGGGACGAGGGAGGGGGGGGCGAGAAGGGCGGAGGGATGGGGGGGGGGAATACATACAGGAAAACTGAGTACGAGAATCAGAAGGGACGTTTCTGCGTCAGATGAGGCAGGAGGTCTGGAGGCGAGGCAGGAGGTCTAGAGGCGAGGCAGGAGGTCTAGAGGCGAGGCAGGAGGTCTAGAGGCGAGACAGGTCTAGAGGCGAGGCAGGAGGTCTAGAGGCGAGGCAGGAGGTCTAGATGCGAGGCAGGAGGTCTAGAGGCGAGGCAGGAGGTCTAGATGCGAGGCAGGAGGTCTAGAGACGAGGCTGTCTCAGCAGTGCAGGGGCCATGCAAGGCTGAAGGGCATCAAACCACACAACCTGGGTCCTTCCAAACACCATATTAAGAGAATGATCTGTATCTCTAAACATCCCAAACTCCAAGATAATCCTTATGAGGACTGATTCACTCAATTTGAACAGTGGCCATGTGAGCCAATTGTGGCAGAACTGTTTTATGTTCAGGAGGAAAGTCTACCACATCCTGCAGGCGTGGTGGTTCATGTGAACAAAGTGGCGAAAGCAATGTTTGTGCCAACTGAGGGAACAAACTGCCCTTCAGCCTGACAGCCTTTGAACACACTTTAATGAACTTCCTTCCAGAGAGACCCGCTTCCATACAGTACCTGCAGATGACACCATCCACTGTACATCATGAACATCAACACAGCACACTGGACTCCTGGCTTCACATGGATTTTCATGTTTCATCCATGTCCATTTTTCTTCTCAAGTTTGGCTCTGATCAGACAAATGCTCAGTGAACATGTCTAGACTGGACAGCCTTTCCATCAGAGTCGTTCATATTGTGACTTGCCTTAGTAATTATATAACTGTAAGTGAGTTAATTTCTTAATATGAATAATCATATTGCACATTAGTCACTTTCCAATTATCAATTTATTGCAGGTTCTTACAGCGAATCACAAATGATTAGCAGGTTATCTATATTGTTTTAATAATTATTTTGGTATTTGTATTCATATAATAACATAATAATATTCAGGCAACAGGGTTATGGTTGATACCTTGCCTTTTTCCCACCTAGAAAGCAACTTTCAATCCAGATGGACTCACAGACAGCGAGTCTGGCTTAAACCTAATCTTAGTTGATAACAAATTGTTCAACTTAACTTAAACCATCAGGTCTGTATGTTGCTAGGCTACAACTGAGCTGAGGTCAATCGAAGCTAGTATTTTGGCGGTGAGAGACAATGTGCTGGTGGCGATGAACCCATGCAGCTGCCACCAAGGCATGGTGAGGTGAGGAGAGCCAGTGAGGAGGGCCAGTGAGGAGAGCCAGTGAGGAGAGCCAGTGAGGAGAGCCAGTGAGGAGAGCCAGTGAGGAGAGCCAGTGAGGAGAGCCAGTGAGGAGAGCCAGTGAGGAGGGCCAGTGAGGAGAGCCAGTGAGGAGAGCCAGTGAGGAGAGCCAGTGAGGAGAGCCAGTGAGGAGAGCCAGTGAGGAGAGCCAGTGAGGAGAGCCAGTGAGGAGAGCCAGTGAGGGCGTGGCGTCAGACCGAGGCCTGCGTGTGCCAGGGGATGAGAGGGGACCCAGGAGGGGCGGGGGGCATGGAGGCAGCTGGTGAAGCAGCATGTCTGATGAGAGAGAGACTGAAGGAAGCTACCTGACAGCTCGACAGGACGCCCAGTTCACTGAGGCCCTCCGGCCGTCACAAAGCAGTTAAGGGTAAGCTAGTGAAAATATCTCTGAAGATGATGCGGTCCGTCGTGTTTGAAATGGAGAACTGCCCTGACATCTATACAGCTTAGTTCCAGACCTCTCCTGCCCCTTTTTAGTGAATCCAAGATAGAAGATCAGCATGCATTGTGAAATGGTTCGTGTTTTATATGTCAATGGTTCAGAGTCACTGTTAAACCCTATTTCTGTGCTGTAGAATGGCTATCGGTAGGATCAATACTTAATACTCACCTTACATTGAATCCAAGATGGGATTCTCAATGTTACTGCCCTTACAGACAATTTACTACTTACTCACCTGTACAACATAGTTATTCCACAGCCTAAATTAAACTAGTTTGTTCCCAATGTAAACTCCACTAGTGACTGTGAAGGAGACGATAGAAGCAGCATTGAGTAGTAAGCCAAGCCAGGAGCTGTTAGATGGAGATGGTAGAGTTGTGGAGACGAGAGAGAGAGAGAGGGAGAGGGAGAGAGAGAGGGAGGAGAGAGAGAGAGAGAGAGAGAGAGAGAGACGAGAGAGAGAGAAGAGAGAGAGCAGACAGTAGGGGTGGGGGTGCAGCAAGAGAGGACAGCTCATTGCCCAGCAGTGAGATCTGATGAAGGACAACCGAGTGTTGGGGGTCACATGATCTATAAAAGCGTCTGCTAAATGTACATTATACGTTACATAATTGCTCAATAGACCCAGTCATAAGCACTACAGGCACGGAACTACAAGCTGCTGATAGGAGGGTGAAAGGTAAAGCTTACAGAAGGACCAATCACAAGCACTTATACAGGCATGTCATTCAAATAGTAAGCTGCTTCAGAAAGGGGAGGGGGAGGCAGATAGTAAAGCTTAGAGGGGACCAATCACAAGCACTGATACAGGCAGGCTCTAGTGTTAAATGTCCAACTGGAAAAGGTATAGCTTAAGTAAGAGTCATAGCAATCTACTAGTTACATTTACAAGAGAAGAAGAGTTTGGCTTTTCATTAAAGCATAGTAAGGCAAGAGAGCATGGTTGGTGTCATTTTGTAATATACTGTGTACTTCTATGTGTCACATAGTTAAAGATAAGCAAGTACTATTGA
Source organism: Mallotus villosus (assembly GCA_903064625.1). Lineage (NCBI taxonomy): Eukaryota > Metazoa > Chordata > Actinopteri > Osmeriformes > Salangidae > Mallotus > Mallotus villosus. The sequence continues at coordinate 277,287 of CAEFZP010002343.1, read as the reverse complement.
TTCACTGGGTTAAGTAGATGCAAAAGGGGGCTTCGAAAAGTCGACTTCAGCAGTTCCACAAGCAGCTATGCAATAAAGCACTCCATGACTGTCTTTAATATCCAGCCAACAGGTCATTAAAACTTTGCATCAAGCCAAACGTGCCCACAAATCACAATCCCGGTAAACTGGTGCCAACCAACAGGAGTCAAGAAGGACAGTTTTTTTCTTTTTTTTCAGAAAACACAAATCACACACACAGAATCACGAGGTTTACATCTACAGGAGTCAGGGAGTCAGCAGGCTGGAGCGGTCCCACTACGGTGAGATTAGTCGGAGGGGGCTACGTCTACAGGAAGTGAGGTCATGCTAGAGGAAGTTTGAGCAGAGCATTGAGGCTGAAGCAGCAGAGGAGGTAGAGACAGTATGTGAAGAAGAAGGGGATGTCCAGCAGGCGGGGCGCCACCTGGTGGCAGGTCCAGGACAGCGTGCGACGGAGGGTGCGCAGAGAGCCCCCCACTCCTAGCCCCAGCCTCAGGGCCAGGCGAGGGGGCAGAGCTAAGGGGGAGAAGGTCAGGGTACCTGAGGGCCGGCGCTCGGTGGGGGTCGTGGCGGCGGCCAGCGCACGCCCCGGGGCGTCCACGGTGACGGGGGAAGGCTGGGACACCTGGTTGTCCTGGAGACAGGGTTGGAAAAGTCAAACTGGGTCAAACGCGTCAACAGACCTTTTTCTATCCAGCACAGCGACGCGTCAAATAAGCTGGCGACCTCAATAAAACCAAACGACAGGAGATATCAGCGTAAACATTCCGCACGTTGTTTGGATAGCTACAGCAGGGCAGGTCAATTATCGGCAACAACAACACGCAACCTAAACTGTTCAGGACAAAACATCCCATAGTTGGCCCTTGCAGAGTCTGAAGTAGAAAGAGTGCGGGTACCTTATCGTTGAGCGTTGTTGGGGTGGGGGCGGGTCTCTTCCTCTGAGCCTGTCCCGACAGACGGTAACAGTAGTGGGGTTTGCAGTAGAACTTCCCTGCAGGAGTGGAGACATACGAGGCCTTTCAGTCACAACATGAACATAACCTCACCAGCATCTCAGGGCTTCATCTGTTACATAAGCTCGATGGGTGCTGTGAAAGTGGGGAGGCCTTAAACAGACGGGCTGATTGTCCTATCCTCCCTCCCTCCTCCATGTTAGCTCCCCGTGGGACAAAGCCAGCCCCCCCCTCCCCCCCTCCTCCTCCCTGCCCACCCCCCCTCAGATGCCATAGTGTCCAGTGAGAAACAGCCATTTCAGTCCCTGCTAACAAGCTGCAGCTTGACCATTAGCACAAAGCAGCCCACCCTGACCCAGGAAGGAGAGACGTGTAATGATGAAAGTGGGCTGGACTCATCGCAGGGCTGTTCTCACCGTCCTCCACGTCGAAGGCGTACGAGGAGAGTCGCAGCGTGGTGCCGCAGTAGTCGCACTTGAAGCAGCTGCGATGGAAGAACTTGCCCTCCGCACTCAGCCTCTCCATCACGTACACGCGCTTGCGGCAGAAGAAACAGACGTCGCTGCCCCCGATGTTCGCGGGAAACTCCTTCCTCAGGGAGCCCTGCGGGTGAGAGGAGACTGGATGAGGATCTGGGAGGAGGGAGGGTGAGGGAAGCTCAGGGAGCACACACACATCCTGAAGATCCAGCTTCGAATCACACCATTCACAGCCCAACTGGGACCAAGTCTTTTTTAGATTCACACCAGGGGTAAAGCACACTTGTTGATTATTGTGTCGTATTGTGTGCCACAGAAAGGGTCGAATATTCCACACAAACACAACCAGAGTGAGTTAGCTTGAAGTCACACACTTCCAGATAATCATTCTCTTCAACTAGGAAGTCTAGTTAGAGGAAGAAAGTCCAAAACACGAGCAACCACAACTGGAGAAGCTAGCTAAGGTCAGTTACCCCCCTGGGTCTAGATGCCATATACATGCTTCTACAGGGTTCTGGACTGGACCCGACCACACCAAGGACTCTTACCAGTTCCACTAGTTCCCTCTTGCCAAGAAGGGGCTTGGGCTCCTCCTGGGTCTGGAGCTGATTGGCTATCTGCTCAGCCAATGAGCTCACACCCCCTGTGTACATCTTTATATATCTCTATCAACAGACAGAGATGAAGGGACAGGAGGATGAGGGAAATAAAAAGATATCAGGAAATGAAGAGGCAGTGAGGAAGAGAGACAAACAGAAACAAGAGTAAAAATCAACCGATGGAGAAAGAGCAGTATGTCAGTGAGGTGATGTAGGGACACAAAGTGACAGGAAGTGAGGTAGATTTAGGGACACAAAATGACAGGAAGTGAGGTAGATGTAGGGATGCAAAGTGACAGGAGGTGAGGTAGTTTGGCAGAGAAAATTCATGAGTGAAAGTAAGGCACTAGAGAAGAGAGCGGAATTGCAATTGGTGTCATGAGAGGATGAATGACGTCATGTTTTGGTTGACCGGGCGTCTACAGAAGATGTGTATGTAGCATGTTTGACTGGCCAGGCATGTAAAAACAATGAGAGTTGCAGTCTGAATGAATGTTAGGCAATGGCTGACTCACTCCACATGACATGCAGTTCCTGGTGAAAGCATGGTGGACTGTGGGATTTGGGGCACTATGACAGATAAACAGATGGGATGTTCTACCAGTATTTCAATGAGGAGCCAAAGCTGTTGAAAAGATCCATGGCTGGGTAATGCCTTCAATCCAAACTGAACTCATGTCTACACACACACAGTCACACACACACACACATGCATGTTCTCTGGCTGCCACTTGGCTAATAAACCAGACAGTTAAGTACTGATGGTCACCATGGATACCAGAATAGCCTATTCGTTCAGGCCATAATCAACTATGAGTACGTTGAAACAGACAAGTCAGCATATTCTACCAAAGCTTCTTTCATGCTAGTTTAACCCTGAAATTGCTTGGATTAGATCTGTTAAATACCCTCAAAATAGCAGTTATCCTGCTGGGCCAGAATTTAGGTCACAGTTATTCCAGCCCCCCAGGGCATGAAAACAAGCGATAATCTTGGAAGAGATTTATCCTAAATGTACATGCTGCACTTTGAAGTCCATCACTCCATTCTGAGCAGCCTGTGATTACGGCAGCCTAGCAACCCGTAGAACAGGGTGTGTGTCAACATGAGACTTAGCCCCGCTGGTCCTTCTGGTAACAAACACATGGTTGGGATTCTCTCAGTCACTGTAGAGCCAGACAGGCCACACCTAACACAGCGGTGGTATCTGGCCTCTGTCTCTATAGACACAGATCCCTCCTCCTCTCCATCACCGTGCCAGAACACCACACCCAGAGAGTTACGCTGCTGGGAGTGTTTCAGTATGCTTCAAACTCCCACTGGTTCTGAACATTGAGCTGGTTCTCATACATGCAGGACATGCAGCAGCCAGCTAAACGCCCTCTGCCTGCAAAATGGATTTCCACCAGTGTGACGTCACGTATCATGCGAGTCGAAAGTTATCAGTCACTGCATTTTCACTCCACCCCAGCAGGGGGTACCTGTCTCTCTGGTGAGGGGAGTGGGGATTCAGGGCTGGAGGTCAGGCTTCTGGACAGCTGCCACTGCTGTATGAAGAAAGGGGATGGCTTTTTGGAGAGCTCCAAAGGAGGGAGGAGGGAAAGGAGAGGGAGAGGTAAGATTGAAGTGGAGACTGAAGGAGAGAAAACAGCAGGAATGTTCCGGTAAAGGAGCTGGTACAAGAAGGACTAAAAAAATATATATGAATGTTCTGATTGCTTTCTCAAATCAATCACATCTTATAAAGCAAGATAGATCCAAGATAGGCATAAACCAGTGCGCAGAGAATCCAGGGTGATAGAGGTGTGTCACCTTTGGTTTAGCTGGCTTGCCTTTAAACTGTGAGGCTAGCTGCTCAGCCCTCTCCTGAATGCTAGGCACATGTATGGGCACCTGATCGTCAGAGCGCAACGGCTCTGGGTCCTGTCGGAGAGAGGTACCGTTAGAGGAAAGAGAGGAGAGGAGAAGAGAGGACTGGAGAGGAGAAGAGAGGGAGGAGAGCAATGGTGTCAGTGCCGATAAAAAGACCTGAGGAAAACGAACGAGCAGCGGAAGGATATTGGATGGGATATTTTGACAAGCTAGCATCACCTTCTGACTCACATAGTGGCTTAACAAGGATGCAGTGACTTGTAACACCTAGGAATGGCTGGGCCTCTGATCCCCCATTAGCAGGGGTCGCTATGAGGCAGTTATTGGAGGCCGGCTCCAGAGCCATTTTCCATGCGGCAGGGCAGGGGGCAGACAACATGCTGAGAGCAGGCCTTTAACAGTCAAAATAATAAATAATGTCAAGGTGCACTGGTCTGTTAGAATTAGCTTCACTGCAATTCCACCCCTCCCCACCAGGGGGAGGTACCTGTTTGAGGGCCTCTGGGGAAGGGAGAGATGGTTGTGGACTCTGGCTCAGCTGCCACTGTTCTATGAAGAAGCGAGATGGCTTTTTCTTAGGCTCCAGGGGATAAGAGAGGGAGGGGAAAGAGGAGAGTTGACAGACAGTAAGAATGGTGAATAAGGCCAATTTATTTGTGGCACTTCAGCTTGAGGCTTTACGCATAAATAAAACAAAAATGTGAAGAAAGCATGCTTAAAACAGAGTCAAAATCCACCCCGTCGCCATCAGAAACGGAATCCTTTTAAACCCAAACTCCACATCCACACTCCAAACTCCACCATCGCTGCTCTAGCCTAACGCAGCACACCAAACCATGCGTGGTGTTTACCTTGGGCTTCTCAGGCCTGCCTCTAAAGTTGGAGATGAGGCACGCAGACCTCTCCTGTATGCTAGGGATATGGATGGGCCCTGGATCCTCCAGGTGCAGAGGCTCCCAGTCCTGTACAGAGACTCTCTATCAGCCAATCCCATCAGTCGGGTTGGAATCAAGCTATGGACATGCAGGTACTGTTTGTACTGCATGCGTCTGTTTAGACATCAGGACATCACTTAGTTGCCACGGTGACTTAGCGAGCGTGGGGAACTCTGACAAATAGTGTTGATGTTCAGACGGGATTCGACGATCCTCTGTCAGACGAGATGAAGTATGTGTTGTTGATAGTTCTACTGTAACCCAGGAAGCAGCCCTTTGCTATAAACACCCCCACGCCCATGCAACCATGGTTACCCTGTGTGTCAGAGGCGTCCGGTCTTGGACTCGGTCGTCCTCCTCGACTGCTAGTCTATCACTCTGCTGTAGGACACACACACACACACAGGCAGACAATTACACACACACACTCTTTGGGTATTCAGACACTGTAGGTTGCTTACGCTGGAACTGGAATCTATGTGGCTGAAACCCTCAATGTGTACATAAAACCATGTTAGTCTGCAGACATCCGCAGGGGACATGGCTCCAAACCCACCTACACAGTCAACCAGTGAACAGCAACATCCTCTCAGGACCACAATAGCAACCCACTCAGTAGGATAAGGAAACACAGTATACACAGACACTACATGAAGGTTATGTTGGTCAGTTGTTTGAGGAGAGGAAAAGTGAGATTGTCCACTACTGCGGCTCTCTACACCGAAGGCACAACTGACGAGCTAGGACAGAGGGGAGCAAGGGGGACCTGGGTGAGAGACCAGATTAGAGGCCGCCAGGACGGAGGCCAGGGCAGAGGCCAGGGCAGAGGCCAGGGCAGAGGCCGGGTTAGGACAGTGTGGTATGGGAGTGGTGTGCCACAGGCACGGCACAGGCCGACCGTCACCTGTGCGTGAAGCGAGAGCGAGGAGGCGGAGGAAGAGGAGGAGAGGAGGATGGTTTTCTTAGGGCAGCTCCGAGAGCCCGCGGTGGAGTCGGTGTTGCTCTTTGCCTTCAGAAACAGGAGAGGAGAGGAAGTCACTCGCTGGTGGCACTGGACAGGCACATGGGACTCGACACACACACACACACATGCACCGCGCACACACACACACGCACGACCCAGCACACACACAGGCACCCACACAAACACACAAGAGGCACACAAACGAACACACAGACAGACCACCCACAGACAGAAAGTGGAAACACAAGTCAAGCACAAGTTTTTTTTTACTGGTTGAACATGGCCACACTGGCAGTCAGGGAAGGAGACGCTTGCAAGGAAGAAACGTCATCTTATTTGAACGCTCATTCATCCGCCAAATATAAACTAGACAGCTAAGTGAAGCCAGCAAGAGAACCGTGAGAGTTTTTCCTCCACAGCCCCAGAACCTTCAGGAAGCTTGTGCAGCCAAGGGAGAGAGAGGGGGACAGCATGATGACGTGAGTATGAAACACTGTCATGAGAGTGTGCGAGTTCTTAAAATATAGCTAGGGCTGGAGCAAACAGTTGAGAGTGTGTGAGAGACGGAAAAGTGATATCGGTCTGTCTCTCTCACTGTCCACTTTGTCCAGATTCTAATGACTTGTACTCACCTCAACATAGTCTCCCATGGCTTATTTTCAACCCCAAAAATTAGATTAAGGATTGGGGCCCATCGCTGGAACAGCACTACTCACGAGTTCACCCCTTCTGGCCTCTGATAAGCCTATTGCCATACTGTCAGTGGACCTGTGATGAGTGGATCTTGTACCAAAGTGAACATCTACACAGCACAGTGCAGGAACTTGCTACTAGCGTTAGCAGCCAAGCAATGGCCAACTATGCTGAGTGAAAACATGGCTAGGCAGATGTGCCGGAGGTTAGCCCGGGAGAGGGAAAGGGAGCAAAAGCAGGTGCTGTGAGATGGTTACCCATCACCCAGCTAACTTATCTAAGCTAAAGTAAAAGCCTTTTTGTCTATGGAAGCAGGGCAAACTAGCTAGCACTGGGTTACCAGGCTGTCCCGGCTCATGGGGCTATGCGTCCTCTACCACAAAGCTGTCGTACCTGTTCCCCTCGACTGGGCAGGGTCTGACACTTGACCCTCTGCTTATAGCGGAAGCTCAGCTGCTCCTGTTGCTGTGTGCGTTTCTGCGGGGACAGCCAATGGGAGTGGAGCAAAGTGGCGAGGTAGGGAGGGAGAGGTGTGCCACAGAAGACAGAGAGAACATGTCACAATGTCTGGCTCTCCGGCTAACTACGAGACGATCCAAACGACGATCGACCAAACACACAAATGCCCACACTCAGTTCCCCAATTTTACTTGGATTGTCAAACTCCACACGAGTTAGTGAAGAACTTAGACTAAGACACTGGGATATCTACTGATTATATCCTGTACCACTCCAAAGGGCAACGTCCACAGCAGCTGTCTTTAGGGAGGAGTTATGGCTTTCATAACGGCTAGTAGGCTAGTACTGGAACACAAAGTAGCTATCGCCATGTTCACTACCACACAGCAGAGACAGATGGTTAGGGGGTTAGGTTCAGGTTAGGGGTTAAACCAGGGCCTGGGAAAAGGGGGGGGGGCACTCCACTCATTACCTTTCTCCACGCTGGGACGGGGGCCAAGCGTACTGGCTCTTTCAGGGGGGCAGGTGAAGGGGCTGGGGGCAGCAAAAGGTTCAGATTGGGCAGAGAGTCTCCCTTTAGCCCAGAAGAAGGTGAGGAAGGGCCAGAGAGGCCGATGAGAATCCAAGGCAGAGTGCAACCCACAGTGAGTCATAGTCAGGAGAAAAAGAGTAGAAGAAGAATGGAGGGAGAGAGAGAGAGGGAGAAAAAGAGAGAGAGAAGGAAGGAAGGAAATCATGAGACGAAGGGGTCATTCACGGTTGGAAAATATGAGAGCTGATGAACATACCACAAAGCAGTGGTGTGGTGTGTCACCCGGAGGGAGATGGGACTAGAACACAACACGCTTTCATCTTCATCACACCCACGTGAAAAACCTCCTAGGTCCGTTTCAAATGGAGACATAATAACCGTGCAGGAAACAGAAGGGTCGGAGAGGGAAAGAGGACGGCTGGAGTGACTCAGAGCAGCGGTCGTAGAAACCTCAAATCTGTCTTCACACAAGGCAGCAGGGCTTAGTATTCATCTCCTGCCACCCAGTCATGAGCACGCAGCGTCAGCAGGGTTTAGGACAGAGCCCTCCTAACAGACGGGATCTGCTCTTAAACGGGAGCTGGAGCTGCTTACATTACCATTACAGAGATAAACACATCACATTCACTAAAGAGGTCTGATACCCCAAATAGAGAGAAATCACTACCCACTTACACCAGAACCTCGAACAAAGAGGATACAACAGAATGTCTGTGTAACATACGCGTCATATCACACAACAGAGCAGGACTTGGAACAACAGTCCTTGCTAACTGTCGTTTTTATGTACACAATGCCAGCTAGTGTTTTACGTTCTCCCATACCGGCCACAACCCCTATCCAAATCTCCCATCCTCCTCTGCCCAATCCCCAGCCCTCCTACCCGCTAATGCCCCCAGCCCCCCCTGCCCCCCAAGGCTGGCACTGTGAACCCATTCCCACCAAGTCAGCACAATCAGACCAGCTAGTGTAGCATCGAACAATACAGTGCCAACAACCACAGCAACGCTAGCATTCTGAGCACCCACACAGTAACACGGCCCGGCTCATGTCATGATGTCATGACCCACACGACTACATGAGCTTCAACCCCCAGGATCATCTCCATACGGCCTTGAACATCTCAGAACATCTACACCGAACAACTCAGAGCCACACTTATCACACCCTTGGAAAAACATTCAGGAGTGGAAGCTAGAATCGATTTGAGACAAAATCGCCCCCACTTTATCTGAAGAAGACCTGACACATTCTTCGACATTTTAACATGGCATGGCAGCCGTGGGCCCGATCATGTGATTATGTCCGTTGACCAGGACCACCCCACCCCACCCCCGTCCTGATCCATACCTGTCTCTTGAGGCCTGAGGACTGGGCCGGGGCATTCTCCTCAAACTTGGCCAGCAGCTGGGTTGCCATGGACTTGACCTTGTTATGGTTGCCCCCGGCAGCAGATTCTACCTTCCTTTCCGTCAAGGCGTTGGAGACTGTCGGCCTCTCATCTCGACTGGCCCTCGACACCTCATCCTGATAGAAATACATCAGGATACCTCTATAACAGCAGGATATTTGAAATTCCTACTAAACAGAGCCCCTGTATGGGACCAACTGAACAGTACGCTAGTACCGTGACTCTTAAGAACTCTACTCACGTCTTCAGAGTGTCCAGCTTGGCTTGTCTTCCTCCTCTTGCCCAAAACATCCACTTCCTTCTCCTTCTTGTCCTGTTGAGGACACGTCATGGTTCATGACCGGGGATATTTTTTGTCACCCTGATCATGACTCATGCAGCAACATGACCATGACATAAACACAGCGAACTGGCAGGCAGACCTTTCAAACGTTTTTGGTTTACCAAATGTTCGGTCCTGTGTGTGTGTGATGAGGATGCGTAGGGGAAACGGCGAGCCTAATAAAATGTCAACAACGCCTCTGACTGACCTTGGGGTTGCGTTTGCGCGAGATGGCAATACTCTGGCCCAGCTTGCTGAGGAAGGAAATAGGAGACTTGGTGCTGGAGATCAGAGCAGCCTTCTCTTCCGGACTGAGGTTGTGGTTTTCTGGAAACACGCCACCAAAACAACCAAGTTAGTCATACTTATGCTAAACGAACAGTGGATGAAGAGGTTAATAAACTAGCATTCCACTTATTTAAAACAAGTCAACATTGTATACTGCTTTCATTCATCGTATTACTGAAACAATGTTGATGTCATGACTCAAAACAAAGCACTCGACATTTCAAACCCAGGCATGAGCACCCCTCACCTCCAGGGGGCACTGTGTCCTTGAACATCTCATAGAACTGGCTCAGGTACATGACCATGGACAGCTTATCTGGCTCCACCACAGAGGACATCTCCTTGCCCGTCATGCAGGGTGAGATGCCGAACTCTCGCTCGGCCACATCGAAGCCAAGCTGGTTGTTCTTCTCCTGGTCTCGCTCCGTCAGGGAGTCAAAATCACTGGGGGGGGGGATGAAGGAGGACAGTTAACAGGTGAAGTACCCCAGTACCCCAGAGTGAATGATGGCTGACTAGCTGATGTGGACAGGAAGCAGACAGAAAAAAGCAGATCACCCATAGCGCTGCAGCTCTAACCCCCACGCCCCCTCCAGCCTGGCTGTAGAACGAGCACCAGAGCACAACTCCCTACAGCGCCGCTCGGGAAAGGTCACCAACAGTCTAATAGCTCCTAATGCTGATAACTATGTAGGGTTAGAATCCAGAGGTTAACAACCCCATCTCTCCCCATTAGACAATGTGGTCTTCTGTGTGTCTGTGTGTGTGTGTCTGTGTGTGTGTGTGTTTTAGAGGGAACTTGACAGCCAGTCGCGACCTGTCAGGTTATTCAGCAGTGAAATACGGAGCTAGCCTAAGGTCTCTGCATGGTAATAAACCAGAGCGGCGGCAAGCCCAGCGTCACGGTCGTAAACGCGGCAGTGAGGCCGCTCTGCGCCCCACAGGAGGGCCGTGGGGCTGGACTCACATGAGGTCGGGTCTGTAGCGGTGGATGAGAGCGCACAGGGCCAGGCCGCTCTTCCAGGACATGGTCAGGTCCGTCACACTCACGCTCCTGTAGCCGTCCGTCTGCCTCTGGCACCAGCCGAGCAGCTTGCTGGAGCGAGCGACCGACTCTGGGAGAGAGGGAACAGCAGAGGTCAGGGGACTGAGGGAGACAGAAAGACACACAGAGAGACAGACAGACAGATATACAGAGAGAGAGAGAGAGAGACAGAGAGAGAGAGAGAAGAGAGAGAGAAAGAGAGAGAGAGAGAGAGAGAGAGACAGAGACAGAACACAGCAACCTTGGATATTAGGTAAACAAACAAATAAGTCATTCCCTCCATGGCCTCATCCATGTTAGTTCCATGATCAGACCAGTGCACAGACAGTCTGGGGAGGCAGATTACTGGAGAGAGTCAGAGTCATGTAGGGGGAGAGGATGCCTATGCAGAGTTAGGACATTTTGAATCAGTTAAAAGGGACCTTCTAGATGTTCTAGAGCACGGGTGTCAAACCCTGGTCCTCGAGGGCCGCTGTCCTGCATGTTTTAGATGTTTCCCTGCTCCAACACACCTGATTCGAATGAATGGTCGTTATAACAACCCTTTTAATTGAATCAGGTGTGTTGGAGCAGGGAAACATCTAAAACATGCAGGACAGCGGCCCTCGAGGACCGGAGTTTGACACCCCTGTTCTAGAGGAATGCCGTCAGATGAATGAGTGTGTTAGTCCAGACAGAGGGAGGCGTGTTAGGGGTCGAGGTTCCACCCGCATCACCTCCCACACATAGTTCTCTCATGGCACATACGTTCTGACTCGTTAAAGACCATTAGTTCCCCATAAAACATCATGCTTTGATCAGTCATGTTGTTACCTTGCAACTGCTTGTCAAGCAGGCAATGGTCTAGGGTGGAAATAATCCATTATTACATTATCAAAAAAACAAGACTATCAAATCACAACCTCAATGTGAATACATTCTTTAAAAAACTGGAGGCAGTTGATAAAGCCAGTAGGCTGAAACATGATACAGCCTTGGCTGACACTACTGAGCAGCACATTGGATCTTCACGAAATCATCCGATTCATCAACAGTTGTGCACTCACCGTTCCGGGTTAGTTTGGGCGTGGATGAGTTAACGACATTCTCCATCTCAATGCGCATGTCGCTCTTTTCCCCGGTGTCAATCAGGTGGCGTACCTACAGCAGAGACGACAGGGGACACGTTACACGGCTAGGCCTCAAGACCACGTTACCACACTGTCCTGGGCCTGAGCCTGAGACAGGTCCTGAGCCTGAGCCAGGTCCTGAGCCTGAGACAGGTCCTGAGCCTGAGACAGGTCCTGAGCCTGAGACAGGTCCTGAGTCTGAGCCTGAGACAGGTCCTGAGCCTGAGCCAGGTCCTGAGCCTGAGACAGGTCCTGAGTCTGAGACAGGTCCTGAGTCTGAGCCTGAGACAGGTCCTGAGTCTGAGCCTGAGACAGGTCCTGAGCCTGAGCCTGAGACAGGTCCTGAGCCTGAGACAGGTCCTGAGCCTGAGACAGGTCCTGAGCCTGAGACAGGTCCTGAGCCTGAGACAGGTCCTGAGCCTGAGACAGGTCCTGAGCCTGAGACAGGTCCTGAGCCTGAGACAGGTCCTGAGTCTGAGCCTGAGACAGGTCCTGAGCCTGAGACAGGTCCTGGGCCTGAGCCTGAGACAGGTCCTGAGCCTGAGACAGGTCCTGGGCCTGAGCCTGAGACAGGTACTGGGCTGAGCCTGGACCAGGTCTGGGCTGAGCCACATACCTGGTTGGGCCTGAGAAAGTTGAGGCAGATGTTAGGGTAGCGAGTGATGGGGTTCACGCTGTAGTGGCTGAAGTTCTTACTGATGTTCTCTGGCGTGGTCTGAGGAAGCAGGCGGTAGATGCTCTCCCTGGGGAGGGGGAGGGAGAGGGAGAGCATGTTAACTGGGTTATGGAAAGCACGTTCAGAGCAGCAGATTCACATTCCATTCAAATCAGCAGAGAAGCTCTTATGCCACTAGAACAACCAGGGGGGGGGATAGTAAAGCTGTGCTGGCCACCTTCCTGGTTCCACTCAGAGATAACTAAGTGAGTATGTGTTTGTGAGCGGCGGAGAGGGTTGAGAAAGCACAGCAAGGATTAAGCCGTGTATAGGTCTGGGTGTGTGTGTGTGTGTGTTTCTCTCTTCCCTCACCTCTCAGCCAGCACCTCCAGAGTTGTGTTTCCCTGTGCCCAGCTGCGTACCATCCAGGCCGAGTCCATCGCTGCCAGGAAACCTCTGGCAATCCCAGTGCCCATCGGCCAGAAGGGCTGGGGATGAAACAGAGACAATCACTTTCAACTCCACATACGAACAACCGATAAGATCCCTCGCCTCCAGTCTGACCCGTGTGGGTCTCGAACAGTCATCCCGCCGCCCCCAGTGCACCCCCTCACCTCCAGCAGGCTGTCTCCCACCAGCGCCACCAGCAGCTGGTGTCCGTGTCTCTGGCGGACCAGCGCGGCGTTCTCCGAGGCGTACATGCACGTGAAGTCGAACATGGCCACGTCGGGCTGGCCGTAGTGGTTGATGGCGAAGTCCAGCGTGGGCAGCTGCTGATTGGTGGAGAAGTCGGCGGCCTCTCGGGCGTAGGAGAGCAGGGCAGTCTGGTCCACGTTGGCCCGGGACAGCAGCATCTCGGTGTCAGCGTAGTCCTGAGGTAAAGAAGAAAAAGGGTGTGGTTCTCTTGAATCTTGATTCTGTGGAAGTGCTTCTGCGGGCGGGCCGCCTGCCAAGTCAACCCCTCCTCCCTACCCTACCCTACCCTCCTGTCCAATCGGTAGAAGAGCTGGGAACAGGGAGGGGCTTCTGCTGCTGGAAGACTAGCCAACGTATGACTTGAACCGTCATCGGGGATGATGTGTTTAAATATGCATGAATGGTGGTGTGATAGTTCACACATTTATACTGGACAACCACTCTGTCTTGTCAATCCCTTCTCACTAATACCCAGTTCTGATACATGACCAGAAAAAAAGCAACAGGAAGGTTCTGGAGTGCAAGTCAAGTTGGGACTCATCGAAACACCCACCACTTCTCCCTGCAAAACCTCATTAGGGCTCGTACAAGTTTGGCAGGTCTAGAGAAACACAAGTTTGGCAGGCCAGCTTGAAAACAGCAGAGTCTGGAAACCAGAGTCCCAGGCTTGGGGAGTCCTGGGACAGGGTCTGCTGTAGTCCAGCAGCACGGCCCCTGAGCCGGCTCGCTGGAGGAGAAGGACTGACTGACAACCCTCCTGCCTCATCCTGGAATGATGATGACGGCCAATCAAACATCAGAGTTTGGCCCCAATTAAAAATGTAATCCAATTAAAAAAGGGTGACAGAGTAAGCAATTATGCTACTTCTGTAACAAGAGTTTAAATAGGCAGGCCAAATGACTCAAGCACTCTCTGTTGAGCTTTCATCTCTCATATTTCAGTACACTCACATGTAAGAAAGTTCAATACTAAATGTAGAAAATTCAGACAGTTACAACTACCAGTGGCGAGTCGGAGGGCACATATATACACTACAGGAAGTGAAGTGTGTGTGTGTGTGTGTGTGTGTGTGTGTGTGTACAGAACAGTCAGTCTCACTAAGCGTGGTTGAGTTTGAGGTTTGTTACACTATTGGCTCAATCAGGCTTTTCTGTGTGTTGACATTGTGATCATGCATACATGAATAAGAGAGGCAGGACCAGTCAGTCTCTCTCTCCCCTCAGGACCCCGGCTTTGATCACTCACATGCAGAATGACTCCTTTCTCCAGCAGGCTCTGTTTTTTGGCTGTCATCACAAAATAGTGCGTGTCATCCTTGTAGTAGACTATGTTCTCCAGGTCAACTCCTATGGAGCCAATAGAAAGAGTTCTTGTTATTTATACTGTCTTCATTGTATTTAGCAGTTCTCTGTCTGGTGATTGTTTAATCCCCCCTCTCTCTGACCATCTTCATTAAACTGAAAGGACATCAGCAGTGATTAATCACAACTCAGCAAACAGAACTAAAGACCAGAGACACCGTCACGTCAGCTGAAAGTCTGGGCATGGCTTCAAACAATTGCGCGAATCAAAGCCTCAATTATTCAAAAAGCATCTTATGTATTGGTTGTTTACTTTTTCTACCAGTCCTTCTAAGTCTAGAAGGATTCGTTCTAGAAGGGGTGCGAGAAGAATTGCTTCCCAGGCTGGCTGGCTTTCTATAAACCAGTCATGTATTCTAGTAATTAGTTAAGATGTGACTGACCAGTGGCCTCTCTGAGGTCCTGGAAGAACTTCTGATTGAAGATAAACGCCACTCCACTGATCTCCTCCACACTGGCCTCGGCCGTGGTGTTCCTGTTGATGAAGTTGGCCGTTATGGCGATGGCTAGTTTCCCCCGGAACTCTTTCCTGCGGAACCCTGAAAGAAGCAAGGGGGAGAAGCAAAGAAGAAGGTAGGATGTGACCACAAGGCTCAGGGATGAAGGTTCTACACCACAGACAGTGAACAGTGGTTTTTTTTAGAACATCAACAAACCCTGCAGCCATTAGAGGAATTCTTTGTCTTATCCCATAAATACAACCAGATGTAACAACAATTGTCTCAGGTTCAAGGCTGAACGCAGCTAGCCAACATGAGTGGAGCGCTGCCTGTGATACTGTTCCTGCTAACACAGGAAACAGTCAGTCAATTGGCCAGTTCCTGCTCTGCACCTCAGAGGTCACTGAGGAGTGCTCTCAGAAGATGGATGGAGCAAGCATTCACACACACACACACACACACACACACACACACACCAGAGAACCAGGAAGAAACACGAGGAAGCATGACACCATTCATGGATGATTCTCCGTGCTTTAGCTCCCTCGGTGTCGAGTGCTGTCCATGTACTTCCTGTCCAGCTGACTCTACCTGCTAGTGTGTTTCTCCTGCCGTCCGCCCCGATGATCACATCGAACTCCAACTCATTGACAGGGTGTGTCCTGGGGTGGACCTCTGCCCTCCAGCCTATCCCTGCAAGAAACACATGACATTCATTCATTGATTAATCCCTGTAATGCAAGTACATCATAAAAATATAAAAAATAAACGCATGCACTCATGGTAAGTCCTTCGTACTGATTGCATGTGCTAAAAGCCCCCCAAGTAACACGAGACACTTACTCTCGTTCTCCTGGTCTTCGGGCGGCTCGATCAGGCCCTTGAAATCGACGTTGACGTGGATTTCTATGCCAAGCAGCAGAGCCACCTTCAACAGCATCAGCTGCAGCTGCCGGATACCTGGGGAGGGACACGGGTCGGATGTTTAGCCGGTCTGTGGACGCTGACCCCCGTGACACTGACCCCCGTGACGTGGCCCCGGATGCGGAAGGGAGGCAAGCGCAGTCCACTCACTGATATGGTCGATGGCCCCGGCACAGAACTTGCCGTGGAACTTCTTGGCTCCGAGGCCACGGAGGTCGTGGATGGTGAAGGGCCAGAGGTGGAGCACATTGTTCCTGGAGAAAGCGTCTCTCTTCTCCAGCAGCACCACCTTGGCCCCGAGGAACCCCAGCTCGATGGCTGTCCGCAGACCGCAGGGCCCCGCACCAATGATCAGACACTGGGAACAGAGGAGGAGGAGACACACACATTCAGTGGAACTCTACCAGCTCTTTCAGGGCATAACATAGATAAATCCTTAGTACTTAATATATACCATACATATAATTTTATATTTGCATGTAACACTTACCCACGTAACAAATACCCAAAGTCATAAAAAGAACACATGCCACATTCAAATTGAAGACACACAAACCTTTGAGTTGGCACATGCTCTGCCTTTCTTGTATTCCTTTTGATTGGCCCTCTTGTCCAGCTTGGCCCACAGGGCCTTGGCCTTCCAGTAGTTGAGCTTGGACTTCATCTTGTGGTAGAAGACACGATACTCGCAGGGCTTGAGCTCCAGGTGGTCGCAGAGCTCCTGGAAGGCCTTCAAAGTGCCCTTACAAGTGGACGCTTGGACGAAGCGGTCAAACAGGACGTGAGAGGGGTTCACCCCGTCACCGGCCACCCCTCCCCCGTTGACACCCCCGTCCCCCATGGTCCCCCCAGGCACTGCGGCTGACTCCCCTCTCCCTCACCCTATGTCAGGGCAGGGGTCACCGGGTCTGGCACCAGCCGTCAGGCCCCCCAGCCTTGGGTCTCCCTCCTTGGTGAGGGGGGGGAAGGCTCTAGCTCTCTGCCTTCAGCATCCTCATCCTGTGTGGGGGCAGAGAAGTCACACTTAGAAGACATGGACAGACTCAGACTCACAACTCAATGACAAACAGACATTCAAAATATGAAAATGTAACCACGTCTTTTGAATTTGGCTTTCTACATGTCTGTTTGCTGCATGGTCACATAGGCAGTACATATCTGAGGGGGATAGAAGATTCATTGGGGATAGTTGCAAAATCAAGGGGAGTTTCCAAATGCTAAGAAAACCTCAAGAAGAAGAAAGCCCTAGCTACAGGAACAAGCTAAGAACTGAAGCATATAAACAAACCAGAGCTAACTAATGACCTCTGGGTCTCAGAAGTGCAGTGTTAGGCTGCTCAGAGGAGTCTCCTGCAGACAGACACATAGCCTCCTCCTCTTATCTAGGACCAGGACCACCAGAGACAGGAAGCTCCCTGAGAGCACCACTCAACCAAAGAGGAAACAAAGCAGGGCACTAGCCAGCACCCTTGTACACACACACTGCAAGTCTAGTACACATACACACCGCAAGTCTATTACGAAAACAAACAGAGCACTCCGGACTCTCACACCAGACACAGGAAGTGATCCACAAACATTGCTATCCAAAGCAATGTTCTTCATTCACGCTGTGGTGCCTCATGACTGCGTCTAACACTACCCGGTTCAAAATATGTAGACCCAAACATTTTAGGGATCTTGCTGAGAGGATAAAGATATTGAAAGACCCTTTTGCAGTAGTCTTCTCTCTATGCCCCAACTCTGGGAGTAGACCATTGTCTTCCTGTGTTTTATTCACCTGCTGAAACAGGCAGCGGTGTGGTGGTGTTGGTCCCAGCCCTTCACCCCCAGGGGAATCTCTGAAGATTATTTGTGGTGTCTGCAGCTCTGCTGTCAGGGAAGGAATGTTCCTGAATGTCACCTGTCAAGGATACCTCAGGGGTAGCCTTTAAATGTCAATATTAGTCAGCTTGTTATGTAGTTGACAACATCGATGCTTGCCAGGCCGACTGAAATAAGGACTACTACTACTAGGCTACTTATTGGAAAACCGCTACGCTGAGTTGAGGAGTCATAGGGAGCACACACTTGATTCAGAGGATCACATTCCAGGACTAAATGACTGTGGTATCTAACCAGTCATTTAAAAACATCACACCTTTTCTAATTGCTTACTGTAGAACAGAAACGAGGCTGGGTGCTTTCTGCCTGAGTTACTCACTGCAGTGCCTGCCTGGCTACCAAGCAGGAAAGAACAGGCCAGGGTGGATATACCAAGGTAGGGCTAGTGCCAGGGCAGCGCACGCTTGTCAGACTCAATCCTTTTATCTTCACAGCAGGGTGCCCAGGTCCCTGGTCCTTCAAGACACGCACAGCAGAGTCGGACTGACCTGTCTGGGCCAGTGGGGAAACTGTGCTGATGAATTTGATTATTTTACCAATAGGCTTACAACAACCTGAGACAAATGAGGGTAGGTTTTGGAAGGGAAAAAACCCCAGCCGGAAACACACACGGCGACAGACTTGCACACTTTGAATGTGGTTTCCGAAGGTCTCAACCGTAACCAAGGCCTATAAAGACTGCTCGTTTGTGGAAACACACAGACTATCTCCAGCCTCAGCACCAGTCCTAGATTCAAGGTAAGCAGGAAGAGAGCAAGGCCAGGGGTCAGGTGTCTGTCCTTTCACAGCATGCCAACTCCTCACTGCTGTGAAAACAGACTCTGGGTTTGGCCCCCTCCCAGTGAGAGTCCTAGACGACGTGCCAGCACAGTCTAGCCTCGACCGGTCTCCATCAACACCGCACCTACACACCCTTTCCTCCTCAGCTACACTGTGGCCACAATATTGTCTTTCCATAGACATGACATTATTCCACCCTAAATAAGCCACCTCAGAGTCGAACCCCGCACGGCAGTCTGGATGACCAAACCGGCGCATCCTTGTATCCTCGTGGGTGAGGAGGAGGTGAGGAAGAAGGAGGTGAGGAAGAAGGAGGAGGAGGTGAGGAAGGAGGAGGAGGTGAGGAAGAAGGCATCCTGACGTGTGTTGATAGGGATCTGCTCTGCTGCACAGCTATCTTTAGCTGCTTATTAGAGCTGAACATGAGAACTGCAGCCTTTCTATCGTGTAGGAGAGACTGAAAGCTCATTGGCTCTATGGCAAGATGTCCCACTGCCCTTTTGTCGACATAGTAACAAAGAACACCAGTAAAATCTCATCTGCACTCAGACAGCATCCTGTAGCCTTTTGGCTTAGCTGAAAAGAAAAGCTAACAGAATACTACAATCTTCACAAAGTTGTCGTGACAGGATCCTAGCCTAAAACGTGTCCCATCGTCAAGTCCCTTCTGTGGTCTAATATAGGTCCAGGTTCTAGAACACGAACAACAGTAAATGATGAAAGCAGACAGCGGTCTCTCCAGAACCTAACTTGACTGTGTGCGATGCAGACGGAAGGCCATTCCAGGTCTTCGTGTGGAGTTCCAGTCTTTGTGTTTGTTCTGGCAGGACAAGCCGTGTGGAGAAGGGCTGTTTTCTCAGCCCGTGCAGAGACAGTCAGCAGCCATAACCTCCCAGTCACTGTAGCGTGTTTCAGGGGAGGCAATGAGCATTTCAACCCTGAGAAGGGGGAAGGGGTTTCTGGGACGTGGTGGCTGGGTCGTTGGACAGTACCCAGTGACCCAGCACCATTCATGGACTCTCAGGACTTCGGACACAACATTTCGCATAGTTCGGCACAGAGAGAGAGAGACAGAGCATCGATGAGGATCCGATCCTCATATCCTCTCACATCCTGGCGACAGGAAGCGCTGAGCTGAGCAGGTCTATTACAGGCAGCCGTGAACGAGCGAAAACTAAAGCTGAGAACATTGAGGATTATCAAGTATCAGTGTCAACTGTTGGGAAATGTTCTGCACCAGAGCGTTTGTGTTGAAGACCACCCCAAGCTGATAGAAGTAGATGAAAGAGACAGTGGGATAGAGAGCACGACCCAGACCCCTCGCGCCCCTCTTCAATTCATCACAGTTGTAACTGAAAACAAAGTAGTACTTAAAAGCAGATTTGCCTCAGATCACCCTGGCAAGACAAATAACTCTGTCAATCTCTTGGCATCTGGACTCTGTGGGTAGATTTTCCGCACAAAAACTGGCATACACACCGGCATACCCATATGGCATGCTTTTGCGGTTCTGGGATCGGATAACATCACTCTGAGTTCTATAAATAGCAAAAGATTACAGATTGAATGCCCTGTTTATTCTATGCTTATTCCCCTGATTCTTTTACTAGGGATATTGATGACATTTTCCTGCCAGGTCACTTTAAGGAGCCGGCCGGTGGGGGTAAGGACGGGTTAAGGGTTAAGGTTTATTTAGTCTGCTTCTTCCTTGGTGTTCCTCTGCTACTCTGCGATCCAAATCTGGACCCAGGAAAAGGACCGGAAAACGAATTGACACTGGGACGTGTTCTTTCCTTGCAGAACATACAGTACTGCTGAGAGATTTTGCATGTCACCCCGAGGACTGAGAAGAGGAGTGTTAAAACAAACACCTGGCCAAGCTTTAGATAAATACAACTACTCATTAACCACAGCTATGGTTGAACAACATGGCTGACTAGTCTGGCGTGGGGGTTGTCTGTGTTTGTCTTGTGTAATAGAGATGACAGAGAAAGAGAAGCGGTGGTCTGACTAGCTCTGGGTTCAATGAAAGTGAGCTATTAAACCTGCCTTGTGTTTCCATTGATTGGAGGCTTGGATAAGGAGGAGGCCAGCTACGCTAGTCTTCTTCCCCTTCTTGTCGTCCGTCTGCTGTTATCGGCCTCCTTCAAGGTCATCTCCACATTATCAAGATAATCACTGTTACAGTAATGACATCTTGATAACTGGACATGGCAGAGACAGGTGTGGTCTAACTCTGTCTGTATGATACACGTCAATAAGAATGTCATAATCGTACAGACAGATCGTCTCTTTCTTTCTACCGTCTCACATGAGCCAGTTAGTATCGATATGATTAGCTTACTTCCTTAGACCATTTGCCATGATGTCAACCGCAGAATCGAGTCTCTGATGTAGTACGTACTGTAATCTAACAGAACAAAAATGCAAATGAGAGAGCTTCATTTACAAAGGCACGCAGTGGAACTGGAATTTAGGTGGACAGGTTTAGCAGTCGATCAAACTCTATAAATCACCAATACAAAACTCGATAGCCACATAGCAACTGCTTCTTTTCCATTTCTCTCAATCCACTATGCTCATTCTCCTTTGTTCTAGAGCAGAGTGTTCTCTGTGTGAACTCTACAGAGGAGAGACAGGGAGTCCCCTGAGAGACTGAGAATGATCCTCCTCGCTCCAGGAACTGTTAGGGCCAACGCTCTGCAGGCTGAACTGAACACAAGGCCATCGCATTGATGTCAGAAGATCGGCGTGCAGCTTTCCTCTTCCTCAGTGTCAGGGGTCAATGATCTTAATAATAATGCATTTCATCCCACATGCTCCATGCTCTGCTACATGTGCCTTCAAGGAGAAGCCACATCAAGCATCAATGTTTTTCACACGCAGAGAAAGGAGAAGTGAAGCCTATAGTAAAGCAGAGCAGAGCACAATCGAGTTTAGTAGAGTTCTCGTCAAGTACCCATCAATGATGCAAACCTACTTTTGAAATAAATAAAAAAAGCTAATATTTTAGGAAGGAAGATATCATTTCAGTTTTTGGACAGGCATTGTCCATTTTTTGTTTGAAATGGAAGTTTCCAATGGAAGTTTCACACCAGAGAATTGTCTCTTCATGAAGCCCTACACCTTGAACACTCCTCTCTAAGCAGATAGACAGAAAGTAACAGCACACACAATGCTTTCTGATTTAAAAGACAAACTGGATTCTAACTAAGTTTGTTTCCTGAACATTGTTGTGGCAACATGTCAGCTTTCCCTCACAGCTGAGGGACTGATAAACCATCCCCAGACAGGCCACCACTCCGTAGAACAAGTTACTCAAGCACCGGATCCATCACTGTCCACATCATGCATCTCCCACAGGAGTACAGGAACCTATTAGATGCAGGGCACAAACAAACCATGACACTAAAAACTCTCAAGTACTTTACAAGTACTTGGGCGGAATATTAGGCAGCTCTAAAAAATGGCTCTTATCAAATGTCTATTAGCACAGTAATGTGAGCTGTGTAATCTGAGCCAGTGGCCAGACTGCCCCGCCTGCCTGATCTCAGAGCAGCTTGCCAGGTGAAGCAGTCAGCCAGTCAACCGAATAAGCCTACCTCTCAAATCTCAGATCAGACACCTCCTGCCTGCCTGCCTGTCTGACTGACCACCTGCCTGCCTGCCTCCCCAACCCAAACGCCCGCCAGTGTCTGCCAGTGTACCAGACCTGAACTGCTGGCTACACAGCCGACCACAACGGTCGGGGGAAAAGGAGAGGCATGAAGCAGAGAAACTAAACCAGCCACCAAGAGCTGAGAGCATTTAGTCTGTGATTTGGCTACTAGCTTTTAGGGATTTTTTTTAAATTTGGCTATCTCACCATGTACCGTTTACATAAGGTAATATTTTACAGCACAGTGATGTGTGTGGCAGCCGGTCTGTTTCCTCACAGATAACCCTAGTAGAAAGCCTTGTATGAACCCTGTCAGAAAGCACAGTGTAGAGTTAAATGAACGAGAGGAGAGGGAAAAGGAGGGAAAGAGAGGTCAGAGGCAGAGAGAGGGAGGAATCTTTAATCCTTTTGTTTGTCAGAACCACTTCTGAAAGGCCCGTCACTTCTAAGCTATCTCTGAAAACCAATAATGTTGTAAAACAGCCCATTGGGCAGGCTGGCCCTCGCCTGTTTTTCTTCCAACAATACCTTCCATACCGATCCCAGTGCGTTCAGCTTCTCCATGACACTGAGCAAACATGAGGAAACGATCCCTCCATCTCCGCTCACTGTACCAAAAGTTCACAGAGCTACAAGTACATCGCTATGTCATACCTGGAACATACGCACACCTAATATATGTCCAAACCTGTTGCCTGTCGTAAGTCATGGGAGACTCCTATGCTAACTCTCACCCTGATCTACCATCTCCTTCAACTTTTCAAAGCCAGTGTTTAAACTTGGGACAGCCTCAGCAAATAGTCCAAATTCCAGGCTGCTTGGACAGCAGCTAAAGATAACCGTGGACTAGGCCGTACATTCTGCCGCAGGATGAGGAGAGAACATGATATCCCCACTGTTCAGTAAGATTTTGTGCTTTTATGGGAGAACCGCATGGTTTGCGGATGTCGAAACCATTGCTGTGCTGCTGGTGGTGGTGCTGGTTCCTCCCTCAGAGACCTGTGTGTCCTGTCCCTGCTCTAAGCAACACAGTTATGGAATAACAAGCATAAAAGCAGCTGTTTTTGAAATCCAAAAACACTGGGGGAATGAGCAGCATGGCCCTTCTAACCAGTCAGAAGAGGCCAGTGAGTGACAAAATACATTAAAAAAAGGCTGCATTCAATTAATTGAGGTCTAAACTGCAACACTGAAGGGAGAACCCAGGTCAATAGTGATCTATGATCCAGGATCGATTCCCAACCGTTCCATAGAAGTTCATTCTGGCTCAACAGGACCTACTACTCTGAGTAGCTTTTAATACGTGTCCTGCTGCATAGGTTGTGTTGACCAGCAGAACAGACAGGCCCGATGCACATCTCTTGACACTGCTGTGTCACACACAGACTGCAGGCCAGAATGAAAGATAATCCTACAAACACACACACACACACACACACTAATCCCAGTGTGTGGGTGGGGCTGTGAGCAGCTCCGATGGTAAACAAGCAGTAAACACAGAGAACAGAGGCGAAGAGTGACTGTCAAAGTAAAGAAATAGAGAGAATCACAGTAGTCCCTTTCTCTTCTGTTCTAAGCCCCGGGCTCTCTGACGAGAGCAGCCTTCACCTGGAGACACAGCCACTTGACCTGTGTCACAGCACAGACAGACACACACATTATGCTCCCCATGACCCCAGTACTAGTCTTCTCAGTCAGCCTGACGTCAGCCTTCTTTACACAGCCTTTTCAAGGTGGGAATGTTGCACTTTACATCGCCCTCACGACTCTGAGTACATGGTTGTACCCGCATTGTCGACGTCTGTGTACAAGTGAGAGCCGGCATGGTAGCACGACACACAGCCGGCATGGTAGCACAACACACGCTAGAAGCCAACTCTGACGGCATGCTTCGGATTCTGGAACGCCGGCATGCTATCTTGCATTACGCACAGGGCAGCAATTTTGACGCCGTGTTTTGGTTCAGTGTAAATAAAAACTACACCGCCATAAAGAGGGGAGTTCTTAATGGCAATATTGCAGGATCGCTGTGTAAAAAAAATAACCTTCTGTGCCTAAGCATACGCACACTCATCCGTGCAAACACGCAGTGAAGATGCATCCATCACAACTATTCAAGCAGGGATAAACAATAATGACATGGACAAGGCTACACCCCACATTAGCCAAAACACACCTGTCACTTAATATTCCCCCTCCACTCCTATACTACAGCTGTCAGCCAGGAGAGTGAGGCCACTATGTCCAAGTATGTGAACACATTTGCAGTATACTCCTAGCTCAGCACACATCCCCAGGCCTTTAGCGAGACAGACTTCCCTGTGTGAGTGCGTGTGTGTATGTGTGGAGATGTTTTTCAGCGGGGAAGGTAACCAAACCTCGGTGAGCTGTTGAGCTCGTTGATAGTTTTACCTGAAAGCGTGAAAACAGATTCTGCCCGCATTACACTTTAATCCCTTTCCCAGTTTACGAGCTCCCGGCATCGGCCCGGTGTAGAGTGACGGTGTACAGCAGGTGACACGTGAGGAGGAAAGCTTCCAGTCCTACACGGGAGACTGGTTCTTACTATGATGCCATGAAAAGACAGCCTTGGGTGTTAAATATCCGTGTGTATATGAGAGAGTATAGGGAGTGGAGGGAGAGAGTGGAGGGAGAGAACGAGAGAGGAGGGGATGGGTGGGCAGGCAGGCAGAGGCCTGATAGACAAGGAAAGTGTTCCGTTCTTTTCTCGAGATAAGAAGATAATGGACCCCAGAGGCTCCTACAGGAAGAGGCTGAAACATGAGGTCTTCTGGAGAGGTCTACTGGAGGGGCTTCAGCTGCAGCAAGAGGGTGAGAGGGTGACTTGGGAATGGGGGAGCAGAAATCAGCATGATGTAGCATGATAGGTGAATAGCACAGTGACCTAGCAGACAGGAGACAGCTCCACTCCACAATACAGACCAGGCACCAGTTGGCAGAAAATGTTCGATCTCTGACTCCTGGACTAGCCTGAACTAGAAATTCACAAGTGACGGCAATCATCTACCATTCACTCTTGGATTGGTCTGAAGATTATGTATGGGTAATGGGTATGATACTGTAGTAGCATAGGCTTTACTACAGGGGAGAGAGACTTTAAACATGCAAGTCTAATGAGTGGCAATGTAGAGGATTCCACCTGGGCATTAACAGTTCTTTCGGAGGACATTACAGGTGTCCCTCCAGCTGGCAGCACAGGTACAACTGGATCAAGTCCCCAGCTGCAACACAGCCCTGCTGACACCCTGCATTCCTCTGGAGTGAACTCCACTCACCCAAGTCACTGGCCTCAAGAGCTGGAGGTCAGGGAGTTAAACAGGCATTGCTCCGCTTTAGAAGGACATGAAATGTTTACGAGTTTTCTGCTCTCTGTGGGTTGAAAAATACAGAGATGATGAATTGTAAAGCCAAACGTGTGTGTGTCAGACTGTCAGCAGTACGAACAGATGCAGAACCAGCAGATTAGCAGCAGTATCCTCCAATATCCCTCCCTTTGCCCAAGATCAGCGACAGGTACCTAGAAGCTTAATGTCCAAAATCCCGCTACACACACAGCTCACGCTCACGTCGCTTACTGGTCAAGGGTCACTCTGCTTGAGTGTAAACAGTCCCATCTGATAGGATACAGTCAGCATGCTGACTGTTACACTGACCCCCGAGCACTAGAACGGCCCTAGTCTATGTCAAATACGGTAGCAGGTCTACATTCTAGCTGGAATGGTAGCTGGAATGCAGGTGTACTGTCCATGTCTAAAATCAGGCAGACAATAAATCATCACTCTCGTCATAGCCCAGCCCAAACATAATTTCGCGAGCGCAGAAATCCGCAGATTTTGTTTGGGCTTGGTCATAGCCTTTTGTTTCATGACGAAACACACAATGACCCCAGAAATCCTCTGATGATGTCTCCAGGTGCATCGTTAGATGATGTGTTTCAAAGTGAAATGCTTGCTGGAGATCATCATCTTTGATGATCCCCACTGATAATCTCTGATGGCATACTTAGATATCACAAGACAGAGAGGCAGGAGGAGATAACCTCTAGGCTATATCAGATCACAAAAACAACAAAAATGACCTCCTAGCGGATAGGAAAGAGCATTTAGTCGGTGCAGAGTAATGGAACACGGGGCAGAAATAAGGAAGGAATGAAGCCCACGATGCTTGTTAAGATGCTTGTTCTACCTCTAACCGCTAGGCCTACACTGTAGGGTTTTACAGGGTGTGACTTTTTTCCCCATGGAGTTGTGACTCAACATTCTGGAACACACTAACGGTTGTGACCTCATTGGACAGGGAACATTCAAAAGTGAGAAGTGGAGGCTGAATAAATTCCACATAAGGCTCTTACCAAACACCCACCATAGCAGTGTGCCTCTCTGTCTCCTTTTATGGTCCAAGTCAGACCAAGCTGGCATGGGAAGACCATCATTTTTGTTGGCGTTTACTGTAGGCTATATAAAAATTCATTGCCTAAAACGTATACAATTACAACTGTTAATTGTATCTTGTCAAAAAACAAAAATTGATCCTCCTTTTAGGTTTAGATTCTCATCCAGCTACTGTTTGTTTGGACATGTTGTTGGAGTTTGTCTTACAGTAGCAGGGAACGTGGGGAAAGAGATCTAATCAAACTCTAGTCTGTCATCCTGCCAAATTCTGTCATTAGCTTAGAGTTTGTGCCTGACCAGTACACGTCCTCTCTTGTCCTACTCTGGAGCCCCTCCTTTGCCTGTCCAGCAGTACCCCTCTCTATAGGAGGAATCAAGACTTGAAATAAAACTATAACTAAATAACAATCAAGAGCTCCCACAACTCCCTGCTCAGACAGACAGTCTGACCCCTTAAGGCTCAAATAAAGAGTATGGATCCGCATGAGAAGATTCGGATGAGAAGGAGGACAAAATGCAACATCGGAATCAATCATGTCAATCAATATCCTTGTAAATTCCCCAAGAGGGACTAAGAGCCTTTGTCCAGAGGAAATGTCTGTCAGTTTGACATCTGATTACTTTATAGGAACATAGTAGCTGACTTTGTTGGTCAAATCTGGAGCCAAGTCAGTCACAATGTATTGTTAGCATGGGTCAGTGTAAGGTCAATCATGTCTAGTTTAGCCTTCATGTTAGGCTATTTGAAATAATATAACGACTTCTTGTCATCAAGCTCTAACATTTACATGACGTAAACATGAACTAGGGCATCTGTCCTCAGCTGACAAGATCCAAACTATATAAAATACAAGCAAAGCTATTCAGGCATCCCGCTGACTTCCGTTCCATGACAATAGATAACTAGCAACATGATATGACGTTAAATGTTACATTATACATTTTAAGACAATGAGATACAACATTGTTATCGACCTTGTAATATTAACCCCCTGGCATAGGAGCAGTAATTGCATACGCAACAAGGGTGGTGGGGTTCTGATCTATCAATAACTGCCTGATCGAACAGGATCGAATACACTCATACATCCCGTTGCTTTTAGTGACGGGAAACATAATGCAATTGATTAACTAATTAGGCTATTAGATAGGCTACACGTTTAATGTTTTGATATTAAATTCTCAGCAAACAACATCAATCTGAGATGGATGCACGTCAACAAGAACAAAAGCCTATTAGAACCCATGTATAATC
Source organism: Mallotus villosus (assembly GCA_903064625.1). Lineage (NCBI taxonomy): Eukaryota > Metazoa > Chordata > Actinopteri > Osmeriformes > Salangidae > Mallotus > Mallotus villosus. The sequence continues at coordinate 249,536 of CAEFZP010002343.1, read as the reverse complement.
TATAGACAATTCAGACTTGATATTGATGACCAGGCCACATTATTAGTGCGGGATGATCCTCAAAGAAGTTGTTCACTTCGGCATACCTACACACCTCATTCACGCAATGGATTGTTACATATCGCTGTTAAACAGCAGATGCCTGAACATTTTCACATTGTTCCGATAGATATTTCGCAAAAGGTTAGGATGTCAAACGACTTGTTACAGTCATCGAACGCATGACATTCCCAAACGTGCAAGATTGAGTCCATAGCTTACCCTACCTACAAAGATCCCAGAAAATGGACACTGAACGCGATCATCGGCTGTAACACGTCTTCACTCCGAACCCATATGTTATTGTATAATCCAACCATTTATCTCCAGTAGGTATATCCATAACAGAACTCAATCAATATTTTATTGTTGCCAGGAATCTGTTTCGTTCAGTGAGCAAAGCTAGTTTTAAGCATATGCAGACTCCAGCAAAGGCGCAACTTGCAAACTGACACAGGGACAGGGCGAGTACATTACGAAGAAACTGAGGGAGGCACGTACAGGTTTATAAGTAAGAATCAAATTCAGATACATTATTTTGTTTCTTCAATAATACATTGAGATACATTATTTGGATCTAGTTTGAGTTTAAACCTTTAATTGGTAAACAGTTTCTACAACAATCTCATACAACTCATAATGTTTGGTGTTTCGTATACAAATCACCCCCGTAACTGCACATATACTGGCGGCTTGTTTTAACCTCTGTTTAAGCGGATTGGTCTCGTCGAACGTGACGCGGTTGAAGTGGGAGTCTGCATGGAAAAAACGCAACGGTGAATTTCTCCCGTACACGATGTGATGTAAGGCGGTGCGGTTCCCTACAATTCAGCACCAACATTTCATAAGTCTTTCACAGGAGCTTGGCTGGCAGTGAACGATAAGAAAGCCATTAGACAGTCAAATGCATACGTCGCGGTGCCATGGACACCAGCAACATAATATGTCCCACTCCCACCACATGGAGATAGTGTGAAAATCGTAAACGGCATAGTGTGTGCCTTGACAGACATCAGATGAAACTCAACCAACATTCTGCAAACAAAAATAAATCATGCTGATTACGCATCCACCTGAAGACAAGACACGCATCCCATTAGAATCAGCTATCAAAAATACCAGTAAACCCACATAGCTAATGTCCTAATAACTCAGTAGTATTCCGGCTGCTCAGATGGAAAGGTCAACAGCCAGTAGGGCTATCACAGCTGCTGTTACTGCTGTCAGATGGGGATCCATGGTTTATGTGCTAACAGGACAGAGGGTGTTGGAGTTGCAAGCGTTTTCAAATGTGCCTACTTGAGATACAGTCTCGGAAAAAAAAGGGTCAGAAATAACATCTTATCTGTCCTCCGCTGAGTGTCCAGGGTTGATTCTGTTCTGCTGTGAGCCTCCAAACCCATGTGTATTGTTAGCTGGGTGGACAGGACGAGCTCAAAGGGGTAGAACAGACACGCTATCTCTGTCAGGAGCGCCCTCAGACATTATCAGCTCCCTCCACATTACACCCTCCAACCGTGTTTCAATATTATTCCACTACTTGCTACCTTTCTTTAATCTCCTTCCTTCCAATCACATTCCTTCCTTTTTTACTTTCCTTTGTTCCATAATCCATTCCTTCACTAAATCTCGTCTCACTTTATAGGAGAATGAACCTCCCTGAAGCTTTATCTACTGTTCAGCGTATTGAGACAAGGCCTTATTTGTTGTTCTGAACTCTGTGTGTTGTAGACCAGCAGATGCTCCCCAGACACCTCGGTTCACCAGACAGGGCTCTCCTCAAGCCCAGAGAGATACAAGCTATTTACACCCCTGAAAATGATACGGTATGAACTTCAACTTGGATGAAGAGGTGTGTGGACGTGATCATTTCTAAAACTCTTCTAACACTTTCTATGATATCTGAAAGGTTCAGCCATTACCATCATCGCCTTTTCAATTGTGCGTCCTAGCCTGTCGTGCTTGGAGAAATGTAAACAGTTGTAGGCTTATGACGTCGTATAAGAAGGCCTAATGAAGAAATTGTCTACAAGGACCCAAGCGTGTCAGTAGTAGAAGGACATAGAGCAGAGTTGAGATAGAAAGGAATTATAAATAGTCCATGGTTAACAGGGTCAGCAAACCAAAATGTCATGCTGCTGCATGTACTGTAACTTGTTGAAAAACACTTAAGCTAAAACACTCAAGCATTTGTTGCTTATCTGATTCACATTTTGGGTGTGCTGCCGAGCACATGGGCTTTCTGCCATTTAAAGCATTTTATCCCTCGCTTTCTCTCTATCGCTTTCAAAACAGTAGCCTTTGCTACTAACAGAGAAAAAAAGAAAATCATTAACCTTCTGACTTCCTCCCCTCAGCCACACGAGGCAGAAAGGGTTGGTCTGAGCACATGTTGAACTACATAACGGACCTTCTGTGGGTCCTGTACAGGCATAAGTCAACAGGAATACCTTTCATTCTGCTTTGTTGCATTGGTTGCCTGCGATACACTTTTGAATGTAAGGTAAATGGGGCAAAGTACCCAACCGGGAAATTAATCTTCTGAGGCTAAACAACAAACATATTTCGTTGCAAATCTATGTCTCTGATTTCTGCACTTGGCTGCATTGGGTTACACAACAGATCACCTGCTTAGTAACAGAGTAAGCCACAACACCTGAGATCCTGTTCAAACTGAAAAACATCAAGATCACAGGAAAAGGCCAGCCGGCCGTTTGGCACCACATATACAGACAGACCCTCCTCTCATCTTAGAAACCAGGGATCTATTGTGTCTGGAGAAGTGAAAGCTGCTCAGAAACACTATCAAGACAGATCAAAGATGACCTCACTGAGGAAAGAAGAAATGATGCACGTTTAGAGAAGTCAAGCAGGGCCGGTGTCTCACATCTTGACAGTGATCATAGCCGCAGTCCTCTCAGGACTAAAGGTCGTTTGCTGTCTCAGTCATCACAAGGACATTCCACATACGGAACCTACATTCGGAACAGGTTGCCCTGGTTGTATTGGCAGGGGTTCGCTAATTAACCAAACCACAGGGGTCCGCAGGACGTCGACTGCCTCCCGCTGACTAAAGAAGAAACCTTTCAGGAGGAAGCCTATCAAACAGAGCTAATAGGACCATGTAGACGCACAACCCACTGATAGGAGAGGAGTTATTATCACACTTTAGAGTGAACAATCCACAATCTCTCAGCAGGTCCCATGAAACGGTGCCTTGTGACACCACCCACCTCTGTTTCTCTCTCCCTCCTTCTCTCTCTCTCTCTCTCTCTCTCTCTCTCTCTCTGTCTCTCTCTCTCTCTCTCTCTCTCCTGAAGGAGCTTGCCAATGATACCACTGTCACCGGAATGCTTCAGACAAAGGGCTGCTTACCTCACTCAGGGAGGTTGCACACACCACATTTATTCTCTGCATAACAAAGGATTCAGGCACGGTGTCATTCACACAGGCTTCAAAGACAGGCTGGTGCATGACAGGATCAAAGATAACCATTACCGTACATTTGAGAGAGGATTGCCAATTTGAGTACACAGCATATCTTTTAAGATGCATGATAGAGAAGGGTTAGTACTTACTGAGGAATGGCAGGAGGCAGATGTGAACCAGGGCTATCCTATCTGTAATTGGTTTATGTCTCTGTCTCTCTTTCTCTTCTTGCTTCCTTCCTATTCCCTTCTCAACACAGCAAGATGCTGCCTGGACCAGGGTATGTTGTCATAGAAACCGGTAGAGGGAGGGGGATGCTCACTCCCATGTGATTCTGTCTCCCTGTGCTCTGATTGGCTACAGTCAGGGAAGGAGGCCCTTCCTCCGGGCGATGACATCACATACCTCCTGGTTGACAAAGGGAGGGTTGCTCCCAGACAGGCAGCGTACACACTCCCACACACACACGATAGGCATCTTGAAGAAAAAGGGCGGAGTCAACGGGAGTCAAGGTAGCCTGAAATGACTGACTGCCTGACTGGCTGCTTAAATAACTGGCTGTTGTTATGGGGCGCGGCCCACACAAGTTAGACGTAGATCAATCCACCAGGCTGTCTGTGTGTGTCCTGTGATGGAGCCACCTCTGGACACACAGCATGCTGCAGCCTTGTGGACCAGCAGAGGACAGGCTACAGAACGACCACAGCGGCAGGCCTCTCGTGTTGCTGCTTGACCCTCCGCTGCCTCTCCTGCTGGAGCAGACTATTTATAAACCTGCTGAAGGAACCACACAGTTGCTCTGCTCTGTTTCCTTCTCAGCTATGTGTGATATTCTACTCTGCGTGTGTAAGGCAGGCATCTCCACAATGCACATTGCAGTATCTGCTCGGAGACATCGCAACTGTGAGTGGAGGGGAGGGTAAAAGACCATTTTTTTCACGCTCTCTCAGCGCAGAAAGAATGGCGAAAGAATGGAAAAAACATCATCTTTCAGTGGAGAAAGAAATAGAAAGAGAGAATGAGAAAATAAGAGTTGGAGATTGGGATGACATGCTTTGTTTGCCTGCGGTCGTCTCTGTCTCTACCTCTCTCTTTGTGAAGGTGGATGTCTCTGATCATGGTCCAGAGTGTTCTCCAAGTCCCCTAGACGGACACCAGACACTGATGCACAGATAATTGCCTCTGATTGGACAAGCCTGCCAAAGCTAGGAGAAAATGGCAGCCTTTCCAGGACACAGCAGTGAGGTCATGCTGTAGCTCTGTCCTTGCCAGGGACGGAGGCCCTGTTTCAAAACTCTAAACATGCATACGGTACTTTGATCCTCTCTGGTATACATAGTGACTATGGTATACATAATACATAATCACTCCTCTAACATGATTGTAAACATGAATCCAGCCATAAGGAAATAATGATGAATACACAGGGCCCAGTATAACATCATCATCTCACCCTCTGAGTCACAGACAGAGCCAATAGTTTGAATTCTGTCAGACTTGCTATAGAACCCGATCAGATAACATCTACAAACAAACACTCTGTCTGCTGTTCACAAACAAATACATGAAACAAACTTACACCCATAATTTCTGGTAAACTTCCCAGGGTTTCGAGGTAAACAATGAATGAGCCTTTTCCTTATCTCTGATCTGTCTTCAACACAACCGACATCATGTGTCGGGCTGGCGGGCATTGGTCTTTACCAAGGCTGTCAGAGCCAATCAGAGAGCTCGCTCTAGCGCCTGCACTCCCCAGCCTGGACCATGAATAATGCAGCTTAGATCCAAGGTAATAAATGGCCACACAGAGTGTTAGACACATTAATAAAACATTGTCCAACTGTCATCGCCACGCACATTCTGAGCAGGGCAGACAGGCTAGCTATGTGAATGTACACTTCAGTATGTGCATGTACAGTGGATATGCAGAAGGTCTATGAATTGTGATGGTGTTTGGAAGCCATTCCCCTGAACACATCCTCTGAAAATGCCTGCGCACGGTGTTTGTCCTCAGCTCAGCATAAACTGAGAGCTGGCAGTACCATGGAGAACCCTCCCACATGATGCCTGAAAGGCCGAAACATACATTAAAGAGTCTGTCACACACACACACACACACACACACACACACACACACACACACACACACACACACACACACACACACACACACAGCCTCTAAATCATGTTATCTTCCCTGCTCTCAGCCAAGTGAATGTTCTCCACTTGTTTTCCACTCATACTGGTGTATCCAGAGCAACAGCAATGAGATCATCCACTGCCGCAGACTTCCTCCCGTCTCAAGGTCACAGGCCCAGTAGAGGCAGGCCCAGTAGAGGCAGGCCCATTAGAGGCAGGCTCCACGCTCTGAGTGATGCGACATCCTGTTCTTCACAATACCCCAAACCATTTCCTCATCACAAAGATATTATTTACATTCCACGGATTAGTTCCATGATCAAATCATAGGACTCTGTAGCTACAGACACGAAGGTACACCAAGTCCTCCAGCCTGTCCTTTCAGTCATACATAACTGTACACTTATACAGTCATAGCTGTACACATTGTTAGAGGAAGGTTGTGAGTTCCTGCTGTTGGGTTCATGTTCCAGCTCCATGTCTGTGACACAGCGCAACCCAGTCTTGTCTCAGGTGATTGGCTGTTATCCCTGTCTGTCAAAAAGATCATTTACATATGTATGCGGCAATTCAAATGTATTGTCACATGTACAGGATACACAAGTATACAAGTACAATGAAAAGCTTTGTGCCGCTGAGCTACCTACAACAGTGCAGTTTTGAATAATCAAATAGGTAGTAGCGAACAATAATAATAAAAGATAAAAATAAAGATACACATTTAAAAAACGAAACAATATCATACCCAATACTCACTGACCCACCACCCCCACCCAGGATGGTAAAGGATGTGTGTGTGTATGCATGTGTGTAATGATGATGAGAGTAGTGATAGTGATGGGTGTGCTCATCATAGGCCAGCCATCAAGCTGCTGTCATGGGCCAGTGAGCACACAGTACTGCAGGGTGCTGCTGGGCTGCTCCCAGAGAGAGAGAGGGGGGAGGGGGCTGTGAATATTTAGGACACGGACCCTGGCAAGTGTAAACCTCTGGTCTGAGGTCTCAGTGTAAGGAGCGAGCACAGGGTTTAGGTATCTGGGGGGTGGAAGGCTTGAGGAGGGAACACATGACAAGGTACACTTAAGTGGGCCAACTGGTTTAGTTAAGTCTAGCTTAACCAAACAGCCGTGTGTGACTCAGGGAGATCCTGCCCTCCAGCCAGTGAGCAAACATACTGTCAAGGAAGACATTAAAACAAACATTCGCCTGATATGCGGGATCATGTGTATTTACTGTTTTATCTGTCGATCTGTTGGAGAAAGCTCTTCAAACAGGCCCTCGCTGACAGACACGGGTGAGACCACATAGCAACACAGAGGGAAAGCGGACTCGCGGGTTATGTCATGATGTGCACCCTCGGGTTCCTGCAGTGGTCACTATTTTAAGTCTGGGAGGACCTGCAACGTGAACATTTCATTTCCTCTACAGCGATGGAGCCGAGCCCTGCGAAAACACTCCTTAATCAACTCCAGTTAGGAAGAAGACAAGGAGGACAAGGAGGAATGGGAGCCCAGAAAGCAGAGGGAGGGAGGGAGGGAGGGAGGGAGGGAGGGAGGGAGGGAGGGAGGGAGGGAGGGAGGGAGGGAGGGAGGGAGGGAGGGTGAGGGAGGGAGGGAGGGAGGGAGGGAGGGTGAGGGAGGGAGGGATGCGGGAGGGAGGGAAAGACGAGAAAGAAAGAAAGAAAGACAGAGTCTTTGCTGTGCATGTGGTCACTCCAAGGTCTGTGTTTAGAGGAGACCTCAGGCCAGACCAAGCCTGTGGTCGAGCTGACACAGCAGCTGTGGTCAGACAGGGACCAGCCCAGCCCAGCATGCAGACCTGTTCTCAGTCCTCACATCGCCCCCACATCTCTTCACAGGGAACTCTACCATGCTGGACTGCTCATACATAGACATGGGCCCAGGTTTCACAGGACTACAAAAGGCCAGAGTTCAGAGTTCAGAGTTGTAAAGTCAGGTGACTCAGGAGATCTGTTGGAGAGCTGGTGCCTCTTCAGTCTTTATATCCAAGTTGCTGTGAGAGCCCTGGCTCAGACACAGTGAGAAACAGACCCATGGTCTTTCCGTGGTATTGATCCGGGGGGCCCGGGAGAGACAGAGAGAGCCAGGGAGAGCCAGGCAGGCTGGACAGTAATTGAATAGAGAGCAGCTGCTCTGCTGGTATCTCTGTCTGTCACGTCACCATTAAGACAGACATGAGTGGACTTGAGACAGGAGAAGGCTCTCACTAGGATTAATGTTGAACTCCTACCTCACCCCGCCCCACCCCAGCACTCTGTTCCTGAGTGAACAAGCACTGCTCTGATTACTAATTGGCCATCTTATTCTATTAGGACTCTTAGGGTTTACAGCATGTGGGCTGGCTGGCAATAATGCACTGTCCAGCTCATAAAATACAGAACATGCGTTCCAAGCAAACAACTGTGTTCAATCGACAAAGGGACATACATTTCTGTCGTTTGCTTCGACAAGATTCTCTGTTCATTCTCTTCTATGCTGTAATTGGTTTGTACATTCTGTTTGGGTGGGGGGCACGTACCGTACGGGCAGCGTGCGCAGTGCTGAGCAGGGCTGGATGTGCGCAGTATAGCTGTGTTCTCCCAGCTAACCAGCCGGCGGTCTGCTGAGTGCGACACACAAGGGTTTTATATACGCTCAGTCACCATGGCAACCAGATCTTCCTGCCGAGGCCTCCGTGAGGATACAGAGCCCTGTTGGCTGAGATGCCTGTGATGATGTCACACGCCCGTCCGCCCCCCCCCACACACCACCGCACGCACATAACCCGGCGACTCTCTGACAGAGGGAGAACCTTCGTGTTCCTGATGCGTGGAGGTGAACACCGGAGCAGCGTCCAGGTTGGATGTGGATCTGGCCTCTCACCAGCTGGAGCGGGCCCAGGCTTACGTAACGGAAACACCCTGAAGGCACCACACACAGCTCCCGTCCCAGAGGAACACCCTCTGATTCATCTGCGGTGTTTTGTTCCTCGTGGATAGCCCTCTCAGACGTCAGTGGCGACTCGCGAGGGAGAAGCAGCCCACCTCGGCATGGACGGTCCCACGTCTCTCAATGTGGCCCTTCCACTCTGGGTCCACCACCAGAATTTTAATTGCATTCTTGACCACTGCCAACTAGTTTGGTCCCCTTTTTCCACAGTGTTCTATCTCTGTCTCTCTCTCTCTCTCTCTCTCTCTCTCTCTCTCTCTCTCACTCGTCACTCTCACTCTGTTTCTCTCTCTCTCTCTCTCTCTCTCTCTCTCTGTCTCTCTCTCTCTCTCTCTCTCTGTGTGTCTCTCTCTTTCTCTCCACAGTTACACAGTGACCTTAGATCACCTCACAGAGGGTAGGCCTGCTTGAGAACCACCACACACAGACATGTCCGCTTTGTTCCTCTCGGCCAGGACAACAACAAAGGGGCTTCAACATAACAGCATTAAAGAGAAACTATTTTGTAACTTAGAGTTGACCTTGATTTCCCACTGCAGATATCAGCTACCCTGTGGAGTTGGCATTCATTCACAGTCAACGTTTCAGTTCTCACTGATGTTGTAACGGTATGTTGACTCAGTATTTCTCTACCAGACCGAGTTCATGGTTTAGTTATGTGGAGGTGGAACATGATACATAGTGGCAATGATGAGCAGGTTTAGAATGGAGGGCCAAGGACACACACACACACACACACACTCCTCCTGAAACTCATGCAGGTTTTGTCCCCTGCAATCACATGCTCCCCAGATACAATGACGCTCAAACGGAAAGGTGAGTTTGACTCCTATACAGTTGTGTAGGTCGAAGTCCCTCCCCTGTTTCCAGAGAGACTGCCCCGGGCCAGTCCTGGATGGTGCATGCTGCCCACAGGCCTCCTCCGCCTCCGCCTGCCTGGGTTACAGCAGGTGTGTCTGCCTGCTCCCAGCCTGTCCTGTCCTGCCCTGTGTGGTTATCTGCCCTCATGCTCCAGGTCACAGGTGGAAGCCTGTCGGACGGGGTGTCGAGGAGACCACAGGACCTGTCTGCAGGCTTATTGGAAGCTGTGTGCGTCTAATTGTGTGGCAGCATGTGAACTTCCATACCAGAATAATGTAGCAAAGTTCAGTCCCAGAAGCAAACCCTGCCAGTGGAAATAAACCAATGACTCTAGATGTTAAATGAGAAATTCCGGTGTGGATATTATTAGAACGACCAAGTTGACTGATGTGTGACATGCCAGAGAGGTAGGAGAACATCTCATGTTATCTTCCTGTACACACACACACGCATACACGTCCACGCACACACACACAATCTGCTGCAGCTGTTCAAATATTGTGACATGTGATCGCAAACCGACACAAAGGGGTCTTTTAAACAGGCCTGTGAGACAAAGGCAGAGGGAACCGTCTGCCCCTCCCCCTCCCTCTCCGCCACCCTCATGCTGCTCCCCACCTCTGGACCACAGGCCTCCAAAGAGACGCATTGTGTTGGCCAGTTACCTCACATATCATGGCTCAGCCTCAAACACACGAACGTGCACCCGCACGCACACAGAGACACACACACACACACACACACACACACAGCCTCCCACAAGGCAATTACACAAAACCAACCCATGTCAAAATTAGAGGAGCAAGATGATCCCCTCGCAGCCTGTGTTGAGTGAGCACTGCAACCACAGGTGGTTAGAAAACAAGACAGAGGATGGAGTTACTGTAGTGAGTGGATCCTTAGCAACATAACAAAACAGAACACTGAGCTGCTTTTGTGTAACACCCTGCTCACCAGTCTGGGGCACAGCGAGGAGCTCACCCCACCACCAGCTCTGGCAGGGAGCTTGTACCAATCTGTCTCCTCTGACCTCCTGACACAAGGATCCAGTCATGGAGCGGAACCCTCCCGGAGCACTACAATCACCCAGTCCAAGAGGACAACGAGCTTGAACAGCAAGTTATGCAAGCAACCCGTCCCCGGGTCAACATCCTTACGACCGACTGATGTGTTTGTGTATGTCAAACTGAAAGCGGATTGGTTTGCAGAGAGTGATGATGAGCTCATGTCAGTGTCGGGAAGAGGAACCATGTCATCATGGTCCAGCTATGCTGATAATCCGTGTCCCAGGGATGACATCAAGGCCGGAGAGGCCTTGTCTGTCGGTTCTGCTTCTACTCTCCCTGATCGTCTCCAGGCTGGGGGGCTCCGTCCTGGGGGTGGGGTGGGGGGGGCTCCGTCCTGGTGGTGGGGGGGCTCTGGGCTGAGGGGCCTCTCCACACAGCAGAGCAGGATTCAGCTCCTGCACCAGCTCGGCTGAGACCCACCAACACACCTGACTGAGTGGGACTGACAGCAGTCCACAGGTCCGGAGGCTGACTCACAGAGCGGTACAACCAGGGATCTCAGAACAGCTGTGTTGTCCCTGTCCAGCAGATCAAGTAACTCAAGATAGACACATTGTCAATTTCTATGAGTCTGTGTATTCATCCTATTATGACTGTTTGTGCCTTGTGGGTTCCTGAATGTGGTAATGGTGAGAGCACAGGGAGCAGACTGCTCTGTAGGCAGAGCCAGGGCAGTGGAACCGGTCCTGGGAACCAACACACAGGTCTCTGGGAGTGATTGTCTGCTCAGGACAGCTCCAGGAAAATACAAAGTAGGTTGCTCTACTGAACAGACATGGAGAGACATAACGAAAAGAGACAGAACCAGGGTACAGTACTGGATTACTTTTATGTTCAGGAATGAGAGAGGGCGTGTTTAGTCAGTTAATAGCAACAGCATGAAGCCAGGCGATGTGTGTGTGTGTGTGTGTGTGTGTGTGTGTGTGTGTGTGTGTGTGTGAGGAGGGGCAATGTTCTGCCCTCAGACTCCTTTTCTGGAGTGTAACCTCAGACCTGACGTTTTACGAGCCCAGGGGATGTGTGTGTGTGCGTGTGTGTGTGTTTCTGTATTGATGAATCATGTTTGGCTTGAAGCAGTGATGATGACTTCAGCGCTGATGTAAGCTCATGGCTTGGCTCTCCTCCACTCTGTCCTGCCTCTCACCAGGCCTCTGTCTCCCGTGGCAGAAGACAAGGTCAGAGAAGAGAAGACATCGCTGTTAAACAGAGGGCAGGGCAGCGGTTCAGTTAGCACCGTCACAACTCAACCGTTCACTTTCTGTTGATTTACGTTAAGAAAATAAGCATTTTGAGGAATAGTCTTGCAGGTTAATATAACTTGTCACAGGTTGAACTCTTTATTTACTACACACCGCGAAAGGAGCACAAACTGAGGGATATGCAGCTACAAGGTTGCCGCCATGTGTGTGTGTGTGTTTATGTGTGTAAAGCCTTGTATGTTTAAGTGTGTGTGAGGGGAGTGGTGTGTCTCCCAGCCACAGAGCCTGGAGCTCACGGACTTGTCTCTGAGGGCCCCATCTCTTCCAAGCCCACCCCCCACCAGGTGCACTCCATCCCTGGGGCCTGCCTGGCTCTCCTCATCCCTTGGCCTGCCTGGCTCTCCTCATCCCTGGGCCTGCCTGGCTCTCCTCATCCCTGGGCCTGCCTGGCTCTCCTCATCCCTGGGCCTGCCTGGCTCTCCTCATCCCTTGGCCTGCCTGGCTCTCCTCATCCCTGGGCCTGCCTGGCTCTCCTCATCCCTTGGCCTGCCTGGCTCTCCTCATCCCTGGGCCTGCCTGGCTCTCCTCATCCCTTGGCCTGCCTGGCTCTCCTCATCCCTGGGGCCTGCCTGGCTCTCCTCATCCCTGGGGCCTGCCTGTCTCTCCTCATCCCTGGGCCTGCCTGGCTCTCCTCATCCCTGGGGCCTGCCTGGCTCTCCTCATCCCTTGGGCCTGCCTGTCTCTCCTCATCCCTGGGCCTGCCTGGCTCTCCTCATCCCTGGGGCCTGTCTGGCTCTCCTCATCCCTGGGCCTGCCTGGCTCTCCTCATCCCTGGGGCCTGTCTGGCTCTCCTCATCCCTGGAGGGCTGTGGTAAATGCCCCTTAGCATGCTAAGACACCATGCTTCCCAGCATGCTCAGAGCTCAGGCTGATGGGAGGAAGAGCAGAGGGGTGTAGGGGGTCTCTTTCAGTCCTTCCCCTCAGCTGGGGTACTAGATGGATTACTGGAAAAGGCCTGTATGTGCAGCATATTTGGGGGGGGAGGGTCCCTGGCTGTTTATGAGGGACCTTGTCACAGCCCCTCCCTCAGTCTGTTGGTGTAACTGACACCCCGTCTTTCAGACAGATGATCTTGGTGGGATTTTAGGGACAGCTGCCCTGGTGATATGGGGTCAGTTTGGTCTGAACCTGCTACCCTTCTGTTAGTGTGTCTGTCTCCCACACCTTATCCCCCATCTCCATGTTCTTGTGGTGTGTATATTTCGGACACAGCTCCAGTGTCTTGGCATGTTCGAGTACAGCATTTATGTATGACCCGACCTCTTCTCCTTCTTCTCCCTCTCCTGTTTCGAACTCCCTGAGGACCCCTCCGTCGGCTAGACTTCATGGGAGGGGATTACGTCTGGCTCCTTGTCAGGGGCACGCTTTGAACCGTCTTAAAATGCACTGTTGTCACACACGCATACACACACAAGCTCACCCTCTCTTTCACCCTGCGCACAGTTTCCTACCGGTGTTCATCGTCCCGAACACTCATCGCCGATGCGGGCCCACCGCCTGAGGACGACGCCGCAGAGGCAAAGGATAAAGCGGAGGGAGAGGACCAGACCAAAGGAGAGGCGGAGGCAGAACAAGAGGGCGAGGCAGCGCCGCGATGGAGGCAAAAGCACACGCGGAGGCAGCCCTGCCAACATGGACTGCTTCTGCCCGTGGATCAGAGGTACAGCGCTAAAGAGGCAGTGACAATAGTGCCAAGTATTAGAAAGCATTAATCTGACTGTGTGTGTGTGTGTTGTGATGACGGTAGCACAACATCCGGGTGTTGGAGTCAGTGTGAGCTGTTCCCCGGGCCTGGGGACGGAGCAGCTGAGACCAGGGGGCAGCTGCTGCGCTGACTGACAGCTCAGATGAATGACAGCTATTCACCTCCTCCTCAACATCACATGAGCTCTGCTCTGCCTCCCACTCAGCCAACAGGCACACAATATCCCACTCTGTGCCACCGGACTAGTAGAGGGAGAGAGGGGGAGACCGAGGGAGGCAGACAGAGAGAGTGATAGAGAGAGAGAGAGAGATAGAGTGATATAGAGATAGAGACAGAGAGAGAGAGCGAGAGTAAGAGAGTGTTCAGTACCCCAGCCTGCCTGTGTATCTCTCAGCTTTGTTCCAGTCAGCTGTTGTGCCAACACAATCTGTGCTAGGGGTCCATGTTTTGCCACTATTTACCTTTCCCACAATCCTTCCCTCGCTCTCTCCCCTCTCTTCGGCTCAACGCAGCCACCCTATATAATTGCGTTCTCTTCCAAACACTGAAGAAAAATGGAGATATGACCTAATTACAGGCCTAGATAACCTGTGCAGGGGGAGGAGGGAAACCAGGAAGTGGGTGTAGGAGTGGGAGGGCCCAGCGGAGCCACCCTGCTGTGAGGGGCAGATCATTCAGAGTAGCCAGAGGCTGAATGCCCGCCCTCCTGCATCCTTCGTGTGTTTGGATAAACAGCTCCTCTAATGTCTATGAAGGAAGCAGGGAGCATTTAGGGGAACAGAAGCAATCTTACTGTCAACATGAGCAGGGCTGTGGAGGCAGTTTTGCACGCAGTGTGGGGGCAATATAGAGGCAGTGTGGAGGCAGTATGGACACAGTATGGGGGTAGTATAAAGGCAGTATTCTCCCTGACTGCCTCAGAGTTGCAGTACAGATCCAGGACCAGCTAAGTCATCTAGATCAAGCTAAATAAGGTTAGTACCAGGCCACTTTAAGATGGGTAGGTACTTTATTAATCCCAATGGGAAATTGCGGCATTACAGCAGTCCAGATAAAAAACAAAACCATTATACAAAAAACACAAAAAAACTAAGGTTAACAATACAAAACCCACAAGACGCACCAGTTCAAACGGCTGTACTGTATGTCCATTCTCTGTGAACAGCAGTGTGGGAGGTCAAAAGGAATGTGTACACTGCAGAGAACGAGATGACTGGTGCTGCAGTGGGTCTGTCAGCAGCCTCTCTCACTTTCTACCTCGCTTCTTTTCTCCCTCTCTCCCTCTCTCCTCTCTCTCTCTCTCTCTCTCTCCTCTCTCTCTCTCTCTCTCCCTCTTTCCCTATCTCTCCCTTGCTCTCTCCCTCTCTCTTCCCTGCTCCCATTGATTCCTAACCAGCAGCAGCAGGACTGTAAAGCTATGTAAGAGTGCAGCAGCAGAGCTACTGTTGGATAACACACACACACACTGACACACACTGACACACACACACACACACACACACACACACACTTATACACTGATACACACACACACTGACACACACACGGATACACTGATACACACACTGACACACACACACGGATACACTGATACACACACTGACACACACACACTGATACACTGATACACGCACACTCCCAGGTAAACACAGAGGAAGTGGGTGAGAATCTTCCTATGTAAATACGTTTGGGCTGCTACATGGCTGCCATGGACGTCTCACAGAGCAAGCCACAACAACAGAGTCCCCTGACAGCCGTCCTTCCAGACCCACCGCCGTCACAGCACCACAACAACACCGCTCAGAGTGGAACATGCCGGAGCAACACACACTGCAGGCTACACTCACAAGTGTTTGTGCCCACAAGCCCTCCTAAACACACAAACACACACACACCTTAGATACATATGAATGGTGCATCAACAGATTCTATTTTGAGTAAAGATGCCTCCTCATCCGTCAAAATGTGCGTCGTGACACTGATTCAGAGCACAGCCATATGCAGCGCACGGCACAGTATGTTTACCACACGCAGACAGGAGCCTAGCATACAGTACCCCTCTGAGCTGGGAGCAGGAGCAACACTTACAAGGCGGGATTCTGTGCTGAGTCGGATGAAATGCCAGGTATCTTCTCCCACTCTGTGTCTGTGTGAATGGGAAGACTGCTAGAAGCTGGTCCTGCTCTCCTCTCCGTCTGTGTTGAGCCTGCAGAGGGCTCGCAGCGGGACAGATCTGCAGTGCTGGAACACTGTCAGTACGCTGATGCCTCTGCTGCTCTCTCTCTCGCTGCTCTCTCTCTCTCTCTCTCTCTCTGGTTTTCCAAGGTCAGTAGAGAGATCCGCCTCGCTCTGCCAGGCTCCACCCTCTGGGCAGCAGTCACTCAGCCCCCCCCCTCCCACCTCTTCTTCTTCTTCCAATCGCTATTCTCCTCCAAATCTTCCTCCCCTCACTCAATCCCCCCCTTTTTCATTCTGCCCCTATTCTGCTCCCGCCCACCTCCTATGCAGTAATTACCATCATGAGCCAGATTAACCCTGGGTGTGCCTGTGTCATGTCACAGGGCCGCGCTGTGCTGAGTCTGGCAGGGGCCGGGCTAGGCCGCCACACAGACAGGATTACTGCAGGGGTCCAGGCCCCACCCAGACCTTGAATGGAAGCAGGCGACTGCAACCGTAAATCCGGTAGACTTGAGACAACTGTTTAGTGAAGCCTGTTTTCAAGACACACTAGTGGGACAAACCCTGGAAATAGAACTGGCAGATATGGCACAGTAGTATAGGGGTCCTTAGTACAAGGAGGGGGTCTTTGAACCAAAATACTAAAACTCTATATATATATACTCTATAAATACTATATGAACTTACATTTAACTTCTAACTATTGTCTTTGTTGTGAAAGTCGACAAAATTAAGTAAATTGATGCTAATAAGGCGTAATGGTACGTGTGGGTATACGCCTAGGTACACCTACATTCCAATGAATCCAGGTTAATGAGTCACATGGAAGGGACAGCTTTAAAGCGAGCAGTAAACCTGTAGACACCAGACTTAAATAGCTTAAGACAGACAGATCATCCACAGGGTACGAGGAAGATCCAACCAGACTACTTAGAAAAAGGCTAGAGAAAAGAGTGAGACAGAGACAGGCAGTATACAGTGAACTCTAAAGAGCTCCTCTGGATCAGCCCAGTGATCAGCAGCCCAGTGATCAGCAGCCCAGTGATCAGCAGCACAGTGATCAGCAGCCCAGTGATCAGCAGCACAGTGATCAGCAGCCCAGTGATCAGCAGCCCAGTGATCAGCAGCACAGTGATCAGCAGCACAGTGATCAGCAGCACAGTGATCAGGTGTGTGTGCACCAGTGACAGCTGACGCTCTGATGAGCTGTCCTGCTCGTCAGCGTCGAGTCCTCAGCTAGCTCACCTCAGCAGGTTTCTGGTTTCCGACAGGATTTAAGAGGAAGCTGTCGTACAGCGCCGGCAGAGGAGCCAGCAGAACGAGCCCACGCCAGACTGACTGGACGTCCTGTCACGGTCAGATCAGCAGGCTTATGTCAGCGATCACTGTCTGACCTGAGACAAGTACCATTTGCAGAGAGTGAGCTTGATTGATCTTAACCACCACAATTGCAGCAATGAAATATTAGGGACTAATCAAACACAATGGAAATTGTTTTCTGATATTTGGCCTGAGTTCAGCCCTCTGTACCTGCCAGAGGACGTAACCTGCCGTTGAAACATAACTCTAACACGATTAAATCATAGCTTTAGATTTATTAAGTAATGGTTCCCTTTCATTGAAATATCATATCATTTTGTTGACAACCAGATTACATTTGACCTTGTCGTTTAGTTAGTTGAAGAGGGTAGAACTACACACAGACTCAGCAGGGTTCTGCTCGCATGCATGAACACACGCTTATACTGGGCTAAATATGACATCACCAGCTGAGGGGGAGTGGTCTTCTGTCTGCCTTGGTAGTCAGGGAACGAGCGGTCGAAGGGGAAGCTTGGTCTTGTTATAGGTCGCCACCTGCTGGTTGTTCCAGGTACTACTGTCCCCAGAGAGAAGAGATGAGTGGCATGGAAGCGGATGAAGTGAGGAGAGACATTAGAGCCATGTGGTTCAGACACAGCACTGATGACTCTACCTTGAGACACATCTGTTATGGGCTTCATGTGTATTTTAAACATCAAGCGCAACACACACACACACACACACACACAAAAAGGACCAAAACAAAGAATAACATAAATGAAAACATGCAGGAACATCGATCACATAAAAGGTTGGGCCAGCCAACGTATCGACTTCACACAAAAACGGAACAACTCAAAAATGGATAAACACAAAAGCACATGGTTGAATCGATGGACTTGCAGTGTTGTTACAGTACCAGCAGGGGGAGGCATACAGTGTGAAATAAATCAAGCCACCTCGAAACCAACAAAGAACGCTATGGAACCCACAGTAGACTCCAAATAAGGCTCTGTTTCTCGCACACACTTGGTCTTGGTCTCAGACACGACCGCAACAGCGGAGATCCTCAATAGAGCGGTCAGGAAAGCAGGCCACGCTGTATCAGCAGAAACCTTCAAGCTTGGTTAGCGAGTGCTACACTGGTCGCAGCAGAGGATCCTGGCCAACAGTGGGGATGGGTTGAGATCTGCCAGTCCATAAGGCACATAGGAGGGATCAGGAGCCATGCTGAGGAGGGCTTCCTGTCTCCGACCTGTCTGCTTCCTGTCCAGTATCTCCGTCCCCCTGGATGGATCTCCTGTGAGCTTGGGACTGGCTACTGTCTAGTGTCCAGTCTGTGTCCAGTTCAGGTAGGCTGATCCGTTCATGTGTTATCCAAACCCTGCATTTCTAAATCAATACTTTAATTTAAATAAAATATCACTTCAGTCCCCAAAAACATCACAACGCGTGGGCAGGTTCCTGTCAGTAAAAAGTATATTAACAACAAACAAAAAGGATAGCAACAACACACAAAGAATCATAAGAAGAGGCGAGATTGAATACGAATAAATTCAAAAGCACAAAAAAAAACAGTAAACTGTGAACAAAAGTACAGTACAAAATACCCCCTGTCGCTTCTCCTGGTCAGTGAAACAAACACTGAAAAGACTGCATCAGCTACCAAACACTGGAATACTGCTGGGAACCAGGACGGCGTTCTAACACGGCTCATCCTCATGCTGCTACTGCACTGCTAAAGACATGAATGGAAGTGGTAGAGGAGGTGTACTGCAGTCTGTCAGTCTCTGTACGAGCCCAGCCTGGAACGCTGGCCCTCCACAAGGGAGCCCAACACTCTGCCTTCAGCCCTAAGAGGGGGGCGGTGGTATCCAGACTGTCCCAGAGGCAGGTAGGGCTAGTCAGCTCCATCTCGCGTGGCATGTCACTTCCTGTCTGGGCCGGCGGGACACAAGGCATCGTGTGGCTCATGGCAGCGAACGTGAAGCAGAGTAGAAGAAGATAGCACCAGAGTAGCACGGAGGGGATGACGGAGGAAGCAAACTCCACCATGACCTCTAACCTTCGACCCTGACCGCCACTGAGACTCACTGCAACGCTTTCACAATATCCCAGGGCTTTGTCAAATACCTGCGTGGTGGAGAGAGGTGACAGTGTAAAGGTTGATCGTGTTTCCAGTTCAGTAACACTGCCGGGGGTCCTGTTGTCATACTGCAGTGAGACAATGTTCAGACGTGAAAGGCAGCGTGAGAATTAACACCATGACGTTCCAAACACACAGTCCATACACGGCAGCTTTAAAACAGGAAAAAGCGTGAAGAAATAAAACGGCAACACATCAAATCAGAAAAAAACAAACCTAAGGTATCTACGGGGGCGGGGTTTGGCAGGGATGCAGGAGGCAGGAGGTGGTGCCATCATCTGCTTCCATAGCCTCTTGGTCCAGTACACTGTCACGGATTCAGTGTTGTCCTTCAGCAGGACATCAGCCTGGGTCAGTCTCAGAACCAGAGGCTACACACCTGGAGAGCAGTTCACACGCTGCTAACACCTCTCAGGATCCTGTCACCCTCCGCTGGCTGCTCTGTGACTTGGTGGAGTTAACATCGCTGTGGTTCAACCTGCTACAACCAGCAGGTGACCAGTCCATCTTCTGGGTTAGCCTGTTTTTCTGGGACTTCCATGGGAAGTATTGTACGGTTGGCCTGGGCTGGCTGGAACAGGTAGACAGGCAGGCAGGCAGGCAGAGAGTGGTGGTGTGACTGGTGTTTTGGTCAGGAGGACCAGGGGGCTCCGGGGAGAGAGGACGAGGGGGGAGGGGGGCATCTCAGCTGTGGTAGCTGGACACGGCTGCCTGTTTCTGGGAGAGCCGCAGCAGCTCCTCCCTGATGGCCTTGATGAGGGAGGCGGAGGAGTGGTTGGGGGGGGAGGAGTGCTCGGCGGCAGAGGAGGGGGGGGTAACCCAGCCCGGAGGGGTCCGGGTGGGCTGTGGGGGCCGAGGGCCCTGACCTGGAGGTCTGGAACACAGAGGAGGGGAAGTAGTCAGGATAGCCCAGCAGCTGAGGAGGCCCAGAATGGAAGGAAGAAGAGAAGGAAAAAAGCAAGAAGGAAATAGTTTAAGTTGAGGAAAGGAAGGGAAAAGAAACAGCAGTGAAAAAACAGAACAGAAGAAGCGGACGGTGGTCCGTTGTACTCACAGCATCCCTGGAGGGTCCTAGCCTGGGGAAGTCCTCCTCATAGGGGCTCCAGCTTGGGCCTCCGTTCTGCCCCGGGGGGGGCCTGCTGCCCCCTGAGTACCCGTTGATCCGGCTGGACAGACCCACCTGGGTGAGGTGATGGAGCTGGGCACCTAAACCCCCCCCCCACAGATAAACCATCACACACATGCACAAGCTGCTTTCTGCTGCACTGCCCCCTCCACTTTTCAGACTGTAGAACGGTCCATTTACATGAGTGTAACTCTCCCACGCAGACGTACACACCGACACAGCCCTCTTTAATAATTGAGCAGAAAGACAGCTCCCAGGTCTGCCAGCAGAGAGGTGAGGTGAGTGCTCGGGGTCAGGGTTTAACCCACTGACACACATCCAGACTGCCTTCCATTCCACACAACAGATCCCCCCCTCCCTGTTCTCCAGGAATGGGCTTGCTGCCCAGCTCCTCTGCTCCGGTAATAAGGACGTGTGCGTGCCATGGAGGACGGGGGGGCGCACCTGTGGAGCCCCCTACAGGCCGAGGCCGGGCGGAGGAGGGCAGGTCGTCAGGGTGCACGGCCCTACTGGTGTACAGGCTGTCTGGCTGCAGGCCCTCTCCTGGCCCTGCAGCGTCACCTGGGGGGAGGTAGCCAGAGCCCAGACCCTGCCTGGAAACACACACACACAAACACACACACACAAACACATGAAGGTTATATTAACATAAATGTGCCCAAGAAGCAGTACGCTAGTCAGACTAAGTCTGTAAGGAGACCGCACCCCAGAGCTGATCCAGTAAACCAATCAAATAAAGATGGATCCTTCTGCATAATTGATGAGGGCTGATCCTCTGGTCCCTGCATGGCTGCATCCAGGAGAAAACAGCTCAGCTAGGAGGCCAAGAGACACACCACACACACACACACACACACACACACACACACACAGAGGGCCTGACTAACGTGCAATGACAGGAACTCACAGTCGAGTCCTGTGTCAGACACTCACCTCTGTAGCAGGCCTTGGACTGATGGAGGGGACAGCCCTAGGTCAGCGTACCTCTGGAGAGAACACACACACACACAGGCGTCGTCACACACAACCCAGAGGCAGGACTGAGGCAGACACATCTAGACTGCAGGCTGGCAAGGTGACAATGTTGGGAAGAGGAGCTTCAGTTTCTTTTGACCGCCTCCTGACCTATCAGAGCATGTCAAAGGGCTGAACCTGAACAAGTACTGCAAATGGCTTTTATGGAGCCCGGAGCGCTCTCTTGCTCTCTCTGCTTGTCTCTCTCTCTCCTTCACTCCTCTTTATCTTCCTCATCTCTGTTTTTTTACCCCTTCTCTGTCTCGCTTTCCCTTCTTCAGTTAGCGTAGAATTCCTGACCTTGTTTCAAGATCTTGACAGGCTGATGTAATGTCTAAGACAGCTTTGAGAAGATGTTTTTGATCATTTTAGGAAGCTCATAGACATCTATCTCTCAAACTGTTTGTAACCAGTCTGGTTGGAGCCATGTCTATCATTCACTGGCAATGGCTAGAGGCATGCATATAGGATTCAGAAAACTCTTGGATGCGTATATAGCACTTAGGTTCAAAATCAATGTTAGATATAGCTGTTGCTTCCTCCTGCTAGTGAAACAGCAGCCTGCCCCGCAGGCCAACAACCCACCTCTCTGTCTAGTCTCAGCCTAACACTGGTTGTGCCTGTGCTTTTCCCCTTCACACTGCATGTTTAACCAGAGGATGCACTGCAAATGTGTTCAGCCTCTTGGTTCAACCACCAGACCAAACCTGTTCAGCTGCCTATGCTAAGTCTCCTATAGAGTGGTGAGTGTAAGTGTGTGTGTAAAACGGCATGTTTTAAAAGGCTGTCTATGCTGGCCCAAGGCTGGCTTCGCCACTATGGTGTAGGAATGTAGTGTTGTGAGTGGTCCTGTGTAGCTGAGAGGGTCTGTGGGGGGGGTTAAAGGTCATGGGGAGGAACAGATGGAGCCATTCTTAACAGATTAGTATGTTAGGGGATGCTTAAAGCTCAACGCGGGCTTACTGCTGTGTGTGTATATGGTGTGGAGAGTATCTGAAAAGGAAAATCCTCGAGAGACGGCTGAAAGGGAAGTGAAATACCTAGTTTGTGGTACCACATGCTACCTACAGTTTATCTACAGTTTACGAGGCGCCCATCTAAACTCAGCTATGATCGGCTATGAACCCACGCGAGAGAGACAGGCTCCAGATTATGGAGCTCAGTGTGTGTCAGAGTTCAGAGTAGAACCCCGGGGTCAGATGCACTCCCAGAGCCGTGGGCTACAGCCGGCCCATGGATCAAACATGAAAGCACCTCCAGAGTCGGTTGGATTTCAAGGATTTATGCAACAGAGCTGCGGCAGTGGAGGCCAGGGAGGGGAGGGGGGGGCAGACGTTGACTCACCCCAGAGTAGGGCCCGAGGCCTGGGTAGGAGGGGGGCCAGGGCCGGGGGCCGCGGGCGGGTGGGCTGGAGCTGAGGGCGTTGGTGTTGAGCCCACCCCCCGGGAGGGTGATGCCAGGGGGGCTCCCCTGGGAGGAGGGGGAGACCAGGGCGAAGGCGTCGTCCAGGAGGGAGTGCATCTGCTGCCGCGCCTCTTCGATGGTCGGCTGGGGGGGCATGTAGGGCGGGGGAGGGGGGGGCGTGACCTGGGGGGGGACGTGGTGGAGCCCAGGAACACGTCGTCCAGAGGGGAGGGGCTTCTGGGCTCCGGGACCTGGTCAGGGTCCAACTGATGAGGAGAAGAGAGGGTTGACAGGAAATGAAAGGAGAGGAAGAATGTAAGCAAACATTATTTCAGATCTGCTTTACATTTTCTCCCTTCATCATGTTTGGTAATGACTCGATCAGCATGAACTTGACCTAAAATAGACGTTCTCCTCTGCCCTGTTGGACTGTTTAGTGCACATTCATCAACAGCCTAAAGTTTGTGTGTGTGTGTACTGTACCCACCACATAAGCTACATTGCTGACTCCAGGGTATTTCCGGTAGGTTCCGTCGCTGTCGTTGGAGATGAGGCGGTCCTTGTCTGCGTCCGAGAGGCCCCCGTTCAGCTTCTTCCTCTGCTTGGGAGAGCGTTTCCCTCGCCCACTGAGACACAACCAGCACACGTTCACAACAACCTCAAGACAAACCACCACCATCCCCACTAGTCACATCAGGTCTGCCTGCTAACATCACCCGCACCACCCCCCACCCGCACCACCCCCACCCTGTTGCTCTGCCTGGTAACATCTCACCCGCACCATCAGCGCACCCAACCCCCTGACCTTTTGCTGTGCTCGGTGAAGAAGGAGGGGATGTGTATGTCTGGGTCGAGGATCTTGTCGATCTGCTGCTGGGCCTTGTGGTAGAGGCGGTCCTGGTCCTGGTCCGGCCCGCCCACCGCGTCCTCCATGACGGGGAAGTCATAGTGGCCCTTCCTCTTGGCCCGCAAGCGGATCTTATTACGATGGTGCTCTATCTCTGACTTGTGCCTCAACGCCACCTGGATCTGACGGACATGCAGACACTGCTGTGAGAAGGTGACAGCCCTGGCAGCCCGACACCCCTACAGAAGAAAGAGTTGTTGCTACGGCAACTCCAAAATGTAATGTTCTGACCTCCTTGTTCATGACGTTGCGGTCCGGCACTCTGCCATTGGTCATGGGGCCTTGGAGGGGCGGGAGGGGCATGGGCTGCATGGCGATGAGCTGGATCTTGTTGGTCGGCCTCCGGGTGCCGTCGGGGGGGCGGGACATCCGGTCTACGTGCTCGAAGATGGACGCCGAGGAGAGCTGCTCGTTTGCGTGGCCGTTCAGAGGAGGAGGACCTGAGGGAGGGAGGGGGAGCAAGAGACAGAGGGGGAGAGGGGGAGAGAGAGGGAGAGAGAGTGAGAGAGAGAGAGAGAGAGAGAGAGAGAGGGAGAGGGGGAGATGATCGAGAGCTGACGAGAGAGAGAGTGGGAGAGTGCGCTGTTTTGACTCGCGATTCGCGCGCGTGTGATCTCGCTCTCTGCTCTAGCTAGATGTGTAGCGGTTTTGCCGTCAGCTGGCTCCCGTAGCTAGAGATCAGGGTAGCTCGATAGACCCTAGACAGAGCGACAGACGAGAGAGAGAGAGAGAGAGAGAGGCATTCAACTACATATTTTGCATACCAGACTAACTGGGATCGTTATCAGGGTATCTAGGATTGGTAAACTGTGACTATTCAGAACTAGAGTAAGGGGTAAACTAATCTTCCCCCACCAGGGGGCAGAGCTGTTAGAAAGCACTCTGCGCTCAAGGAAGAATCATGAATGGATAGTGCTCCCACACATCATTGATCCTCATCCACATGACTAGACTAATTTCCAATATGGACGCCACTAGGGTTTGGAAAGGAGACAGCAGGGGGTGGTATTATCTCCAAACAAAGAGACAGACTTTGTTTGAGAGGGATCGCTGGCTGCCAGTGAGTGACAGCACGGCAGACAGTGATGGATGATGGTGGAAAGCATCACAAGGACTCCCGACTACCATGGAAAGACGCACACCCTATAGCAGCAGCTCAGGGGGGGTGGGGGGGGGGTGGGAGTGGGGGGGGGTCACACACAGCCCGACGGACGAGAGAAACAGCCTTACCGACTCTATTCTTCCCTGAAAGGCACAACAGAGAGGAAAGACGGTCAGGTGGAGGAAACGGGGACTTGAAATGTCCCGTTGGTGACAGAGACGGGGATGACTCCACACTGGGACAATGAGACCGGCGCTGGGGCCCGGCCTCCCCTGCACTCTGTCATCCTCCAACACGCTCATCATCACAGACAGGAGACAGCGCAGCAGAGACACGGGAGAGATACAGAGCACGGATAAGAGGAGGGGGAGAGCGAGACAGGAGAGAGAGAGAGCAGAGCAGAGTGAGTCATCAGGAGGAGACATTCCTGGGGATGTGGTAGGGCTTGGCCTCCTGGCCTCTCTAAGCCCAGCAGGAGGAAGGAGAGAAAGACCTGGAAGCTCCGTGTACAGACTGCTGTCTGGGTGAGTGCTAAGGCTGGAGTCATTCCTGTGTGGTGAGTCAGGTCGGAGCGTGTATCCCGGCCCGCTGTGCCTCTGGCTCCGGTCCTCTGTAGCGACGCGGGGGGGGGGCCCAGGGTGGCACTAACCACCCAGCTACAGGCTGTCACACACACAGTCCCCAAGGCGGTTCCCATCGCTCAGCCTCTCTCTCTAATCCCCAGCCGTCTCCACCTCTTTGTGTTCCCTCTCTGCCTGCGTTCCTTTACTTCTTTGTCACTTTCCGCTGCCCCTGTTTCTCCCTCCCCTCCTGTTGCTGCCCCCTGTAACCCCTCCCACGCTCCTGCTGAGTTGCCCCTTCCCCCCCTCTCTACAATCTTTCCCCTCCCCCTCCTGCATCCCCCCCCACGCCGCCCTCTCCTCCTTCCCCTTTCTGTTTATATTGCGCGAGTCGACGCGAGAGTGTGTCGCCGTGGCCACTCACCGTTTAAAACATTGATGGGGAGCTTGCGGCTGTGTTTGCTGTCGCTGGGCGAGGCCACGCCCCTCAGGTTGTCTTCGGTCGACTCCCTCTCGCTGGAGCGGTCGCTCACCACAGAGTCGCCGTCCGACGGGGAGATCCTGTCCGGAGACACACACACGGGATGAGCACACGCACACACACACACACACACACACACACACACACACACAAATACACATTTTTTAACACACAAGCACTTTATGAATGGTCGACCTTCAGCAGTAACACTCTTTCCTATAGACCTCCCCTGAACTCTCAAGGAAACAGTTCTGTTTTTCATCGAAATAAACTTTCCTGGTTAATCACTATAATGACTCCCCCCTGACAGGGTAATTAAATCCCTATTAACCTCTCAGACCGCTGGCTGCCAGGAGAGGAGACAATGACAATACTAGAGAGCATGCAATTTCTGGGGAAATTGTGAGGGTGTGCCTGCTTGTCCGTCCCTTTAAGTTTTTCCCTTCTAGTGATATTTTCAAGCATTTAGCCTACTCATAGTCTATTGCATAATAATTCATTAAGAACACCCTTGGAAAGAAGCTACTGTAACAACGTTATCACTGGAAATATTTCTGATGGAATGGCGATTCAAACAGTAGCTCTATATCTGCTAACTTATGACGTGCCCCCAAAAACGTACATAAACTTGACATTTATTTAGTGGAAAATCGCTCATGCATAAAAAGCTCAATAGCGATCATTGTCAGTAACAACGCAAAATGCGATATAGCCCTTTGTGGAGAAGCTGCCCCGGTAAATTGTATAATACAGTGTTCGTCTTGGTGGCGATCGTTGGTTGAACGTTCCGTTGTACGGTTTAGGCTGAAATTAAATATTGCTTTCATGAACAGATTGACAAGTTTAGGCTGTGTCAATGAAGTTCGGGTTAGTAGTCAGACAGTTTCACTTATTGAAATACTTTTGATTTAAGGGAGTGCCGAACATGTTCTGTCGCCGTTTGACTTCCTACTGTAAACAGCTGTGGATGTTTTTGTTAGCTACAGTGTCTCGCGTAGGCTACAGCGTTGCAGTACTCGTTTGAAATCACAGGTAATGATTATTTCACCAACCAATCGTTTACTTGTAATCTAATGTCATAATAAATCGTACAACGAAAATGTATTTGTGAGTAATGTTTATTTTAACGATTGAAAACAGATGCATCATAGACCGCTGTAGTATGTGTTGCCCGGGCAACATAGGCTAATGTCATAAAATGGATCGCAAGCTGGTGTAGGACATATTGATTCATCTAAATGTATCAACGTCAATATATAAATGTTTTCTGATATTTTAAAGCTACCTCAGAGACGTCTGAATGTCGAGTTGCTCGCTATATTTATAGCATAGAGTAGGCTACCGGACACCGTGAGCTCACAATTCAGCCTAGCCTACATGACACAGTTCACTCTAAAAAATGGTGGGTAAGGTTTAAAACAGCCCAGTCAATTCCAACCCAGCAGCTGGTTAAATATAGGACAGAACACACGTTAACCCAGCAAGATGGGTTGACCATTTAACCCAGAATGTTGGGTTGATCTGATCATTCAACTCCTAAATGCCTAGCTAGCATTACCTGAACTGTATAGCAAAAAGAAGTAAGCACATATAGGCCTACAACTAAATTGAATAATACAAACACGGCGAAAACATAACGTTGTTAGAAACGGTTTTATTGGTTTAATGTAGCCTACTGTAGACTACCTTTTCTATTTTTACCATCCACTTTTGGCGCCTTCACGAACGAACAGCCAGTCGTTAGTTAGCGTTACTACTACACTACAGTAGAGCTATCTACTAGAGCTAGCTACGCTAAACAGTCCAAAAGCAGACAGTTGCAAATAAAAACTCCTTAAAACAAATCGTTTGCAGTACAGTACGTTTATTTCGGTAGCGTTCTTCTGTATAGTTGAAATTTGCCTCTCTGGCTAGACTAAATGTACACAAAGTTGGGCGGTTGCAAACTGAGGTAATGGCTAAAACAAGCTAACGCTATCCTCAACAACACCTAGGTAGGATTCGGACAATCTCACCATTCAGTTGCTGCAAGAAATGTGTCTACAGTACACCACCGGTGACCGGACTAGTATTTTTGCAGTCCCCTTACAATGTAAGGGTAAAGTAATGCTTCTGGCATTTCAAGTTAGCCTAGCTATCTCCCAGAAGTTAACGAGCTGCTAAACGAATGTTCTTCTACAGCCTGGCAGTCACGCGTGTTTTCGTGACGTTAGTGACGGTAGGAACGTCAATGACTGTGGCTAGCAAGTTAGCCACATTAGCTTCACTTTTCGCCACAAAAATGTACTTTAAGCTTAAACCATGCATCGGAACGTAAATTCTGATACAAGCAACTCAATCGCTACCAAGACGGAACGTTTTACCGGGTCGTTCTCTATGTAGTCCAAATATTGACCGAGTTTTAGGGGTGGGAAAATAAACAATAATAATAATAAATATATATGTGAGATTACAAAGGATGGCCACGTCGTCATCGACGTGGCACACCCAATTAATTCTGTGCTCTGATCATTACTACTCTGATAGACTGCACAATGCCAGGAGCTCATCGCTGCTATAACATTTCACTGGAACTGATCTGCTGAAGCAATTAGCCCTGACAGATGAGTGTTCAGTCATGACAGCCACACAGTTCACCTCCCTCTCTCATATAAAGACAGGCCGACTGGATCTTGCTGAGATGAGGTGATGTCAGCCCTGTGAATGACCAGGAAGCGGGCCTGATCATTTCATTTAGCTCTTAACTGAGAACATCCAGGGAATTTACTTCTAAGCAGTAAGCTAAACCGCTGGTGCGCTCTGGTGTGGACCTGCGTCCTGTAGCCGTGAGGCTGGCCTTGCCCCGTGAGGCTGGCCTTGCCCTGGCGTGAGCCTGCGTCCTGTAGCCGTGAGGCTGGCCTTGCCCTGGCGTGAGCCTGCGTCCTGTAGCCGTGAGGCTGGCCTTGCCCCGTGAGGCTGGCCTTGCCCTGGCGTGAGCCTGCGTCCTGTAGCCGTGAGGCTGGCCTTGCCCTGGCGTGAGCCTGCGTCCTGTAGCCGTGAGGCTGGCCTTGCCCCGTGAGGCTAGCCTTGCCCCGTGAGGCTGGCCTTGCCCCGTGAGGCTGGCCTTGCCCTGGCGTGAGCCTGCGTCCTGTAGCCGTGAGGCTGGCCTTGCCCCGTGAGGCTGGCCTTGCCCCGTGAGGCTGGCCTTGCCCCGTGAGGCTGCGTCCTCTAGCCGTGAGGCTGGCCTTGCCCCGGCAGGAACCCCTCAGCGCTCTGACAGCAGTCTAGCTGCTCCATCAATAATTCACCACGGATCAGAGAGCTGTTGTGAATGGAGAATCTATTCAAGTCTTTGTCTGGTTTGCTGTTTCTGTCTGAGATGAACACACACCCCTCATACTGTATATCAGGCATTTATCATTGGCGTACCGCAGGCAACCACAACAGAGCGAAACAGCCTGTTGAAGCACTGACAAAATGCTTGGTAAAAAAAAGAAATCAATAATTGAGCGAAGCGTCTCCTTCGTAGCTGCGCGGCCCTCCTTCCCTGTGGTTCTAGTGGGGGTCGAGGTCTTCCCCTCGAAGGAGGTCACTATCGGGTCACCTGGAGGAGGAGGAGGAGGAGCCACACTCACCTCCCCCGTCTGCGGGACACCTTGGTTTGGAAGGAGGAGGAGTTCTTGGACCTGGGGGTGGGGAACTCCCCGCCCTCGGGGGTGGCGGCCTCCTTGGGGGGGGAGGGGCAGGGGCGGGGGGCCGGGCTCCTGGATCACCATGAGGTCGTCCTTGCTGTGCTGGCCCAGGTGGAGCTTGGCGAAGTCGAAGCCCTTCACGCTGGGCGTCTGTAGCTGCTGGAGGGGGGGGGGCAGGCGGGGGGGGTTGTCAAGAGCTTTCCCTTCAACCTGACGGCCAGCAAATAAGCACGGAGACAGAAAGATGAATGGGTTGGGAGTGACTGGCTGGGGAAACTCAAGACAGGCATGGGTTTAACAAAGCAAAGAGAAGGAAAGAGAGAGAGACGGAGAGAGACGCAGAGAGACGGAGAGCGAGCGAGCGAGCGAGAGAAGCGGCCCGCTGTCCTCAGCAGAGTGCGTTTGACTGGAAGGCTCTGAGTGTGTGTGTGTGTGTGTGGGTGTGTGTGTGAGTGTGTGTGTGTGTGAGTGTGTGTGTGTGTGTGTGTGTGTGCATTCACACATGAATGTTAGAAAATAAGTGCTCTCTAACATCACAACACAAAGGCACTGGATACTAGACAACTCAACTAGGCCGTTCCACTAACATCTTAGCGATGTAGTCTGCTCTAGTGGAGAGCCACTCAGCACAGTCACACACCAGCAGCAGAAAGGATGACTCTGCTCCTCTCTCTATCTGTGGGAATACGACATGGGAAATAACATCCAACACACAGCATGGCACATTGGATGAGAGTCCTAAGACTGCACTGAGAAGCATATAAACCCCTAAAGAGCTCAACAAACACCTTCCCATGTCTACAGCATGAGCCGAGAGGGTCTCACTGAGCGACGGGAGGGACACCCGCCTGCACACACTCACACATCTCTAGGAGGAGGACTGCTCCTCACCTAGCTTCTACAACCCACATTATACCTCCTCCTTCTTCCCTTTCATTAACTCTGTCTTTTTCTCCTTCTCTCTCTCCTCCTCCTCCTCCTCTTCCTCCTCCTCCTCCTCCTCCGTGCTGTCACCTTTCTGACGGGCCCTGGCTGGGACAGGTTGTCCCTGAGCAGTGGCAGTCCCAGTGGAGGGTAGAGGGGGTCAGACACAGACACGAGGGTGAGCCCCGGGTCGGGACGCTCCATCCACGACAGGAACATTCTACCTAGGACCCACTCTGAGGGGATTACTGTGGAACACTACAGGGCTTCTGGTGTTTTCTACTCGTGGGAGTCTATGATGTCTACAAGGGTGGGGGGGTCTCTAAGGCTTCTATCAAACACCAGGTTCTACTCTGCGGTACCTTCCCCTTCTTATCATCCTCTTCTTCTTCCTCCTCCTCCTCCTCCTCTTCCTCCTCCTCCTCTTCTTCCTCTTCCTCCTCCTCCTCCTCCTCCTCCTCACTAATCTCTATAAGCTTCGTTGTTGATACAGGCGAATGAACGATTGGGGGGAGAGGGGACCGTGCCTCCCTGAGCGAGCCAGACGACTGGACAGAGATGCAGAGGAGATAAGAGGAGATGAGAGGAGATGAGAGGAGAGGAGACGAGAGGAGAGGAGATAAGAGGAGATGAGAGGAGATGAGAGGAGACGAGAGGAGATGAGAGGAGGAGATGAGAGGAGAGGAGACGAGACGAGAGGAGAGGAGATGAGATCAGAGGAGATGAGAGGAGATGAGAGGAGATGAGAGGAGACGAGAGGAGATGAGAGGAGAGGAGATGAGAGGAGAGGAGACGAGAGGAGAGGATGAGATCAGAGGAGATGAGAGGAGATGAGAGGAGATGAGAGGAGAGGAGGAGATGAGAGGAGATGAGATGATCGAGGAGATGAGAGGAGATGAGAGGAGAGAGACGAGAGGAGATGAGATGAGAGGAGAGGAGACGAGATGAGAGGAGTGATGGAGGACAAGGTGAAGGAGGGCCACACTACAGGCTCCCACACATCAGAGTGTGGATTCAGGCCATGACTCCAACAGTGACACTTGATCAGTCAGAGCGACGGGGTCAGAGTAATAACGTCTAGGCGTAGCAGTCTGTGTAGCAGTGTGGTCTGAAGAGAGGCTACAGCTAGGAGCCTGCCCTGTACGACTCACCACGACGTGAACCAGCCCACAAGCGCAGCCAGAGACAACCCTGTTCCTGGATGAGTGGTAAAAGACCTACATATATGCTTTTGAGTTTACTTGTTGTGTAAGTACCTTTCTTTGAGACCAGCACAACTCATGATAAACCACCCGGAACATTACCATGACAATCTCTTCCTACGGTAGATCAATCAAAGTATCCAGGGGTCAAGCTGTTAATGTTTACTTTAAGAGATGAATATTGCCCCCCTACATCCCCACCACGAGTCAGCTGCTTTGGGGCAACACGAAGGCAGGGATGTCCCAAGTAATGGTCTGTCAGAGACAAGGCCAGATATGTCCTTCAGAGAGGAGATAAGCAGCCCAGCCAGACACACGGAGGAGCCCACCGGCTGATAACGCTATCGCTCCACACTGGGGGAGGAGGGGAGAGGTCGCTGTGAGAAAGATAGAAATACAACGATCTAGATGGTCTGGTTGGACAGGGCTGATACAGCGTGCCAATCTGTCAGTGTATCAGGCCCCAGTCTGCAGTGTATCAGGCCCCAGTCTGCAGTGTATCAGGCCCCAGTCTGCAGTGTATCAGGCCCCAGTCTGCAGTGTATCAGGCCCCAGTCTGCAGTGTATCAGGCCCCAGTCTGCAGTGTATCAGGCCCCAGTCTGCAGTGTATCAGGCCCCAGTCTGCAGTGTATCAGGCCCCAGTTTGCAGTGTATCAGGCCCCAGTCTGCAGTGTATCAGGCCCCAGTCTGCAGTGTATCAGGCCCCAGTCTGCAGTGTATCAGGCCCCAGTCTGCAGTGTATCAGGCCCCAGTCTGCAGTGTATCAGGCCCCAGTCTGCAGTGTATCAGGCCCCAGTCTGCAGTGTATCAGGCCCCAGTCTGCAGTGTATCAGGCCCCAGTCTGCAGTGTCTAACTGAGGAGAGGGAACCTGAAGACGTCGTTAACAGACGAGGACAGTGGCAGTTTGAAAAGAAAACACTGGAAGGAATGCAGTCAAAAAGTGCATGCATGGAAGACAAAACAAGATATACAGACATAAAAAATACTTTGAAACCCCCCCGAAGGCCCTCCCCCCCCCTTCCCTTCCTCCTTCCTCCGCCCCCTCCCTCACCTTCTGTCTCTGCTGGACGCTGGTCATGGCGTCCGGCTGGAACTCCAGCTTGTCTGTGCGGCAGAGCTTCCAGTAGAGGATGGAGATGATGACGGTGACCACGATGAGAGGCACCACCACGCCGATGACGATCCACAGGTTGGTGTTCTCGTTGTCAGAGGGAGGGGAGGCCAGTTTATCCACAGCTGGGAGGGGGGCGGGGGTGAGGCAGGCGGGCAGGGAGAAAGGGTCAAGGCAGTTTGGTATTTCTGGGACTTACTATACTTAAGTGTGGGACTTAATGCTTAATGGCCATTGACGCTGTCCAGTGGGAAATACTGGGCCCTAGCATGGCAACAGAGAGAGGAACAGAGCTGTCCTCATCATGCCTCTCATCTCTTACATAGGCAGGCGTTATGTTTAGCATAGTGTGTATGGTGCAGGGGTAAGTAGTTCAGATTCTACTAAAAATACATTCAGGCAGAGAGCAATTAGTCAACAGCCTTTCTCTGTAGTGGCCTTGCTGTGATCAGAGCTTGTGAATAATGTGAGCATGTGATTAAGAACTTAATGAGAGAGAGAGCAGAACTAAGACTTGTGACGTCAGACGGGCTGATACCCCGTCATTGATGAATGAGGGGCTGATTAATCACAGACCTCAAATCCACCTCCTTCCTGTGATCCTTGCTTCCTCCTTCCTGTTTACTAATCCTACCAATGAGCAAGCTCCGATCAGCCTGGGCCACTTTGACGTCATGGGAGAACTAATCACCATAAAGGAGCTGAAATAGAGCTTTTAATCTAGGAATCAAACCTATAAACGTACGCATGATTGGTGCTATGCCCATGCCGATGCCCAGGCAGACTAAGGTGGTTTGAATGTGTGTGTCTGCGTGTGTGCGTGAATGTGTGCATGCCCAGGCAGACTCACGTTGTGCCAGGATGCCCTGCACGCGGTAACCCAGGACGATGGCTGCCCTCTGGACGTCCAGGCTGTTCAGCATGGTTGCCGTGGTGACAGCAGGCAGCCTCTCTCCGCTAGGACCCTCCACAAAGTAGACCATCTCTAGAGGTTGGTCTGGACCCACCAGCCTGGCTGTCCGCACCATCTGGAAGGGTACGAGGTAAAGGAACACACACACACAAACTATTGTAAACAAAACCACTGGGGGAACATCCATCCACAATAAACCAATTACCAGTATCAACAGCACCATGTGGTGCAGGATCAGAACTTTCAGTCCTGATGTTGCGCTGCGTAACTGCTCAGGGAACATTCCTAGGCAGACAGACGGAGTGTTTGAACAGAGGCTCAGCCCAGGCCATGCGCTCTCTCATGCAGATCAAATCCACATTACGGTGGCTGCAGTTACTGGAGTGGAGAGATGTTTGGCTGCGTGTTAACCCACCTGAACCCTTCCCTGCCAGCTCCTCACCTCCTCCCTACCTCCTCCTCCCTCCCTGCTCCTCACCTCCTCCTCCCTCCCTGCTCCTCACCTCCTCCTCCCTCCCTGCTCCTCACCTCCTCCTCCCTCCCTGCTCCTCACCTCCTCCTCCCTCCCTGCTCCTCACCTCCTTCTCCCTGCCTGCTCCTCACCTCCTTCTCCCTGCCTGCTCCTCACCTCCTCCTCCCTCCCTGCTCCTCACCTCCTCCTCCCTCCCTGCTCCTCACCTCCTTCTCCCTGCCTGCTCCTCACCTCCTCCTCCCTCCCTGCTCCTCACCTCCTCCTCCCTCCCTGCTCCTCACCTCCTCCTCCCTCCCTGCTCCTCACCTCCTTCTCCCTGCCTGCTCCTCACCTCCTCCTCCCTCCCTGCTCTTCACCTCCTCCTCCCTGCCTGCTCCTCACCTCCTCCTCCCTCCCTGCTCCTCACCTCCTCCTCCCTGTCTGCTCTTCACCTCCTCCTCCCTGTCTGCTCTTCACCTCCTCCTCCTTGTCTGCTCTTCACCTCCTCCTCCCTCCCTGCTCCTCACCTCCTCCTCCCTGTCTGCTCCTCACCTCCTCCTCCCTGTCTGCTCCTCACCTCCTCCTCCCTGCCTGCTCTTCACCTCCTTCTCCCTGCCTGCTCCTCACCTCCTCCTCCCTGCCTGCTCCTCACCTCCTCCTCCCTGCCTGCTCCTCACCTCCTCCTCCCTGCCTGCTCCTCACCTCCTCCTCCCTGTCTGCTCCTCTAATGACCAGTTGAACCATAATTAAGACTTGTGAGCCGTGGCTCTCTCTCTCCCAGGTTTGTCCTGTACGTCCTCTCTCTGTGGGCGTTCGGGCTTTGTGTGGCTGGCTGAGGTGTGGAGAAGAACTGAATATCTTGATCTGAGCTGTCATTAGCCGCGTGGAGAGAGGCTGAAGTGAAACAGTCTTTGAAATGCAAAATGACAAACCACAAAGCAGCCTATTTCAAGAAGGCGTTTTCTTTCAAGGCTATTGAAGGGAACAGAACCCCCATGCGAGTGTAGGCCTCCTGATTAAACCATGGGAGGGAGAAAAAAAACCTTGGAAGGCAAACTAGGATAGTGACACCTCTTAAAACAGCCTCTAAAATTAAACTTCTAATCATAACTCCTAGGTGACACTAAGGTCCAGCGCAGAGATAAGATGTGTGTGTGTGTGTGTGTGTGTGGTCTCCGTGTGTGTGTGTGTGCCTGTCTGTGTTGTAAGTGCTCTGTGGGGTTCCGAGGGGTGACAGGGAGGATAGAGGTCAGTGTCTGTGTGAGAGAGCCTCAGACAGGATGGTGTTCATCACTGTGACAGCTGTCTGCTCACAGCGGCCCACCGCCACTCCCTGGGTGTCACCAGGCCCCGGTGACACATCTACAGTGTCCACCTCTTCACCAGTACCAACCACTCTGGATTTGATCGTCGCCCTCGCTGCAGCAGCCAAGCCGAGGAAGAGACGTCGAGAAATACAGGAACAGATGGGAGACATGGAAGAGGGCAGAGATCGAGGAGGAGAGACAGACGATATTTAATAATTGATCTGCTATTGGCGCTGCGCCTTACAGCAGCCTTCAAGCAAATGAAATGAAGCGAGAGAGAGAGAGAGAGAGAGAGAGGAGAGAGAGAGAGAGACTGGGACTGTGTTTGTGAGTGGCTGCTCCACACATGAATAGGTGGCGTTGCCATGGAAACCCAGCCTATCCTGTCCCTTTGGAGGAAACGAAAGGGGGAGAGGGGGGAGGGGACGAGAGGAGAGGAGAGGGGGGGGGTCGCGGAACAGGTGCGGAGCGAAGCCACAAAAGGCTGGAGTCGATTAGTAAAGCGGACGGGTGCTACGGGCAGAACACACCACAGAAGAAGGGAGCCCACTGTTGGAGGAAGGAAGTGATTCCCTGTGGTAAAGAGCCGACCACTAACAGACCTCCTATAACGTCAAACCATGGCAGAATGAAGCTAAACTCACCCTGTAACCGCTCACACACATAATGTTCAATGAGCATCCTGTAGAATTCTAAACAGTCACCCCCAAGGCAAAATAGAGTATTATTGAGAGTTGAGTGGGTTAAGTACCTGAACCAGGGGAGCGCAGAGTACAGTGAACAGTGAAGTCCAGGGTGAAGGAAGGGGATAGTGAGGGGTGTTGGGTGTACCTGGACACTGTTGTTTCCTCCGCTGGTGGCTCTTCTTGTGCGCCTGGTGGACCCCAGCACCTCCTCCAGAATCTGGGCCAGGCGACGCTCCATCTTCACCTGGAAGGCCCTCTCCTCCGCACCCTGCTCCAGCACACCCAGGAGCACTACACACACACACACACACACACAGATGAGGCACGGAACACACGGAGCCAAACAGCATAGTCGTCCGTCGTTTCAGACTGGCGGAGTGAGGGGGCTCTCTTTACCTGTTCTAACCCAGGAGGAGCGGAGGAGAAGGGTGGTGTTCAACTCTGGGTAGTGGACAGCTGTTGGAGAGAGAAAACACTGGCTTTAGAGACGGTGGATGGAGCATGTGCACGTGTGTGTGTGTGTGTGTGTGTGTGTGTGTGTCTGTGTGTGTGTGTGTGTGTGTGTGGTGTGCGTGTGCGGGACTCACGCTCTGCTATCTGCAGCACAGGGAAGCCCAGGTAGTAGCTGAACTCCACCATGTTGAGCCTGCGGAGGAGGTTGCTGACCTCCGACCCTGGCACGTAGCCATTGGCGTCGCTCACGGCGAAGGTGATGTCCACCTGCTCCCTCTGCTGACGGGCCTGAGAGAGAGGGCTCGGGCCCAGCGTGATGTTCACCACCTGCGGTGCGCACGCGTCCGCGCGCGGAACAGAACAGTCAGCAAAGGCGGGCCCGGATCCACAGACACAGTTCTGGGTCCGGGTTTAATCAAAGCTCCAGTATTGCTGCTGCTAGCGTTAGAGACGGCAGAGCCTGAGCAGCTGAGCACAATGAATCAATGCCAGGAGACAGGCAGTTCAGGTCCGAGGGCTCTGCTTTCAAACACAGCGCAAACCTAATCTGTCTCCGTTTTCTAGGCCTTAATCAGAAGTCGCTGCTGTAAACAGCCCCAGTGCCCTAGCTGTTGTTCCTTCCACCTTCAGGCTTATTTCAGCATGCTGGACTCTCAAGAGAGCTCCAGCGGTGGACGCGGTCTCCGCTGTCAGCGTGTGCGTGCGCGGTGTGTGTCTGTGTGTGTGTGTGTTTACCTGCACGGTGAAGTTGGTGGACTCCTGTGCGAGGCGGCGGAGCTTGGCGTAGGCCATGGTCAGGCCTTTCTCGATGCGCTGGGTGAAGTTGCACACGCGCACGTCTATGTGGCTGGGTACAAACTGCAACACTGGAGACCAGAGCAGAGACAGGTCAGGACATCCAGAAACATGGCTTTTAATGGTTTAACGTATTTTTTATGATATGGCGACTGGATTTAGTTCTATTGAGAAGCCCTGATGTGTGTTTTTACCAGAGTGGACCTGGTACTGGCGGTCTGGGATGGTCCAATTGGGTGCGATGGAGAGGAAGCGACGCCCAGACTGGCGCAGAGCGTTGATGACAGATATCGCTGAGTAGACAACTGGGCCTGACACCGCCCGGAACACAAACCTGGGAGGGGGTTCCACCACCTACACACACACACACACACACACACAATCAAAACCGGTCAGCATCATTTTATGCACTGCATCTCCCCTCATCTGAAGAGCATTGCGACATACTACGTCAGTATCCCTCTACTTGGCTGTGGGAGTCTTGGCGTATCTAAGTATGCTAGTCTGTTTATCACATAGTTGAGATAAGGAGCCACAGGAAATGGCCCTGACCCTATTGGTCCATCCCTACACCAAGCACACAGACGTACACACATACACCTAACTCTAACCCTGTTCGGCTGGATATTTTCTCATTCATATCTAACAGCTTCAGCTCAATGTCAGCTTAGCTCTGTCATACATACTGTTCAATTACGAGTCGAAACATAATCCTGCCACAGTAGGATACAGATTTGTAGTCATCTTTAGAGTTTCTACAGAAAACTCTTATCTTTGCTTATCTCACTTTGTAAATGCTAGCCTCAAAAAAACGCAGAACCAGGACAGAACTCAAAACTCGTACAACAGTATTAGCAACCACACTCCTATTGAGTTCCACAGTGTTGAACGGCACAGTATAATACCTGCAGCTCCAGGGATCTGTTGAACCGGCTCTTCAGGATATCTCTAATCTGCGTTTTGGCATGGCCCACTGTGGCCCCAGACGGAAAGCCTGCAAAGACGCACAAATACTATCATCATCATCATCATCATTACTGCAGTCTGCTCTGCCTTGGTGCTCATTGTTTGTTATTCACTGTTTCAGTACAGTCACACATCCTCTGGAGAGATACTGAGCAACAAGAGTTTAGCCTCGTTGATCTCGCGTGATGCCCTCAAAGCTCTGCTGTCACTCACCAACCCTGACGAGGTACTCTGGCTTGGTGACCTCACAGAGGTACGGCCGCGGGGGCGTGGTCTTGGCGGTGGAGGTCGGGGTGCTCCGGGCCTCGGTGGCGGTCGTGCTCGTCGTAGTAGTCATAGCAACAGTAGTAGCGGCCTCAGTGGTAGGCACAGGAGACGAGGTGGTACCCATGGTTAGGTTAACAGTAGTCAGGCTGTCAGTGGTCCAAGCTGTGACAAGGCCATCGGATGTTGTCATGCCCTGGTCGGCCATGACAGCTGTCGCCGGGGGAACGGACGTGGCGTTGTGGGATAGCTCGGTGGGTGCTGAGGTGATGTTCTGGAACACGTCCACAGAGGGTGGACTGAATGCCATAGAGGAGGACAGGACGGCAGTGGAGGTGGCCATGATAGTCTTTGACACGGTTGACGAGACATACCACAGGATGTCTGTCAGAGAGGAAGAGGATGTGACATCGTCAGAGGGCTGCGTAACACTGGGCACCAGAGACTGTACGAGCGAGCTGATTTCCAGGTCCACCGACGGAGTTGGGGACCAATCACCCGAGGGCACCCCCTGATCCCAGATGGAGCGATTCACAGAGGGGGTCGGAGGAGCGACAGAAGGTTCCAGAAGCACCACGGAAACGTTCCCCGACCGGGGCGTCACTGTGACCCCTGGGGGGTCTGTTGCGGTGGTGTCATAAGGCTCGAACACTGTGGGGTCACTGGACGCCCCTTCCTCGACCCAGGTGTAGTTATCGGCTCCTGCTGCTGTTCCCTCATAGGACGCCGTCGGCAGGTGGCTGGGGTTGACAGGTAAGGTGCTGGTGGCCATAATGGGAGTGGAAGTGATGGAGACGAGGGAGAAGACCTTGGACGTGGTCACGTTGCCCCTGTGTTCAGCTGAGCTGGAGTTGTCCTTGGTCATCTGGGTGGTGACGTACTCCCGACTGTTCATGTCTGGCAGGAGCACGTCCGTGGGTTCGATGGTGAAGGCGTCCGACCAGTCGACACCTGAGCTTTCCTCGCCCTGGGGGTGTGCTGTGGGCTCCAGCCTGGGGTGACTGGATGTGAGGGAGGGTTGGGGGGATGGAGGGATGGAGGACGACAGGGGATGGAGGGCGGTAGGAGGGGTACTGCTCACACTGGAGCTGTAGGCTGTGGTCAGACTGGGGGAAATATACAGGTGGTGCCTGGAGGAAGGGAACACGCCCACCCTGGAAGGGAAAGAGGTGTCGTAGCTCTCCGTGTCTTCAGATTCATCCACGTCAAACATGTCTGTGGGCAGGGTTGTCACCATGGTGTAGCTATCACTATCATGGCCTCCAGGCAGTAAGGACATTGGTTCCGGGTAATCCCCAGACCCCCAGTCTACCTCCATGGTGTTGGTGGGGAAAAAGTCATCCGGGGGGACCAGGGTGGGCTCAACCAAGGACGTGGAAGAGATGGTTTGGGGGTTGAGTAGAGGTAGGAAGCTGGGGTCCAGCCTCCTGACAGGGGGCTCCAGCAGCAGGTGGGTGCCCTGGGCAGAGTCCTGCTGCATCGTGGACTCCCTGCTGGGGCTCGGCTGGGTAAGGTCAAGTAGTCTGCTGGATGGCTCCATGGAGGGCCTGGGATCCAGATGGACTGAGCTGGACTCGTCAGTGGGTAAGCTTGGGGGTGGGAGCGGACTGACACGATCTGATTGGTCGTGCTGGTTGCTCGGTGGTAGTCGGTCTGCAGTGCTCTGGTCAGAGAGTGGGACAGGACGGTGTGGAGATAAGGTCCCAACGTTGGTGGAGAGACTCTGGGTGGGAGCGGATGAGTTGCTGAACTTTGCGTGTAGAAGCTGCTGATCTGGGGCAGGAATAGGGTTTGTAGTGGAGGGAGGCAGGGTGGAGTTGGACCCATTGCCAGTCAGCTTCACATCCCTGGCCAGTCTAGCAAGGCCTTCCCGTGGTCGGATGGACCCCTCAGCTGCCTGTGAGGGGTGTAGAGGGGGAGAGGAGAGAGGCACAGGGCTGATGGGGAGGGAGTCCCGAGAGGACACGTCTTCAGCGTCTTGAGAGGGGGAAAGGTGGTCCTGGGAGACCCCAGCATCTCCCGGTGAGGGCAGAACTGCGGTGGTAGTGGTGTGGACTGACTTTTCAGAGGCCTTTGTGTGTGGAACTGGTAAGGCTGAAGGTGATTCTGTCCAGCTTGATGATCCCTCGAGAACGTCTTTCAATATGGCAGGACCCGATGCAGGCCCATCTGCTGGATAGGAAGAGAGAGGGCATATGAAAGACCAATGCAGAATGATCCTACATGAATGAACTGAAGAAAAATGAAGTCATTGGGATAGACTGATGATGATGGTGGTAACTGTTGTAATGCCTAATTTAATCAAACGTAATCTCACATACATTTTACGTTTATTAACAACCCAGAGGATACATCAATAAATGTTGAGAAAGGGTTGGTCTGAAGTTATTTCTTTAGAGGCATCAGCACAATACCTTTAGCAGATCATGAACATTGATCTGTGAATTACGGGCCTTAATCAAAAGCAACCAGGTGAATGAAAAGAGGGTTCTCAAGGCATGGTATTGCAGTTCATCAATAGAAAGCTTTCGAAAATAGAAAAAAACGATCTAAAGGTTTAAAAAAACGTTTACTAAAAAAGTTTTGTAAATAATGTATATTGTCATGGTCTATCGTCCCGCAGACGGGACGACGTTCATTTCGAGCCCTAAACTCTATTCAGAAACATACTCAAGGGCCCAGACAGTCTGATGGCCTCGGAAGTTGGATCTACGCAGCAGAGTGTTTCACACAGAGATCACTTGGGGGATGGTGGGACAAACACTAAATCCAATCCACTGTGTGTCGTAATTCATTTCTAGTACTGCTGATCATGCAAACATCATGCATGCATCATATGGTCCTTTGAGAGCTCTTGAGGTCATGGTAGTAGCTTTTACATTTGTAAAATGGGCTACTTACTGAAGCACTATAAATGACCACCAGCACAGCAATACGACATTTAGGTGCTTGACCTCATCAATTGGCAACTGTGGCTTTTGGAAAAATAATCCTTGGCTGCATTAGTGGCTTTCTGTTTGGGGAATATGGCCAATGAAGAACTAACCAGGCTGGAGAGCCAACGCCTTTTCTCAGTCGTTAGCTCTTGCATAACTGTAGCATCATGCATGATTTAATTGGGAAGTTCTGTGATTACCCAAGTCACAATCCCCTACACGTGTGTGTGTGTGTGTGTGTGTGTGTGTGTGTGTGTGTGTGTGTGTGTGTGTGTGTGTGTGTGTGTGTATGTGTGTGTGTGTGTGTGTGTGTGTGTGTGTGTGTATGTATGTGTGTGTGTGAGAGAGAGATGTTGTGTCTGAGCTACTGAGAAGGTGCCGTTGCCACAACAACTGTTCAATAATTCAAAGTGGGTCGTCAAAGAGTTTGGTTTCAAGAGCAGTATCAGTTTGCCTCGTTTATATTCCAAAACATGTTTCATAAATGTTCTGTTAGCACACACTCCACGTGGCAGAGACGATGGAGGGGCGAGAGCGCTAGAGCCAAGGTAATTAGACCTCAAATTTAGCCAAACCGTCAGCAAAATTGTATATTCAAAATACATATTCTGAGCATATGAAACCAAGACACTCTTTAATAGTTATTTACTGTTAGAAACATGCCACTTGACAGCAGACAAGGCAGC
Source organism: Mallotus villosus (assembly GCA_903064625.1). Taxonomy (NCBI): domain Eukaryota; kingdom Metazoa; phylum Chordata; class Actinopteri; order Osmeriformes; family Salangidae; genus Mallotus; species Mallotus villosus. Next base: position 207,505 of record CAEFZP010002343.1, on the reverse strand, counting down.
AAATGTAGCAGCTGACGTAACCTATTCACAAAACTAAACACATCCCCCTTTCCAAAATACCAATTTCATAAAGAAAACCAATGCCAGCAAAGCAGATGCTTAGCCTGGTGGTGCTTGCCGGCTGAAGCCATCAGTTTGTTGGGCTTGATCTTGAGGAGTCAGTCTGGGCTGCGCCAGGCACCACTAGACTCTTGATGTGGATGAGTGACTCAGCCGTCTGCAGAGCTGCTGCTCGCGGTACTGCCTGTGACAGCCTCTGTAGAACCAGACATCAACATAACCACACCAGCTGAACGAGGGCTATTCTTAGACCCAACCGTCTACACTACAGAGCCACCAGAAGAGAGTCTATGAGAGAGATGTAAATGACTCCACTGGAATCATATGAAACCATTAAATGAGATTCAGCTGATCAAGTTGGGGTTTTTTTTTGGGGTTGGTAAAAAAGTGAAAAAGTGAACAGCTGGCTGAAGCATGGAGAGAAATGGGCTCGATGATTTCCTATGGCACCTTAATCAGGTCAGCATGTTCTGGTGCCTTGGCCTGTAGAAACAAACCCACTTGCTTGTGTTTCTCAATGAGTAGTCTCAACTACACACTTCAAGTTACCAACACTAACTGACACACAGACTTCCAGAGTGCCAAGCAGTGTGACCACCAGCAGGACAGAAGGCTGGGTAGCACTCTTCTCCCTTGTGAACGGCTTCTAACTTGTAGCCAGGCAGAGTCTCACAAACAGGTTATGGTTCTGGGTCCTCGTGGTGAGTATTACCACCATGACACCAAACTGTCACTTCTCCTCATCATGCTACCTCCATGTAGAGCAACATGAATTCATTCGCATCATTAGGACCGTGTTCAGCTGGCTGACAGTGCATGCGGCTGAGTAAACTGGATTATTGACACGCTGTTACCAGGTCAGTGTTCAGGGGACGCGTTAGCACCCGATACCGCCCAGGATGATCGGTGGTTGATGCGTGTGAGAGGGAGGGGGTTGGGGAGAGAGACCTCACTAATGGGACAATGATTGGAGGTCACACACACACAAAGACACACCCACACAAACACACACACACGCATAACGTGGATAGTAGTTGATTGAAGATGGTAGCCATTGGCAACACTGGCTAAAGAGGAGGGCATGCTGGGAAGGCACCGCAGGGCATCTGTGTCTCTCCCCTCTTCTCCAGTAACAGAAACACCCCTCCTCGGCCGTGGCCCCGGCTCTGTTTACACACAGCACGGCACAGCAAGGCACAGCACGGTACAGCACGGTACTAGGGCTGGGCGATATACAAAAACCAAATATATCTCGATATAAAATTTTACAAATCGATATTCGATATATCTCGATATGTTTGCATTTGCATTTAACTAATAAAAAAACATGACACGGCACAGCACGGTACAAGGCGTCCTACTCAAATGAAGAGTTGTAGCACGTTCATGAATAACCAAACCACGCCTCATCGCCGTGATGTCCCATTGCTGATCATAACAATTGGTGCAGCGCAGCTCGTGGAGGGTTAATGACAGATCTGAGGGCAGCAGACAGGAGACGGCCCGGGCCGTGCTGACGTTACAGAAGCCAACGATGGACAAAGAGATTGGGGGACTGGCCGGCACTGCCACCTGTCCCCAGAAACATGAGCGCGTCACACAACCTGCACAGCCGGTGGTTGGGCCTATCAGTTCTACAGGCCTGGAGAAGGCTGCTGAGGGATGACCTCCACATGATCATATCGCACATGTCAGACCCTCCACTGGGATACGTGTGTGCATTCGGAAGGGCTCAAAGCACATCACTTTCGCATGAAACTCAAGTCCAATTCAGTGTCACGGAAAAAGATGAGAAACAACCTGGTCTAGTTTATCTGTAAAATGTGTATAAGACCGACTCATAGCTGAACTTGAAACATCATTTAGCCAGTAAAGACTCTCCACCATAGCGGTGAAATAACCTAGAGTAATAACCATTAGTCTGACAGTACTGCCAAATGAACACAGAGGGGATTTCATTTATTCATCGAATGAAAAATGACCAACTAACGAGGTTCTATTTCTGCGCACCGAGACACCGAAGTAGTAATTGCATACGTTATGAATAGCTAGACACCACATCTGGTCAGACCTATGCTGTCTCCTCACCACACACGGGTCCACTGTCATTCACATTCATTCACCCTAACCATCAAGCCCCTTTGAAGATGAATGAAAGGAGTTCTGATTCTCACAGGTCTACTAGAAGACTGGTCTTTTTGTTTGATCACATCCATCTGTTTGCAGGTCTGTGCAACTCTTTTATAGTGCACTGCCAGTATAGTTACCTGGTTAGCACACCATTCACAACATCTGGGACCTCATGTTTGGCCAGACCTCCGCTAATGAGCTGGTAGGTTGTTGCTTGGCCCCCGATCTACAGCAGCATCAAAACTACAGTGTAGTGCTATGATTGCTCAATCAATGAAGAGCTGCTTTTACAGCAATACAATTACCACTGATGAGACCTGATCTCAAGGTCCCTCCCCTCAAAGTCAACACATAGGAGAGAGAGAGGGGAGCGAGAGAGAGAGAGAGAGAGAGAGAGAGAGAGAGAGAGAGAGAGAGAGAGAAAACAAGCTATAGGGAGGGAGAGAGGGAAATAGGGAAAGAGAGAGTTGAAAGACAGAGTGATTAAACAAGGGAAACAACAACAAAAAACACAAGTTTCCATTTAATCTCTCAGAGATTATGAGGTCTGGGCTATTTTTAGAGAACTTTGGAGAATTTGCAGAGCTGCCAGGTTTCATAGTCATACAGTTGGGTTCTGTTCCTGGATAAGACGGGTGCAGGAAACAACCAGTAATTTGTGTCATATTCCATTTTCCGTTACACAACCCAACTGTGCTGATATAGGAGGTATAGGTCCTGGATATTTCATATGGCGTTTCCCCCCTCCCACCTCTTCCTTGTGTGCTCAGGAGCAAAAAACAAGCGATTGTGGAGAGATCGAATCAATATATAAATCCTCAAAATGATATTAGTTTCCCAAATGACGTTTGATGCCACGTCTGAAACAGAGTTAACCTGATAAAACAGCTCTACTCTGATCTGTGATTAAATCACAAAGAGAGAAAGAGAGAGATAAAACAAAAGAGAGAGAGCAAGGATATAAAGAGAGATACCTCCAAAGTAGCATCAAGCTGATTCAAATGACAGATTATTTAGGGATCTCAGCAGCAGTCTGTTGCAGTATCCAGAAAAATTAATTGTGTATTTTTTGTGGTTAGTGGATTTCATTCCTAAGCAGCCAGAGTCTAGACAAGGCCCACATGTTCCAGGCAGAACTGAGGGGTTCTTAGTTCTAATTCTCACAGAGAATAGACCAACACTGGGCCAAAAGCAAGCCGTCTGGGTCTGGAGACTGAGTTACTGACAAAAGTCCGTTAACACACACACACACACATAACCGTTTACAAGACCCCAAATGAGCTCATTTCCTTTGTTTGCCTTTTTTGGCAAAAAGTTGCACAATTTGAAAAAGGAGTCGGAAAGAGAAGAAATTATCTTTAGGTATTAATGCAAAGTACAACACATGTTTCTGTTTGGAGCCGAGCCCCTCGCGTGACTTTCTCCTTTCAGTTGGCAGAGCCAGCCTACCCTGAGTGCAACAGAAAGATCAAAACGGAACTTTGTTGATGTTAACTTTATCTGCAAAGCTTTTAAGATGATTTATCAGTTCCAAAACCTAAAGAGCAAACTGTTGGGCAGCCCTTAGTTGAAGGTTTGATGTTGTATTTTCTCTATCTAATACTTCTGCAGTTCTACTGTTTTGTCTCGAAAGGAATCCATTTTAAAGATGAAAGAGAGCAGAGGAGGACAAAGGAGATGGAAGAGAGAGTGCTGGGGACGGACAAACACGGAAAAGAAGATTTACATGAAATCCCATTAATCAGAATGATATCCCTTGGAGCAGTCACCATGTAAACACACTTTGTTGTGTCATTCATTGGACCGTGTTTTCATTGCGCCCTCCAACTAGCCTTTCTCTCACTCTGTTCTGTTCAAACCCTCTTTTCGACCACCCCTCCTTTTCCTTTCACCCCACACCCCATCCTCTCTCTTCTCTTCTACCTCCCCCTTTCTCCGGTCCCAGCCCGGATTTTCTTCGAAAGACAGGAAGGCAGAGGTTTGTAACCAGAGAAGCCCTGAGGTCTTGGTCAATCTTCGCCCTCCATTGCTCTGCTCTGCTTCTCATCCCCTCACCTCTGTTTTGCTCCTCACAGTTAGAGAACTCTCAGGACTGTTCCTCTGGGAACACTGGGCCGAGACCGAAAAATAAATGAATTATATAAAAACGAAGCACACATAGTATATGATATGTATAGCCAAACCTGAAAGGGCAATCTAATAGTGTGTCTGCTTAATAATGGTTGGATGCTAAGATGGTCTAGCCTGGAGAGTGTAACCTAGAAAGGCCTGGCTGAATGTCTCCATCTGCTCTTAGGAAATAAATAAATAATCAGCAGCAGTTCACTGGAGCATACAGTGATTTGTAAGGCAGCACAATATGGCCTTAGTGACGCCCTCTGCCAAATATTGAGCTCCACCACACAAATTTGAGTTTATAACATTGGCATGTTTCCTTAAGCCCATCAAAAGCAATACGTGCAGGTGAATTTGTAGGTTTAACGTCAAAAACATACTAAAATAATAACATAAAGTACTAATACGTGTCATTCAAATGCAGTTCAATGGGCTATAGCTCTGGTTCTACTGTTGTGTCTGGATCTTGCTTATGGTACACGGCCTACAAGCTCTCAGTTATCAGTCTGCAACCACAGCGGGTTCATTCTAGGTTCTCTGCTATCACAGGTTTGATTAGAAGCTGAGAAAGAATGGTCGTATCTAGAGAAGCTTTCACTGTGGACTACTTTCACTCAAACACACAGGAAACCCAAGCGGTCTGCTCCTAGAGTCCCTGATAACAACATCCCGCCGTGTAGCCTAACCATAATCGCTAGCAAAACAACCCAAGACTGAGCCCATACAACAACACAAAGACAGCACAATGATACGCGTGGTGAATGTCTGAAGGCTACTCAGGATAACCTTTCACAAACTATCGTGCATGAACCAGCCAACAACCGACATCTATATGTGAAATGCACCCACTTGTAAGGCAGAATTTCCAAAAAAGGAACAGATGGAAAGAGTAGAAAAAGTGTAAGTCTTACTGCATCTCCCCTTTCACCAGCCCTAACCTATATATCCCTATTGAAGTAGGCCTAATTGATAAGATTCTGCCTCAAGGATAAGTAGGCTTGGCCAAGTGAGCACTGGGCCACACTATCCAGACCCCTCTATTTGTTAGGCTAGGTTAGATGACAGGTAATAACTCATTAAAATCTCCTGCTGCACCCACACGACCACCCACACATGAGCTGTCTTCGTTTCTGATTGCCCAGTATCACTGTCAATCATTTACCATAATATTTGGGCAAGAAGTGGACATTTGTGGGAAAATTGCCCTGTTAAAAAAAGTTGAAAAATGGGTCACGCAAAATCACTAGCAGATGTTTTGTCGTCCATAGCCTCCACTCTGTGGCACCTTCACCAACCAGGCTTGTTGGTTGGGCAGAAACAACACAGTGCCTGTGTTGTTTGGTAGAGTATTAGTGAATCATGGCAGAGGCCGTATCAGTGTTTGGCCTGTGATGGGCGCTGCTCATTGATCCTCTGATGGCTGGACTCTCTGATGCATTATGAATGGGCTCATTGTCATCTCCATCAGATCAGGTTTCACATATCAACCGACTACACTGGTGACTGACTAGCTAGCCAGCCTTGGCCCCTCAGACTTGGAAAAGAGTATCGTCTTTGACAGTGATGGTGTGGCACATTGCACCCTAAAACTGCTCTGTGTAGGCTAAATGATCAGTTTCAACACCTGGTTCTACTGTGTTGTTAGTGTTTAGGGGCTTTGAACATGCAGGGACATCGCTCAAGACTTACCCTGCCTCATTTAGAGTTATCATTTCACTTGTGACTGTGATGACTGCTAGGCTGCAGCTAGTGAAAGCGCTAGCTTAGCAAGGTATGAGGCACTAAAAGGAAAACCAATAGCAGCTTTCACTGTCTTCGCTTTGGGATGGCCTTTTTGTTTGGGATTAAACAGATGAGAGTGAAAGGAGTTGAGCAAAGAGCACAGACCAGAGTAGAAACCTGTTCTTCTGATGTGAGTCCAAGATGGTGAATATTCACATGTGGTGCTTAGTCTGCTTGCCAGGAGGGATCCATCACAGACCGTTCCCCATACTGACAGAACCCTAGTGTAAAGTGTGGGCTTGCTGAAATCATCAAATACATGAAGGGGATAGACTATTCATCTTCCCTCTGCTGACCCGGATAATAAAACCTGCCTCTCATACCACGGTCTCAGAGTAGGACAGACAGCAATCCTACCCCATTACACACTCACACTAGCACAACACCTACATCATACGAATTAAGCAATTTTAGGATTACAAAAGCAATTTGTGTGAGGCACTGGTGAGATGTCGATTGTCCAGGCTTTATTATAATCGGATAATCTTTCTGTAATCTGATTGGGCTGCTGTTAATTTGTGTTTTGGGTCATATAACAATCGACTAGTTGATTAATTTCCTACCCGCATCCATCCTAACTGGGTGTAGTATACTGTCGTTTTTCCGTCAGTGAGGTTCACCGTACTGTTTCTTGGAGGAGGGGGAGGGCAAAGAGAGGTTTGGTTGCGGTCATCTCTCCAGGGGGATGTGTTGGCCCTGCTATGCCAGGCTAATGGCTGCCCTGAACTTTCAACAGCCTCACTTTCAGCTGGTTCTGCACACAAACAAACGCTTCAAAGCTAAGACAGGCTTGATGGAACTGATACCAAAGCAACAGTCTCATTATAGTCATGTCACAACACCTCTGGAGAGAGACAACAGACTCACTAGTCAGATTAACTCACTAGTCCGTTCATAAACTATTGTACTGGCTGGCATAACATTCAAAATGCTATCTAGTACTATTATGAAGTAGCTTGTTCTATTGTCCTTAAAACACTGTTAGGATGGAAATAGTTTAGGATGTAATTTATTGAATAAAACAAATTTGACAAACAGTGCTTAGATGTTTGATTTTGTACTTGATCTGTCCTGACAGGACACTGGTGCAACTCAAGACCCGACTGAGAGACGGAACCGGCCCGACCTGGACCATGAATACGCCTCTTTATTAGGAGGTCATGAGTCAAACAGGTCCTCTGTGTCCACTGCAGTGTCCTCATTATGCTACTCACACCCTAACAAGGATAGGCAGGCAGTAACCGCCACCACACACACACACACACACACACACACAAGCCTCCGGTATCGACTCACATCCTTGCTCAGTAGGAATGAGTTGGCCTATATCTTCCCGAATGTTTATAATCATCAGAGAACTGTTGTGTGTAAAGTCTGCCTGCCTTTCTCAGTTTCCAACCAGCCAACCAGAAATGACATTAAGCTCTAGTCTGGCCCGCGCCTGGTGTAGATGACTACGTGCTTCATACTGAGTGTAGCCTTGGACTCCTCAGAACTGGGACAAAATAGAAAACAGTTATTTCAGTGAGTGTGACCCAAATACAAATCTTATGAAGTGTGCCCATACATGGACCAATTTTCATGGAGCATCAGAACCAATGTGGCTAGATGTTGTAAAACTATCTCCAAGTATGTCACACAGAGGAAAGAAAGACAAAACAACAAAAACAACAATACGTCATGGTGACATCTAAAGTGAAACTGTAAAAGTGAAACTGTAAAAAAAAAGAAGTATTTATTTTTTACTTTACTTTTAAAGTTAAAAGCCACTCCAAAGACGAGTGCATGTTATTGCTCGTCAGCTCATTGCACTATAGCTGAGTGGTGATGACAAGACTGTGCTCTGTCTCTGGATGGCTTGTTATGAGACAGACACTTAAGACACACCAGTCGGGTAAGATCTGACAATGCCTTGTCCTTCCAGTCTCCTCTCTCTACTATTAAGCAGAATTGATCAATTTGTCTTCTCTAACATATAGCAACTTATAACAATATTCAGTAACTACTAGTTAATACATACAAATCGCTGCATCACTCATCTCATATTTCACCATGAATTCCATCACATTCCACACCTGTTAAATACCCACCTGTTGCCTATTGAAGTTTCTAAATGTTTTATTTTGTCACGTTTGTTGTTCCTACTACACGGTTATACTTAGTTAGGGTCCTTAGTAGTAAGGCTAGCCTAGTTAGAGTTAACTCAAGTAACTCATATCATCCGGTATGACTCAACAGCCTAGTTTAGAGCGATCCGTGGTATTTACGTCAGCATGGTACAAACTGATAGATCATGTTGTGTTTAAGAGGTGAGATATCCACTTACCTGCTGCAAAACATGTGCCAGCACTGATCAATGTAACCAGCACTGTCAGCTGTACAACCAGACACCTGCTGTTACGCCAGGTTTGGGGCTTCACCCCCCAACCTTTAGACAAGATGAAGCTCTCCATCGCTAGGGAGTCAGGGCATTGTATCCACGTCGGAAGAGATGAGTCACACTGATTGCTGATTGGTAAAAAAAAAGAAATGTGAAATCAGGGTTGTTGGTGTCCGTCAATGCATTGTATCTCCCTCTGTGCCAGCCAGGTGCTTGTTATAGGGTTGCTCAAGCTGTAGGGGGAAAAGAACGATGTCAGAAATATCCCACGCTATCACTATCTCTGTTCCTCGTCTACACACACAAACAGAAACAAAACATCCTACATCCTAAAACCTATTTGCCCACCCAATCTAATGACCACACCATAGAACACAGCCAGCAGGAAATCTGCCTTCACAGGGAATAATAGTAAAGTTTATTTAGCACTAGTTCTTTTGTTCTCATCTTGCAAGGTTGAGCCTTGTAGTGTCAGCAATAAGAGGGCTCTCCATTCTCCATTCTCTTTATTATCTTTGACAGGCCACGGAGTACTAGGGGCAATGTGAGAAAGGGTAATGCAAGTCCGGGATTATTTTATGTTGGTTAACTAGTAGTTAGTCTCACGTGAAAGAAACGAATCATTAATACACCATGAAGGCCCGGACATTGCAGAAATACTATAAAAACCAATACATGTTGTAAAAAAACGACAGGAAACATAACACAGGACAAGTTATTTAGACCATTCGCTATGCTGCCTCGTCATGAGGCTGCCTTGACCGACCTACACCGTCTCGTTAGCTAGCATTGCAAGATCGTTTTGTATATTTATCATGTCTTATGACACATCTAGTCAAAGATAAAGGTTATAAGCTTGCCAAAATCACATAAACTAATTTTGGTATCTCATTGTCTAGTTTATAAGAGAATAGCTCAAATATCTTGCTCGTTCCATGAGTTGAATGGGATAAAGCCAGGAAATTCAGTGCCCCGTTATCCCAATGTAGCGTCCCAATCAGTGAGCGAGCTGGGAGATTCAGGGACTTACCAGAAGGGATCCACACGTTCTTTGTATCCTTATGTCTAAAAACTACTTTCATGTCCTTAACTGGAATAAACAAAACCAATAAAATATCCAAAAGAATTGTTGAAGAAAACAGCCAACTATCGCAATTATATGTAGATAGTTAGCAAGCTTCCCAGTGACGGTATGTTATCTTTGGGCATCTTTGGTGTATTCTGTGACCACCAGTCCTTAGGATTTCAAGAGCTCCTCCCACTGACCATTCTGATTTGATGTCTGTTATCTTACGTCGCGCGATCATTGGCTTCCGGCACTGTCCCTCAATATCTGTGTTAGGTTGTTACCCCTCGAGCGGCGTCTGCGGTTCCACGGCAACGTAGGTTTGTGCAGTTCACTCAAGTCTTTCTGTCCAGTCTGCAGTCATGAGTCAAACACTGAAGACAGTACAATCCTAATTAACGAAGAGTAGGGTAAGCGAGAGAAGCAAGAGAAATGCAATGTAATACGCATAAAATACCCATGTGTTTTGGGGGGAAAGGTGTCCAGTTAACCGACAGAAGGAAATGCACACTGGTCTCTATGCTGATTATAGAGACATGGAGATCACCTTCCATGAAGGGCATAACATACTTTTAGACATCTGATCAAAATCTTTAGAGTTCTGAGCATCATCCTAACTACAGTCAGCACTGAAATAACTTAATGTCCCTTTCTGAAATATTGAACACAGATAGACAGGCTGGTCATTAAAAACCTTTATAAACTATTTTGTGAGATACCGATGATGGTGGAAAAGGAGGTGCAACCATGCAGCAGGTCTCCATTGAGGGGAGTGGAAAGAGAGGCTGTTAAAACCTACAAATTACTAGTTAAAACTGTTAAAACCTACTAATGCTGGACAACAATCTGGTCACTGTATACTGGCGCCCTCCACTGGAAAGGACATAGAAAGCTTTTCCCTTCAACGACTTAAATCATTGGGAGGCAGTGTGAAGGACAGCGATATGTCACCTGACTGGACACCTTGGTGGGGAACGTCAGCTTGTTTTTAGCGGCCAAATGGACTCAATGGTGGCAGAAGCTGAGAAAAGATATCTGCAAAGATCCCTATTATTCCAATATTTAATGAGTTCTCTGTGGATATTCTGTTACCTTTTCTTTTTACTTGCTGTTACTATGGACACGGAGTTGACTAAGCACTATGATTTTCATTAGGATCAATAGTGAATTGAATTAGATTGTATACTTCCGAACTTGAGCATCTAGAAATAATACGATTTTAACCATGAAATGACAAAACGCAAAGAAGATTTGCCTTAGCTTTTAAGTTTTATTTATAATAGAATACAAGGATATTATGTGCAAGAAATTGGTGGGCATATGTGTACCTGTACATGTATCAAGAAAGCTTTAAAAATGTAACCTGTGTCAATGTCAACCTCCAAGCAAAACATGACCTATTCAGTTTGTCGGTGTCAAACTCAATATATCTCATAAGGATATATGTCATTATATTACACACAAAGTTCCCACTAGTATACACGCATTGGTTGTATATAAGATTACATACACTATGTATATAAAGTGCAAAATAAAAATTACAGTAAATGGCGTGGCTCTGAAGTGCTGAGTAGAAGGAGTGTCTCCTCCACTCTGGGTCTATGGCCTCTGCAGGGCAATGTCTCAAAAACGTATTGCCCCAAGTTCATCTGCTTGCTTATCATCTACATAGTACGAATGTATGAAATGTATGAAAGGGTTACAAATCTGTGCAATATATGGAGCTGTACATTATCAATATGAAATGCTGAGATAAGGTTATTGTGCATTTCACTTTTTACAGGTAAAACAAGACATTTTCTATACAGCTCCTTCCACTCTTCAAATAGCACCACAGGGTCTCACGTTTCAAGCTTAGAAATATGAAATTACCTGAAAAGAGTTGAGCAATTACTTACTTCAGAGGAATAAGGCATCTCTGTCATTTAAAATATAAGAAAATATAAGCACGATTAGTCACTAGATTACATGCTTTCTTAATGCATTTCATAGTTGCTTGTTTCTATAAAATTTCTAATGAATAAAAGCGAGTGTGTTCAGCATCACAGTTGAGTCTTGTGGGGGTTTTGCAGGAAAAGCTGAGTGATAGACCTCTGTCTCTGTCTCTGCCCAGTTCACCTCTCCACACCATCCAGCCACCAACATCTGGACACCCTCTAGGTCTGCTGGGAGCCCTAGAGACCCACAGAGAGAGAAACATAGTCAAATCCTGCCTAAAAGTAAGAATGTAGAATATATACAGCTTCACCTGACATGTGTGCTACATCCTCTAGGAACCAGACACACCAGAGACAAACATAAGCGATTATCACTGGAGGACTCTCCACCGTTCAATGGCATTGGCTTTGGCAATGGTAGTCGCTCTCTTACCGAGTTGGTTCTCTTGCGTTTCCAGCAGTCTGGGTTCAGCCGTTTCTGCTCCTCAGCCAGAGCCTTGGCCTCCATGGTGTACATCCTCCTCTCCTCATTCTTCATCTTCTTCCACTTGTCCCCCAGGATCACGCTGATGGCTCTGAGGAGTAGGGTTAGTTGTCAGTTAACCAGAAGATAGCTACAGTATAACAAGGTGGGTGTAGTGTCGGGTAACACTAGAGAACCCAAGGTAGAATGTCTCCCTTGTTTAGTCCCTTACCTCATATGGGTGTGCCAGCCAGAACCCCTGACTGAATTCAACAGCATTTAGATCCTGTTTGTTCCTCTGAACTTTTTTGGTTCAGTACAACATAACAAATCACATCATAATAGTCAGTGACCAAGGAAAACTACACACCTATTATCCTTCCCGGGGTACATCTGGGTGTATTCCACTCTATACTTCTTGGCATAGAGCATGAAGGCGTTCATTGGCCGCTTGCATTTGACGGGTGTGGCCCCAGCAGCTGTCCCTGAGGAAAGGCTCCTGTTTGATTTGCTGCTGGAGGAGTTGGAGGAGCCAGGGACCTCGAGATCCTGCCCTAGTTTGTCACAGTCTGGACTGGCAGCGCCCCCACTGGACTGGGAGGTCCTGCGCTGGCGGGCCATGCTGCTAAGGACATAGACAGCTGACGAGTCCAACGGGGTGAAGTCATAACTGCTCAGGCGACAAGAAAAGCGAGAGAGAGAGAGGATGATATGGATTCAAATCATCACACTTGAATAAATACAATTTCCTCAGACCGTTGTTCGCTTTACCTCCTGAAGGTATCAAAGACAACAGAGTCGTCACAGTTGATGGTGTCACGGTGACCCGGAGGTAGACACAGGTCGCCCACCTGCATCTCGTAGCAGGGGATCCCATAATGCACCACGGTAAGGCTTGGATAAAACGAGGACCACCCTGAAACACACAGAAAAAGCAAAGGACTATAAACAAACCTGGATAAATCAGGAAAGAACAGATTCAGGCACAGAAGATGGTCAATAATGGCCTGCATGCATGGTTTCAAGTTTCAGTTCCATTTTCTATTTGTTTTGTCTAAATATTTGTTTACCTTTGTTTTTCACAAAAAAAGGATGACCCAGTCTGCACTCAGCTGTTAAAAGCCCCTCTTCTGGTGAACCAGGGTCAAATGTCAGTTTGAGAACGGCCTGGCCAAAAAACACGGTTTCCTCATGGGCCACTAACTTCAGACCTTCACAGCCGTAGCTCTGCAAATCAACATCCAAAAGAAACAGGTGTCACACACAAACGCAGCCAATTGCATCACACCCTAACTCTCCAGAGACAGGAAGTGGTTGCGCTTTAATGCCATCAAAGAGCAGCTGCTCTCAAATAGTTCAACCCGATTTCCATGTTATGTTGAAGACAGGGACACCTTGGTTGTGCTTTATTACATTCTGGGAAAAAGTAGAATATTGTAGAGTTTGTTATGGGGGGTAGAAGGAACTCCTGTGAAGAAGGCTCAGCAGCAGAAGTACCTTGTGGGAGTAGGATGGCATCATCCTTTCATCATCGGACTCATCCTCAGAATCCACAAGGTCTTCGGCTTCCTGCCACTCCACATTGGGGCCCCTGTGGAAGCGCAGGCGAGTACCTGCACAGAAACATTCATCAAATTAGGACAAATACTTTGACAGTAAACTACTAGCAGAAATGAATGTGAGAAAAAACACAAAGACCTGAGTGAAGGTAAAGTTAAAGCAGCTTCATAGAGAAGCCATATTGTTGTTTAGACAGTAGAGGGGGATATTTCCCTATCAAACCATTGATTTGCCAGCTTTTCTTAAATGAACAAAGTTTGTTGAATACAGCCTCATTGGACTAATATAGTCCTATTTCCATGTCCACCTTTTCCTCATTTTTCTGTGTTTCTTCTACCCCCTGAACATTCCAGATTAGAGAACGTGCCTCAAGGCCACAATATTGGATTTGTGCAAGGTGGCTCAATTCTAAGGAAAGCAAATAATTGTTGTGTGTGTCCATACCCTTCAAGAAACAATGCCAGGCTGTTGAAGGCCAGGAATGAGACCACCCCATGTCCTCATCATCTGAAAACGAAGACATCGAGAAAATCCCAGACTCTGACTCGCTGCTGGCCTGGTCGGAGTTTAACCACGGAAATAACAAACAAACACAGGCACAACATAATCATGTAGTTAGCGGATGATAACAGGAGCAGAATGTGATAAGAATCACACAGAAAAAGAGTTAATTGTTCAAAGTCATACCCTGATACGCCTGCTGCGCTCCCTGAGGTGGCCCCTAGAGGGGTTGGGTGCACTACTCGCCAGTGGGGGCCGGGCATAGGAATGTAAACTATTACTGGTGGCAATGATGCGGACGGGAGACGATCTAACAGGAGATGGGCAGGAGAAATATTGTTATCTATTATTAAACCTTTTGTTAATCTTGGGATTGAGTGCATGTGTATGCGTGTGTTGGTGAGTGTGTGTCTGTCGTGGCGATGAGGACAGACCTCTTGTGGGGGCTTTCCTTTAGCAGGGCACTCTGGGGGCTGTCCTTCAGCTGGGGGCTGTCCTTCAGCAGGGGGCTCTGGGGGCTGGTTGCGATGTTGGCTAGCTCAGCAAGCCAGTTTGTGTGAGGGGAGCTGGTGAGGTCCTGGTGTGACAGGCCGGCCCTAACCTGAAACAGCACCGGAGACACCTGGTCCTCCTCCACCTCCTGCAGTTCTGGCAGGTCATCTGAAGAATGACAATAGGAGATTTGAAAAAAAAGTGGGGTTTTTTTGTGTTCATTCTCATTTGCCTACGAACACTTAACTAAATGAGTACTACAGCGTTGCATTGAGCTTTTATATATTCAGCTTGACCAGACATTAAAACATTTCAGTCAGTTAGATTTAGTTTTAGAGTTACAGTATCTGCAGCTGCATGAGTGAGTGAGTAAGCCAGTAAGTAGACAATAGTAGAATATAGTCCTACACTGAACAATTAATATTGACACAACATGCAAGATTTTTTTTAACAGCTCATTTAAAAAATCAGTCAACTGAAATTAACCTGAGGCCCAAATCCATGGCTTTTGGAAAATCTTTAGTTTAATTTACATGTTGCGTTTATATTTTTGTTCAATGTAGTTTGCATATTAGAGCAGCAAGCTCAACGTTTACCATACTCCATTGGACCTTCAATAGAGGGCTGTGGGTGGTTTTTGTTGCACTTCAATTGATCAAAGGAATCGTCCATTCTTGCAGGTATAGTTATGGTTCCTTTACTTCACAGACCGCAGATCAGTCTTGATTTCCTATACCATACGCCATGTCAGCTACCTCACTATGATCACAAAGGGATAGATGATTAGACAACTAGTAAGGCTTATATTTGCATTGCTTATTGTCGATGGATAGCATAGGCTACATGTAAATCATTGTATAAGATGGTTGACAAAGTCTGCTTTAAGAGTATTTTGACGAGACGCAACCACTACGTCTTTAAACGTATCTCAGCGACAGGGCTGTCGTCATGTGACCAATGAATGTAGGCCTGTTTACAAACTTGAGGACATCGCGCATGCGTCTCGCTGCTCATTCATTCATAACTGCGTAACAAAAAGTGATTAATAACAAAGTACAATGATCCAAACATCTGGAAAAATCGCCGCATGGATGGACGGAATTTTTGATCATTCGAGGAAATAAAAGACCAAGTGATGTGCCACAAGCTATCTTACGCAATCCTGCTGTTAAAGAAGGACAATTTCCCACTGTTGTTTTTGTTAAACAATGGTGGGATAAGAAATATGATAAGTCGGGGACCTATGGCGCAATTTGCTCCTGAATTTCCTCGAGACCAATGTTCAACAAAATAATGGATATATTTGCATTATCATCCGGAGCTTGAAATAAAGGGCATTGTATCATATATATTTTATGCATATTAAAGTTAACAGACAGATGCATGCCCACTTTTAATTCAATTTAATTTTGAAAAACAAACTAGAAAGACTCAAATGCTTGCGAAAGTGGGTCGAGTAGCTTAGCTAGCGTTAACCGTACTGTAACCGTGTAAACAAAGAATGTCAACAAGTTCAGACACGACGCATACTCGCCCTTTCCTTCCATATGGCTCAATGAATGACACCTAAATGTGTCTTACAATGTTCGTCATTTTTGTTTTTAAGTCTCATTTCTTTGCCTGCCTAATTTGATGTCTAGAACGAGGTGTTGTTCGCAACTACAAAAACTAGTTATGTAGCATGTCCTTAGCTTCCCTGGCTAGCTAGCTTATGTTACAACCAAAACAACAAACGCCACAATGAAAAAATGCGTCTTGAATAATTTGTCATTCGTAAAAGAATGACTAAATGACAACACCACCATTTGTTAAAGCATACTATCCTAAATGAATAAATGCACAATGCTTACTTAGAAGATTTAAACCTTTTGTCTATTTCAATCCGTAAGCAAACTTCCCACTTACCAAACCTGTCGCCATCAAGTTACTCTCTGGCATCCACTCGAGGGGTGGAGATGAATGTTCATCATTACGGCCATCTATTGGTGAATAATAATGTCCGTCCAACAACGCTGAAATCCTAATTGGAGGATATTGTTCATGAGACGGCAAAGGGCTGAGTTTGATTTGTTGATCAAATGTTCATTGGTTAAATGCCCACCCGTTATTTCCTAGTAACATCTGTAGGAAATAATATATATTAAAAATATTACTTTGTCATAATTAAGATACAGTGATTGTTTTCCGAGTTATGTCAAAAGTGTGTTCACACAACAGAAAAATAAGGAAAATCTAGGCACGAAATACATTTGGGTAACGTAAAACAGACTAAATAGAAAAAGGGTCTTTATTGTGACACATTGAAGGCTACATTAATTTAGTAATTGAAAGTATAAATGACAACACTGCCAAATCAGACGGGGAGTTTCCGACTATAATTCAAACACAAAAGTCGAGAGTGCAAATAAGTAAGTAACAACTTTGTATAAATGATAGACAAAGAAAAAACTACACAGTGAAAATACGACGGATATGTAGCCACTAGAGGCTGCTATGGAGTAGGCCTACGCAGTCTTAACAAACTGCAATATTTTTTGTGAAGTTGTATAATTTAGAGGTAGACAACACAAACATATTGTCATTGCAGGAAGTGATGGCTAAAACATCATACTTTGTTAATTGGCACAAGCATTTAAATTCTAAACGAAACAGAAATTCCAAACAAAATTTGCTCAAAATGTAGTGTCCTTTTAGTGTCCTTTTCTGCAGTTCCAATCATTGATGATTAGGCTTATCAAGCCATAATATCCAATACTTTTGGTAAGCTGACAGTCAACTTTTACAAAACGACCAGCCACGTTTGTGATGTTTGTATGCAAAATGATGGCATTAATGCCATATTAAACATGGTAAACAATGAATAACAGTTCATTAAATTACATGTAGCCTACTGTATATAGACATATTTCCCCAAACAGTAAATGTACATTCTCTGATGAAAAAAGTTAACAAGACAGCTGTTGTAGTACAAAACCTGATTACATACACAGAAATCTTCCTCTGAAAGAAAAATTGCCAGTCTCAAAGTGTGACAATAGGAAAATGTAATTATTAAAAGGTTATTAATAAATAATAGAGCAAATAGTTTGCTGTCATCTATACTTAATCACCTTTGGCACAGGAATATTTGTCCTATATGACATTGTCATTAAGAATATCATGGGAGGATTTACTATATGCTGTCACAAAAGTGATATGCAAACAAGTGATGCTGAAAGACAGAAACAGAAAACAGAAATGATATGACGTAAATAATTTGTGTTGTGACAAAAATAAATAAGAGTATCTATGTTTTAGAATAAAATTCAATCTAATCGTCCACAACTAATATTTTACCATTATTTGTAAACTTGGACAGTATACTATTTGTATCTATATTTTAAAATGTTTCCCTTAATGGTTAGATAAAATAATTTCCCATTTTGGATAGGAAAATGAACCATAAAAAGATAGTAAAGAAAAATAATCATTAGTATAATTTTTCATCCCCCAATATCACCATTCTCCAGCTCAGTAAAGTTCATTGCTGGTTATTTCTTTTCTCATTCTCATGCATTTTGATCCTCAATGTCAGTGCTACTCCCAAAAAGGGTCACCAGCTGCTCTTCATAATTGGCAATGTTTCTCTTCATGATGTCCATGCATGGTCCCAGCAATCTCTCAAAGGCTTGAATGTCCATAACTGGTCAATACAAGAAGAGGTTAGTTACAAAAATAGTCAAAGAAACAGATCTATCCCCATTATTATTTGGGTGCTGATCAGACCAATTTCCAGACGCTTATGTGGAAAAATACCATCTTAGAAGACAGTCTAGGCTAAAGTGTGTGCTTTCAGTTGTCTGTTGCATGTTTCACTGTTCACACATACAGTAGTACTTTATATTAACAGTCATAGAAGTACCTAAACACTTCACGCTTCCAACAGCATAGGCTGACGCGGCTCTGGGTTTATTTGTGACAAGTGCCAACTCTCCAAAATACTGCCCTCTGGAGCATGTGGCTATATCCACCTCTTCATCCTCTTGGTCTTTTTTCGTCTGGCAATAACAACAACAACAAATGCACTTCTTTTATCCAACAGTACAATTTCTATATGGAATAGATTTGAATCTAATGTCCACTTACCCTGCTTCTCTTTATTGTGATTCTAACTTGACCAGATTCAACCATGTAGAAACAATTTGCTAGATCACCCTGCAACAAAAACAGTTCATAATCCTGAGTATCAGGTGCGTTGTACCTGTACAAACTGTAGAGGGTATGAAAGAAAATCAACCTGAGCAATAATCTGTTCTCCATCGCAGTAGACTTTTGAGGACAACACATCTACTACCTTCATTCTCTCAGAGAGCTGGGGATGAAAGGACAGTTGCAAGACAGATTTGTGATATTTTAAAAGGCATACAAAAGGCACAAAAAGAAACATCTACAGAGGATGAAGACTATCTACAGAAAAACAATTTAGGGATTGTCACCTCTAATGAAGTTAGCAGTGGTAATGTCTCAATGAAGGCCTCATACAGCCTCCTCTTTTTGGCATTGTTCTTAACGATGATCCTCCTAAATGTCAGACGGTCCTGAAACAAGTTATATTACATTCAGCATGGTAACAGGTAACTTGTCAACTTCCAATACGTGTCTACTATTGTTTACGTTTTATTATTTGATGTCAATATTTACCAGCGGATGGTGCTAAATATCATTGACATAAAACTTTAAAAAACTGAATGACAAAAATGACTTTCCTTTCTTATATTGACCCATCTGATTATGTTACCACTAATATTACCTTTTTATCTGGCGCTAAGGTGCTTGGCCTAATTGGATTATTATTTTTTTCACCAATATTGGCCACTTCCAAATATCTGCAGCCAGGGCACACAACTTGCAAATAACATTTCTACATCGTCTTATAACTGTCATATAGAGGGAAACTGTGTCCAACATGAGGAGTTACAGTACTAACCAGACACCAAAGTGCTCCTGGTGAGGTGGTAATGATGGTAGCTGCCCTAGGGGTGTTGTACATCAGCGCCAGTTCCCCAAAGCTGCCCTTGTTGTCATAAGATCCAACGTTTTTTTCTACACCGTCAGCTCTCATGAAGATATCCAGTGTACCTCTGCAAGAGGTCATGCAAGGAAAACAGGAGAAAAAGAAGATATACATTGAATAGTGAATCGCATCATCACTGAACCACTGCTTAGTACAGCAGCGTGACTACAGTAGCATGATTAGAATTGACCTTTAAGGCAAATGCTGAGACACATAAATGATTAGCATAGAATGTGTAGGAATTTACCTTTCAATGACGTAGAAGTTGTCGCCGTCATCGTCTTGATCAATGACGTGCTCTTCCACTTCCAATACCTTCTCAAACATGGCATCTAGCACTTGAGACATTTGTTCCTATGGAATTATTAAATCAAATGATACACATTTAGATGAAAACATGATTAACAACATAAATAAAAGCCTTGGTATTGTGATTTATTAGGCACGATACAAGATACAATCTCAAATAAGGAAAACACATTGCTCTGCTTTATACAGATGTCATTGCGGCAACAACAACAAAAAATACTGTCTGAGCAGCCGGAGAGTGCACTGAGCCATGACAAAAAAGCAGTGGACCCCAGGCTATGTACTGTTCTCCTTAATGTGTAAATTAGGAGCTGGGAGAGTCCACTCAACCACAACAGTGGACTAAGAGTCCTCCACTGACTCTGGTTTTGGAACAGTCCATTTACCGTGTCCAAGTTCTTGAAAAGAATGATGTCCCTACACGCCTCCTGTAGCCTCTGCCTCTGTTCATCCGTTTTAGGATGGGTGACCTGCAAACCCAACAGAGACAATAGGCCCATGCATGTTACTCATGCAACCGTGAGATACACAATGCCTGCAAAAGGTATGTTTCTATCACATGCTGTAAACAAACACTTAGAAATTCCCCTTTTGTCAAGTCTGAGAAGTATTCTTTGTTTGCGGCAACCCGATAGTAGAAGAAACTGCTAACCCATGGCTCTTTGTCGTCTTCATCTTCGTCTTCATCGGGGTCGAAGGCCTCTGCACATACTGTGTGTGAGACGAGAAATATAAACCGCACATTCAAGACAAAGAGCTGACCAGAAATGTAAAATCCCTTTAGACAAAAGCTGTCAGACTTTGTAAACAAAGACGATATCTGGGAAATGGTCCAAGAGAGAGGACTACGAAAATACATAATCCAAGTCATATAAGCAGCTGTCTGATACTGGTGGATTTAAGGGCAATATTCAATAAAATGGCACTGTTCTCAAAAGTGCTTGGACTTAATATGATTTTGTCAGGATGTCGCTTGCACAAATATTGGTTCTCTATTTCCTGTAAGGAAATATTCAATTACATCACTAAGATATGTAGTGGAAAAAAAGTATGTAGTCCTGATAAAGCTTTACTTTTGTAAACATATCACATGAGAGACTTCAGAGCCAACCAAACCAGACAAGATTTCAACATTGCGATTGAGTGGATGTAAAAAACGTGGGTCTAAAATCTTCTATCGTCTATTGTTGTCATTTGTAATACGTTTTAATGAGCTTTATACTACCCACTGTGTTTTACAGACAAGTACATAATACATTACATAACCGTAAGGCTTTCAAAATGCACAGTCCAAGAGACTGTAAAAGCAAGATTCCTCCTCTCTGCACTATAGAGAGGGGCTATACACTATTGGTATGACTTCCCTCTACCAACTGGCTTTAGCCATCTAATGACCCAACATGCGGACAGATAAGCTTCAGTGCCAACACTGCTGTGCTGTCTGGATCAATGCCCCGTCCCACACAAGAGATTAGGCTAGGTGATGTTCACCAACAGTGTTCTGCACCTAGTTTCAGTCTGTCCCACGTCATTCACTGACGTAGACCTTGGGGAAAGTAAGCTGTTTCAAATCATAAAGGAAGATAAAGATGACGGTAATTTATCTTTATTATAAGCAGTGGGAGGGAGAAATGAAACCGTTTTTTCTCAAGGTGCACTGTTCAGGGCCAAATCTGCTCAGGCCTTTTTGAGTGAAGAATGTGTCAAAGCCAAAGGAAGTCAAAGGAAGTGCGAGAGAAGGATTAATGTGACATGTGCCCACTGAGTGGAACTATCCATGCATTGTTATCCACAATTCTAAATCAAAACCTCATAAGTTACATCCCATAAATAAACACATTTGATAAATAAAACATATTTGCTACTCCATTCTACTATACCCTCAGAGGCAGCCAAGTATCTCTGAAATAAACAATAAAAGAGAAGATGGTGGATTGAAAATTCCATATAAGGTCAATTGAATTATTGAAATGGTTCTGTGTTCTGGGAACTGAGAGAACTAAATGATGATTGCTGGCGTTAGTCTCACTACAAGCACGTACCCCAAAGCTGCTGTCCCTGACCACTGACCAGCAGCACACCAATATCAGCAGACCTAACAGGCCAGCAGAAATACAGGATAATAATGTGGGTTTCCAAGTCAAATGTTGTCACATTTCTTGCTGCACGTTTCCAATGCAATGTTAGTTTACAGGTTTATTAGGGATATTATGGAGCAATGACCCTACCGTTTCTGGGGTTTCTTTTAAGTAAACCAAAATCATGGGAGGTGAACTTACCTGAGGCTCTTCTGATGAATCTGTTGATCACTGGGGCTGTATGAAGTCAAACATAAAGGGAACCATTTAGCCATTTGTTTTAAGAATGCCTGCTGAATCAGTAATAAATGAAACCGATAAGAGAAATGTGTCTTGTTTAGCTTAGACCAAAGCTAACCCGGACTGGGCAAGTTACTTTGACAAACAGCTGACTGTCCCCCCACTTCCCCCTCCATATAACTCTACCAGGGATGCAAACTTGGCTCAAATTCACTTTCATTTCAATAAGAATTGTGGCTGAGTCTTGTGTTGTAAATTTGCTTCTCTAAGCTAAACATTAGTGAGGCACTTGGCTCTAAAAAAAACAACAGCCCCTCATGAAAAATACATAAGGTGGGAGGTCTCGTGCATGAATACATTGTTAC
Organism: Mallotus villosus; assembly: GCA_903064625.1. Lineage (NCBI taxonomy): Eukaryota > Metazoa > Chordata > Actinopteri > Osmeriformes > Salangidae > Mallotus > Mallotus villosus. Next base: position 184,974 of record CAEFZP010002343.1, on the reverse strand, counting down.
CAAGCTGCTCTAGCCATACCAACCTCTCAAGAGGGCAGAATGACATTTGAAGGCACAGGGTTGGTGATGTGATTATGTCTTTCCTCATGTTAAAAAGACTACCAAGGCACAACTTGGAGATTGGATGGACCTGTCCTCAAATACCTTGACCATTCCACAGAACTTGACTTTCGGACCATAGCCTTTCATGAATACTGTGCCAGATGTTATTGAGGAAAATGTAGCCTTTTGACAACATCCCCGAAAGTCAGTCCATGCGTGCCATACATCATGGGCCAAGAAATATCTTTTGCCATCAAAAGCATTAATGTCTGCAAAATATACTGACCTTAATTGATTTAGAATGTTAACTGAACTGAAACCCTTCATTTTGAAACTGCACATTAGCTGTTTACTCCTGGGCCTAGAGCACATTGTTAGTTTTTTACCCATATTTTCTTTCATATAGGACACACTTGTCAGAAATAATGTCCCTTAAAAATCAGCCATTTAGTAGTCAACAGACTTGTGCCATCAATAATATAAACTGTAGGCCTGCAGAGGATGGTGTGATAAGCACATCCTATCCAACTATGACGGTGACAAGTATTGTGCAAAGATGTCATTCTCACGATAAGCTGTCTGCTCCGATCAAGGGCTACACAGCTGTGCAGCATGTTCATTGACATCAATCAGCCTCAATGACCATATATGGCACATTATTACCTCGATAGGCATCATTGTTCAAATGTGGCAAACAATTCACCCTCCCGAATACATCGCTGTCTGAGTGGCTCACGGGGTTTTTCTAACCACAATAAAAAAGTTGCATTTGAATTTCCTATTATCCACAATGTTGTATTTTACAGTTCCATTATAGTATATTACCTACAAATTCTTCGTCATCCTCCTCCTCTTCTCCATTTTCTGAATCAATTTGCATGGTTTCTTCGATGAAGTTGACCGCTTTCCCAGGTTTTGTGGCCGAATTTTGGTCATTGCCAAACGCGGCCCCACTAGTTTCACTGTCCTTCAAATCGGAAAAATAATGCACAGCAAACTCGAGCAAATCTGTAGGCTGATTCCTCAACACTTCTACGGTAAAGCTTTGCAATAGCTCCGTCAGTCCTGCAGGAATTTCTATACTCATTCCTGTTGTAAATCTACGAGAAATAAGTACAAAATGGTTTGCTGCGAAATGGACAACGGCTATTTACATCGATTGTACTTGTACATTAACTAAAAAATAATTATGTCGCTGTAATTATCCGATTCTTGGTCTCCATTCAATCCAGATGAAATCATTTCAAAATGTTGAATGAAAATGGCTCTGAATTTTTGGTCCTAGCATCTTTTGCTGCTGGCTACAGGAAACCCACGCATGTGACCCAGGAATCCATGGCAACCACCCACCCAGGGATTGCGTATGCGAGCCGCAGCGATGGCAAAAAACTGCAGTGGCATCAAGCTTTGACTCATGTAATGTGAATCAAGCAAACATTGTGAGATGTGTCCTCTGTGTATCAGGAGACGTGCGCATACATTTTCCTTTCGCCTGACCAATGTAAGAAAAGTAATCAGGTGTGTATTTATTTGACATTATATCAATATGACAATGTATGAATATGACATATGTAATGATCAAGTTATAAATAATAGGCCTACATTTATCAGTCTCTCTTTTTTTTTAAGTGATTCATCTAGAAGTTTGAAACGGCGAACTTTTAATATACAGTCAAATGCTATGGTCATTATAATTACCACTGAGCTATGCTCTAGGCTAGCCAATATAGCCTAATATTGGGATAGCTAATGTGTTTAAGGGCATATTGTTATTAGTAGTAGGCTAGTAGTAGCCTATAGTAGGCTAGTATATTCGTATTATTATTATCCCCAATAAGATATAAGACAATACTTTGCAATTAACTTTACTGTTCCCTAACATTTACAGTAGCCTACTAATCACAATTTCCCATTCAGATTTCTTATCTGACACTTCCTGTCCTTTATAGGGAGGAAACTACTACGGCTGTAGCTTGCTGGAGGAAATAAGACTCACTTACGAGGGATTCTTAAGGGACTGCATTGTGTTTGTTCTTTTAAAAATACATGTTCCTCTTACAACCGAAAACGAAGGTCCTAGTACTGGGGCAATATGTGAATGAAGGCCGAACATTTAAAGGCGAACTGATAAATCCATCTGACCTGAATGAACTGTAGCATCACTTCGGTGCGCTGCGCTTCAGTGTCAAGCTAGCCCTCCTCATGCGACAAAGGCCCTATATTTGTATATCTTACATCTTCTTGCAAATGTGTGCTTTGGCTCAGGCGTGGGGCAGAGGACTCTCATGGAAGTCCAGAAGTGATAGGCCAAACACATATGGCTTAATTACACCTCTATTCACATGTTATGTTTGACACCTCAAATAGGCCTATGTAGAAATGTTACCAATGGTTAGGGTTGATAAGAGGGAAGGCATGAGCAATATGCAAGAGTTGGTAACTTACCCATCTTCAAAGTAGCCTACATTTCCTAATGGAACGTTTTCACCCTATAAAAACGATGCATGGTTGCCTACTAATTCAGCGGTCGTGACAAATCGATTGCCTAGGCTATTTAATTAGAGCATCTGATACTTAACATGAGTGTTTTTACATCATGGGCAGTAGGCCTTCAGTAGCATATATTAAAACATAGATAAGAGGTAGCCAGGTAGGCTATGTTTACATCTTTGTTAATAGTGCTCCTAATTTCGTTGACATATTAAATGACAATAGGCCTTTCAAATTTTCAGTCCTTTCTGTAAAGGATTGTGGCTTGTTAATTGTGAGAAGACTGTTTCTAAATGTTTTTTTGTGTTTACGTTTACACTGCCCTCTATAGGCTACACGAACACAGGGGGAAAACAAAACGACATTTGGCTATAGGGTGTTGGAAAATGTTGCCATCAAGTCCGTCGTTGTTGCGGGTGATTCCTCATGGCATGGAAACGTAAGTGACAGGAAAACAATGTCTGACAACTGTTTTTTTCCTTTCTAGAAATGTCTTAATTCCTCGAAAAGCCACATCCAATCATGCATACGCTTCTTGTTCCCGCCCCTTAGCGCAGATTTGTACAAAGTGACAGCTGCAATTTTTGTCACGCGCGTTGAACATGGAGCACGCTAACTTCAACTTACTCCTGGCCACAGACTCGTACAAGGTGAGTGCACAGGATTGAACTAGGGGCCAGTGGCGTATCTAGTCGACCATAGATAGTACACTAGCTTAAAGTTAGTAAAGCACATCAACTGGATTCGTTTCTTGCTAAATCCATGGTTGATTGAGGTCTAAATATCAAAAGTGAAAGTGTAACTATGTAATTATGGTAGGCTACTCCGCAGGTTTTATTTAAAGGTCAGCTTCATAAACAATCTGCAACAATACTCAAAACCCCATTCATGTATTAGAAGATGTGTTACAGTACCATATTGTAGCGTATAACCTGCCAACAAATGAGCTTTTCTGTGATTTAGGACAAACTGACCCTAGAAACCCTGACCCTCCCCTCCAATGAGAACAGTCAGTGTTTCAATCCGTTTCTCTTTTGTTTTCCTCTTATCTCCTCTAATCAGACTGGGACTGTGTCAATTAAATTGCCTCAGTGCCTCTTATAGCAATAGAACAGGGAGCGGCTGGTGTAGACTGACATTTAGAGAACACATTCCTTTGGGGTAAAGTGAGGTAAGGAGAAGGGTACCGCCAGTGATACAAAGGTCAAGTCACAGAGTATAGCTCTAGGCCATGTGCTGGTGATGCCTTGCCAAAAACCCTTGATGGACAATGTGGCCATTAGAATCAGGGGGAGTCTGTTATTGTTTATATGATATCACTTTAGCTTACATTGTTGTCGTATTACAATGTGATTAACTGTAACTGTATTTGTGTTACATTTCAGGTCTCACATTATAAGCAATATCCACCCAACACTAGTAAAGTGTACTCCTACTTTGAGTGCCGTGCAAAGAAAACAGATACCACCAAGAGACCGATAGAGAGATATGACAAAACTGTGTTCTACGGACTTCAGTATATTCTCCGAAAATATCTCAAAGGTAACATGATGTAATCATTGATACATAAAGGGTCTTGTTGACCAAGAGAGTCAGAATGATTCACTCAGCCTTGTTATACAATAGATTTGCATTACACAATATACAAAATATCTGCAAATCAGCTCAAACTCAATGCTGTACTGCACTTGTTTTTTTCTAGTTCTAGTTTTAGTCATACTTCACACTCATGCATTTACTTTCCTCCCAAAATCTGTGAAACATTAACCTCTACTGTATTCCCAGGGAAGGTAGTGACACTAGAGAAGATCAGAGAAGCAAAAGAAGTGTACCAGGAACACTTTCAGGACGATGTGTTCAATGAGCAAGGCTGGAAATACATTTTGGAGGTAAAAGGCATTTAGGCTTGTATAGTCGTCTGTGGCCTTGTGTTGGGATTTAAATGGATTTGGATAAAGAGAATGTCTTCTCAAGTGACTCTGATGATCCGTGTGTTTGTGTTGCATTTCAGAAGTATGACGGCCACCTCCCCATTGAGATCAAGGCTGTGCCAGAGGGGAGTGTGATACCTCGGGGGAACGTCCTCTTCACTGTGGAGAATACAGACCCACAGTGCTTCTGGCTCACCAACTGGGTGGAGGTCAGAGCAATACAACACTGTCTGCTCTATCTTTCTAAGTGCTCTTTATGTGGCTGCCCGATCTTCTTCCTGTTTTAAATCAAACCCCTCACCTCCTTGACCTCACACTCTACCTACAAAGCTATGTACACATACCATTAACTGCCCGCTATATTTTCTAGAAGAGGTATGACATTGTATGATGGTATTATCATCAACACATCTCTCTTCATTATCTCCTTCCCAGACGATCCTGGTACAGATATGGTACCCAATCACAGTGGCTACAAACTCCAGAGAGCAAAAGAAGATCCTGGCCAAGTACCTGCTGCAGACATCAGGAAGCCTCAAGGACCTGGAGAATAAACTGCATGACTTTGGCTACAGGGGAGTCTCTTCTCAAGAGGTGATGCCTTTAGTATATGGAGCTAGAAAGCTGACAAAAGTATTTGAATTTGAATATGAAAGATCTGAAATATTTGTATGTCGAATTTCATAAAACTGAAATATTTTACTGTTGAATATATAATATCTGAATTATTTGTATGCCGAATTTAACAAAACTGAATTATTTTGGTCCAGAAATTCAGAATTCAGATTGCGGAAATTCAGATTGCGGAAATTCAGATGGCGGAAATTCAGATGGCGGAAATTCAGATGGCTGAAATTCAGACTGCGGAAATTCAGATTTTGTCTGAACTAGGCCAAAGGTGAAACAGCTTGCTTTACAGGGAAAAGTAGACGATTTCAGAACGACCGAACTTTACCTAAGAACAAACTGAGTTTCTAGTTGGAAGAAGACCCAGATAGCACACAGCTCTACGTAGACTAGACTATGGATGTAGTATGGAGATCGTTGGTATTTGATCGAAACTGACTTTCAGATGATGTGTGGACGATTAATCAAAGCTACACCACCAGGCCACACTACAGATATAACTATGCTGTTAACCAGATATACAACGCCTTTATATCTATGCTGTTAACTAGCCTACTATGTCCGATCTCTCAGACAGCAACTATTTCACTATCTATAACCGATCTGAAATGTCACTTAGCAAATGAACATATATAGGCTGAACATTGACTTTGATATGAATATAAGGAGACAATGAAAAACAATATGCTTGACCACCCAAAATTGGCTATTAGCAATAGTAGCTAGCTAGCGTTACTTGATTCAACCTGGATTTTCTGTTTGGGTATTATAATGAAGAGACACAATTCAAGTTCATGATTTTATATCAGGCTGGATGTTGATGCCATCAAGCTCTTAAAAGAACTCCAACACAGAAAAGAGAACAACGGAACAGAAACATAAATATATAGGCTACAGCTTTGCCAGTTGTTCCGCGTCTTCCATCGGTCTCCGCCGCCCTCCGACTCCGTCTCGACTCACTTGGTTACAGTAACTGCCGATTTTGGCAGAGGAGTTTTTACAAGGTTTTTACAAGTTTCATAAGCACTATACCTCGATTGGGCTCCATACTTTTCCTCCAACGAGCAACTCTTAGCTTTTGTTCTGAGGTTAAATTTGGTCGTTCTGAAATTGTCTACTTTTCCCTGTGAAAGCAAGCTATTTCACCTTTGACCTAGTTCAGACAAAAATCTGAATTTGCGCAGTCTGAATTTCCGCCATCTGAATTTCCGCCATCTGAATTTCCGCAATCTGAATTTCCGCAATCTGAATTCTGAATTGCTGGAACTAAATAATTCAGTTTTGTTAAATTCGGCATACAAATAATTCAGATATTATATATTCAACAGTAAAATATTTCAGTTTTATGAAATTCGACATACAATTATTTCAGATCTTTCATATTCAAATTCAGATACTTTTGTCAGCTTTCTAGCTCCATATTAGTATGCTGTACATAAAAGTAAATAGTAGCAATTGACACAAACTGTCACACAGTATTTTGATTATGTGACATTTTTCTTGTAAGAAATTTAAATTAAAACAAAGGGGTTTCGATTTTATTTTGTACCCCTAGAGCCATGTTTCTTATTAAAATCAAATGAAAAAATTTGATAATTCCAGGACTATTTCATGTTTGAGAATGAAATACTCAGACTGCATTTATTCTGTTTTATTTCAGAGTGCTGGCATTGGAGCATCTGCGCATTTGGTCAACTTCAAAGGCACTGACACTATAGCAGGCATCTGTGTCATTAAGAAGTATTATGGCTCCAAAGATCCTGTGTCCGGATTTTCTGTGCCAGCAGCAGAGCACAGGTAGTACAGAGACACAGGTAGCACAGAGACTTCCAAATAATTTGTTTAATCAAATGACATAAGTACAGTGGCACACACACATGCTCTTGCGCCCTCTTTTGATTTGTGGTTGGTATTACACTGTTCCTTAGTGTCCTTAAAAAAAAGACATTCAAAACCAATCTTGTACTCCCAGCACCATCACTGCCTGGGGGAAGGATCACGAGAGAGAGGCCTTTGAGCACATATTGCGACAGTTCCCCTCGGTGCCTGTGTCCATCGTCAGTGACAGTTATGACATCTACAATGCCTGTGATAATATCTGGGGGAAGGACCTGAGGGCCCTGATTGAGACTCGCAGTCCCGATGCACCGCTAATCATCCGACCAGATTCTGGAGACCCCTTAGAAACAGTGCTTAAGGTATTTTTAGTACACTTAACACACAAAGTATGAGTGTGCAATTTACAGTTGGTCTTGGGAGTATCACCTACTGTGCATAGCATTTTATGGTCATAGCCGTGTCAAATGTTGTGCTCCTTTAGTGTCCCCTCTGCCTTCATTTCTCTGACTCAGGCAACTGAACCCTGCTCATGAACACAACTTTATCTCGCTAGCTAGTCTCTCAAATTCAATACTGCAGTCAGTTCCAGTTGCCACAATTCCCCTCTTTGCATTCCCTAAACATGCACTATGTTCTTCTTATTTGTTGCAAGATTTTGGAGATTTTGGGAAAAAGGTTTGATTTTACAGAGAACAGCAGAGGGTACAAGGTGTTGCCTCCTTACATCCGTGTGATCCAGGGGGACGGGGTTGACATCCACACTCTTCAGGAGGTACTCAGTCTACCCACTACTCCCTTACTTCACATCTAAGCTCTTTGGTACTGCATTATCCCAGTGTGGAAAGAGCAGAACTCATTCTTATTTGTATCTCATTCAGATAGTGGAGGGGATGAAACAGCATAGATGGAGCATTGAGAACATTGGCTTTGGGTCAGGTGGTGCCCTGCTCCAGAAGTTGACCAGAGACAAGCTCAACTGCTGCTTCAAATGCAGCTATGTCGTGACCAACGGTCTTGGAGTAAGTCCATCAGTGTCATACAGCTTTTTGAGCTTTTATAAGTAGACCGGTAGCAATGTATAAATTATATTGTTGTATTGTTTTGATACAGGTGAATGTTTTCAAGGATCCAGTGGCAGACCCTAATAAAAGGTCAAAGAAAGGTCGTTTGTCACTGCACCAAACACAGGAGGGAGACTTTGTAACCCTGGAAGAGGGGAAGGGGGACTTGGAGGAGTATGGTGCTGTAAGTACTCTGTTACTCAATTACAAGATGTGTGTTTTACCAAGCCATAGGTGCATTCGATTAAATAGAAAAATAATTGAAGACTTTCATTTGATCATGTTGAGTATGATACATATTTACCTCATTACGGTATTTATCATGTAACATATATTTTACTTTTCCCAGGACCTGCTCCACACAGTTTTTCGAAATGGCTTAATATTAAAGACATACACTTTTGATGAGGTGCGAGACAATGCTAAGCTTAAGGACAGTGAGCTGGATATGTCTGCATAACTGAGACAGTCACTTTAACTACACAACTCAGAGAGCTCTGAACACCTACCTCTTTTAAGTACCGAGACTGGAGAAGATTCAAAAGGACCTGAATCCCGATTTGACATATTAAGATGTTTGAATGCTCTTAGAATGAAAAAAGCAAGCATTTCTAGTAATTATTTTCTAATTGGTGATAGTCAATCTGCCATATTTAGATTAAAAGCATTTATAACATGCTTACTTGAGTATGTCTAATTTTCTTAGTTTTTTGCTCTGTATAGAGCATTTTCTTTTCATCTTAATTTCTTGTTGATTTAAGTTTCTGTTGGTTCATTTTTTATCTATTATATAACCTTATTCTGATTTGTAAATGAAGTGTTTCCATAATATTGTTATTGACACCTTTTAATAAAACTAGATTGTAATAATAACATTTTCTATGTACCCGTTTTTTCAAGTTTTCAATCAAAAGCATTACACCTACGGGAGAGGGAATACCTGTAATAAACAATAATAATAAATTAAAGAGAGAGCATGTTGCTGTCTCTTTTTGCAGTATATAAATATTGCAAATACAGTAACAAAAGAGCATAAAAGATATACGAAAGGCAAATATTGTCTTTTGTTTGTATTTTTTTATGAATAATCAATTGAGATTGACACATTCTCAACCTCTCAGCAGCGTTACTCTGAGCAACACTCAACACCAGTTTAGTGGAATCTAGATAAGCCATTCCGTTACCAAGTCACAAACATTCCATAAAGATGAAGCTGATAAATCTGATAAACAAGATACACAAACTGTTCCCATGCAATCATCATTACATTGATGACGTTCACTAACCGTCTCTGGAGGAGGGGATCCCTCACTGAATCTGTCCTTCCCAAGGTTTCTTCCATTTTTTCTCTAGTGAATTTTTCCTTGAGGGTTTAGGTTGGTTGAGGGGCAGTTCTATGGGCGTTTGTGAAGCCCTCTGTGACATTGCTTGTAAAAAGGGCTATAAAAATACATTTGGATTTGATTTGATATTCTCTACCCTGGTTTTCAATTTAGAAGTGTAATCCCAACAGTTTCTTTAACACTAACGAAACAAGATAACTCACAAAAATCACTGCAAACACAATTCACTGTTCATTCATGCGTTGAATTATTGATATCATTGAAGTGTTGCATTTTTTCAGTGGCACACATGTAACTTCTGTGAATGTAGGAATGGAAGATCAGTATCAGACCTCAGAAATATTACGGACTTCAATTGCCACACCTCTGGCCGACTGGGCAGATGATGAAGCGGACTGTCGTGAGCTCATGTTTAGCAACTGGGATCCCCTGTGTCTAAGCTCCTCGGACACCCTTCCCTCAGCCTCACTCCTGCTCTGCAATAGGTCAGTGTCGGCCCTCCCAAAAGGTGATCGGCCGGGGCCTGAGTGGTCCTGGTGACTGGTGAGCATCTCCGAGATTACCAAGGTGCTGCTTTCGGGTTGTGGGGGAGACTCTGCCACAACTTCACTGTCCTTCCAGCGTCTGGCTCCTGACTTGCTGTTGTATTCATACACCCGCTTTGTGACTGAAACCAAAGCACACATGGCACAAATCAAAGTCAAGCTATACTTGTATAAACAAGGGGGAAAAATTGAAATAAACTCTTACCAGGGTCGACTTCCTCTCCATCAAACACAGTGTTGAACTTGGTCACCTCCTACAAAAGATCATGTTATGACAATTGTATCAAAACAACTGTCATATTTTACCGTCAGCTAGGCTGTAAACTCACCTCTAGGATACCTTTTTGGGAGGTGCTGTCAAATGTACAGTCATGCATTAGACAGGTTTTTCCACAGGTTGAAGTAATTTGATGATTAACTGGTGTCTTGCTTACACAAAATAATTCCCCTCTTACCTGTCTTTGGAATGCTGTACCTCACAAAAACAGAAGAAAACGAGTCACTTCTCAACGAGGAGACCTCTCCTTACACTGGACCAAATGTCGTGTGAATCTTTCACAAATCCTCTCTTGGTGAGATGGATAGCACGTCATACTCACAGGACGTCCTTGTGCTCCGCTGGGAGGCGTCGGCAGCAGGTGCACTCCCTGGTGGAGAGCCACTTCCCCAGATGGTACAGCAGGCACGCTAGGAGTCCCAGCAGGAGCATGGCACCCAGGGCGATGACAAACCACACATACCAGTCCTGCATGCTGAACGAGTTCTCAGTAATATGGACGTATGTGACGCGAGGCTACAAGGGGCGCACAGCACACAACCCTGGTCTTTGCATTGGACCAGTGTATCGTTGAAGGAATGACAAGGTGAATTCATGAGAGTGATCAACGCATTTTTATGATTATCGAAGGTCAAAAAAAAAGAGTACATACAGTGGTTGTGGTGATGATGGTGGTGAGATCAGGGTCCACCACAGCAATGTTGATGATGATGGTGCCAGTCTGGGTCGGACCCCGAGCCCTCAGGTTCCCGTCAGAGACCAGCACAGTCAGGCTGTACTGCCACACCTTATCCAGGCCACTCTCAAAGTCAAAGGGCTTCCTCAAGAGAAGCCGTGTGACATTAGTGCCCGATGCATGGGAGAAGACAAAGTGATTGTTCAGGTTGCTGGCCCCTGGGGAACATTTACAACACATTTAAGAAGAAGATAGCAATGCAGTGATTCTCTCATAACTTCATTGAATGAACTGTGTGCATTCCCATCTTCATGGTGGGTCTACTGAGAATCATTCAGATCATGTCGTCAGATGACCTGAGATAGAGTAGATGAAGGAGGAGGGTGGAGAGTCCTTGTCGGTGCAGGACAGGATGAAGCCCTGGATATTGGTGCCGATCTTAAGGTCTTTGGGGACAACCAAGTTGGTCTTATTGGGGCTACACAAGGGAGGCTCATCATTGGCCTCTATGATGTTGATGGTGACCTAAGAAAGAGAAAAGACTCAAACGCTTAGGGTGCGACCATGCCGCCTGCTCATTTAACTGCTATGTCATCTGCGTACCGTGGCAGTAGCACTGAGGGGTCTGATGGGGTCTCCATCCACGGCTCGGATAACAAGAGTGTGGATCGTCGTTGGGGTCTCGTAGTCTGGTCGGGTAAACAAAAGAATGCGTCCCAGCTTGGGGTCCAAGTAGAAGATTTTGGACAGACCAGCACTGCCACCTCCAGAGATGATCGAGTAACTGACTACAGTGGGTGGGAGGTCTTTGTCTGTAGCCACGACTGCTCCGATTACTGTCCCACCTGACGGCACAACCATTTTTTATGTTGCTCGAGTTAACAACTGGAACATGTAATGATCGGTGTGAATTGTCTGTTGTCTCGGTGTATTGCTTACACAGAGACAACTTACAAAACTTACTGTTGAGAAGTTCAGAGACATTGTAGTGGTATGATGTTGAGGTGAACACAGGTGGAAACTCGTTAACAGGCGTCACTGTTACATACACAAACGCATTACCTGCAAGAACCATGGGGGGATTCAAAGCCAAAATTGGTCAGAGCAAAACTGCTAGAAACCTCCTGTTACTGTATGAACCTGTGTGTGGGACGAGGGGGGATACTACCTTTTAGGGTGGTGTCATTCTTATCAACAGCATCAACTGACAGGCTGTATTCATTACCAACAAACAGGTTGCTGGGATCCTCAAAGTCAAGGTTTGCTGTGAGCTGTGCAGGGAATTAATTCAAATGAATTATACAATACACAGTAGCTAGTGATTGTCCATTTGAACACATACAGATGTCAGTATCATACCACAACACGGTCAGGCGGATCCAGAGCAAAGCGCAGGTTGCAGCCCAGGCAAGAGAGACCTGAGAAGAGGAACTGAGTGAAGGCAGGCTCCACATCATTATCAGTACAGGTCACCGTGGTGATGAGGGCCCCCGCCTTCTCTGTCTCTGGGAGTTCCACCCTGGACACAGTCGCACAGGCAGGTAAGAACAACACAACATACACGCAGAACAACACAATTGTTACGATCACTGCAAATACCTGAGATTTCCTTCTTCACATTCTTAAATGTACTTTCTTACCACGACTCAAACAAACACTGGCGCGCCAACACACATGTGTAGTAAGGCAGCAAGTAGGCATTATGTTGCAGCTTAGTGGTTTTGTTGGAACTTTGGTCTCAAACTAACCTATCGGCATTTGGGAAGCAGACAGGAGGGTTGTCGTTGACGTCTGTGACAGTGACGGTCAGGGTGATGGAGTTAGAGACTGGGGGGCCGGGGGGCCGGTAGGTGGCAGTCACTGTGACAGATATAGTTGGGTTGTTTCTCAGAGGGGCTATGTCACGGTCCATTCTGTTGCCAATGGTCACCAAGCCCATATCTGAAAGGCGGGACACCAAACATCCAGTGATTACACATAGGGGGCTCACTTGATGTGCTTCACGTGTGGTTGTGAGTTTCAAGCTCACCTCTGTGGATGGTGAGGTAGTTGTTGGGACTGATTGTGTAGAAGACGAAACCGACATAAAAGGAGTCATCTGGGACGACTGCTGTAACGTTGGTGACAACAGATCCAGGACTCTGCTCCTCAGGGATGGTCAAATGAGTGTCTTTACTGTGAAAGGGTGTGATTGACATATTTTGATATACACCACGTGGGACAGAAGCGAATCCAAAATGTTATGCATTGAGGAATACTTACTTTAGGAATATAGGTGTATAATCATTTCTGTTTATAATATTGACGACCAGTGTTCGGGACACTGTGTTGTTCGCATCACTCACTGATAGGTTGAAAGCATAACTGGAGAAGACAGAATTATTGTGCTATTTGTGTGGCGTTTCTTTTTACAATTACGATGAACATGTACAAACCATTTACCTTCTGGGATCAGTCAGATAATTGAACTCCTTTGTTGTGATGAGAGATGCTGACAGAATGTTTAAACCGAATCCTGGGATTGGAGGATTCAGTGTAAACTATATACAAAACATAGAAACGTGTTCAGCTACACAATAACAATTAACACGATTTTCGACTAAGAATGGTTGTTAGAGGGTGTGAATATTTGAGTAAGTCGTACAGTCAAAGGCCTGTTCTCAGGGTCAGACACAGTGGGCACATAAATCTCTCCAGGCGGGGATCTCTCCAGAACATAGAGGACTGATCCTAGGAGAGAAATGTACTGTGAGGAAACCACACTCTCGGCTAGAACAAGTTAACAACTGATGCACATTCGTAGGTGCCAAGTACAAATAGTACCCTTGTCTAGGAACACAGGAGGCTCGTCCACATCAGTTAGGATCACTGTCAGTGTCTGAAGACCACTATCCCCTTTGTTATCCACAGCCAGGACTTGCAAAATAAAGCGGTTTGGTGTAGCCTCAAAATCCAGGTTGGCAGTCCCAGTTACAGACACCTACAATACATTTCGACCTGAAACTGTCAGAATCTCTTTGCATACAAACACTAATTATATTTGTAATAGCAATTTCCTTTTGAAATAACAAAAATGCTCCACAACGTACCCCTCCACAACTATGTTCTTGTTACTACTGTGCAGTACTAGTCTAACAAGGTGTGGAAAGAGTATACAGTAGCAGTCTGGTAGCACAACACCTTACCTGGGCCTGGGTGGTGTTACGCATGGACACTAAAAAGGCATTGGTGAGAGGGTCAGAGTTCTGTATTCTGGGATACCCTGATGCAACGCTAGCTCCTGGGGAAAGGACCACCTGGAAGCTGTAGATGACCGTGCCAGCCGGGCTGTTCTCTGCCAGGCTGACTGTACTGGGCAGACCAACGAATGACACTTCTGGTGTCGATCCTGAGGATGATCAACACATTTCAACTCATTTAGCAGGGACTAAAGCTGGGTACATTTACATATTTGGCCATTTCCCCACACTCAAGGTACAAGTTAAAATGAGAACAAGGCAACAGATCATTTAATGAGGCTTAATTAAACAGAAAAGTAGAGAAAACTCACCTTTTATTATCCATGAATACATGGTCAGACTCAGTAGCAATTTGACATTCCCGTTGTCCATTCTCATCAAGTGTTCATAACCTGAATAGTGCTCACAGTGTAAAGTATCCTGTAAAACCTTGTTTGTACTGTGAGAGATCAGACCACACATCTCACAGGTTGCCCTGCACAATGTGTTGCCAAGAGTCCTGTTGGTAGATACCACACTTTATGGTCATCCAGCCGTAGTGTACAGTTAGTCATACCAACTGTAACAGGTTGTCCTGTATGCTTATCAGAAGACAAAAAAAACCTGAGGCTTTCACAGCTCTGCTTACCTGAGCAAGATCAACACACCAAGTGTGAGCAATATAGTGGGGCGGTTTAGCCCAAATATTCAAAAGAATTATGCATTTTGTGATACAAGCACCAAATTTGGTCATCAGAGGTCATCGTTTTTTTTGGGCCACTTGGAATTTTCTCTTTATGTCCGCCCTATTGGCTGCCATTTGAAATCTACATTTGCGATTATCTGTGGGTCTAATGCTGCTATTGACTTGATTCTGGTGTCTAAATGTATATTTTTGGGGGCAAGGAATCCAATGGTAACAATTTCACAATATACTGGTACCAATCCAATGCACAATAATTCTAATGCACAAATAATAATAATAATGTTATTAATAAGAATAAAATTACAAATTTTAACATGCAATCACAGTCGTTATAAATTTTATTTGGAAATGATCTAGGCAAATATTAGATTGAGCACAATACTTTGAAAATAATGATTTTATGAAAGCATGTTAAATGGGTGGAAAAGTCTTAGGTCTGTAAACTGTCTTTGACATTCCAAGTGGCCCAATATCTGAAAATGTTTGCAATATGTTAATATTCATTTGTGCCAAATTTGGTGCTTGTATCACAAAATGCACAATAGGTTTGCTATGCTGCCCCACTAATAGTGTACAAAGTCATATCTAAGGTTTGTGGAATTGCACACCATAGTCACAATTTCATTTCTTACATTTATTTCCCCCATGGTATAAAACCAGTTCTGTGCCCTTCAGAATACATGTTTTACTGACCTCTAGTGGCAAATTCATAAATCTATAGAAATAAAGCACATTCCATTTTTCCAAGAAACATTTATTGGAGCAAACTACAGGATTGTTCTTTCTGTAGACAGGTCAGTTAAATATTAACAAATTTACAATCATGAGGAATGTAAAAAAACAAAACAAACAAAAACACAAGCCTTAAAAAACCCCGCCTCAGGGAGCCCTCCCCAGAGTGCCAGTTGGCTCCAGCTGGTGTCTCGCTGTGCTGTGACTCTGCTCCAGGTACGGCCCTCCTCCAGTGCCCTCATTCAGTGCCTCATAACTCATCTTTGTCAGTTGTCTGGAAAAGGAGAACAGAGAATTACTTTAGACACAAGAGCACAAGAGCCAAGACTGCTAAGCAAGCATCACAATCTGATTGTACTTTTGTCGAGCCAGTCTGAGCCCTTACCGTTTCTTCCTCTTCCTCATCCAGTACTTCCTCCTCTTCCTCCGCCTCTTCCTCAGCAACCTCTTCAGGCTCCTCCTCCGGCTCCTCCTCCACCTGCAGAACCACACACAGATCAGCACAAACGGTTCCTCACGGACAGTTGGTCATCATGTCCGACGGCGTCTCCCTGAGTGTGGGTGACTTGCCTGCTCCTCCAGGTCCACGTTCATGCTCAGCCGGAGCATGCGCTCTATCCTCTCCCCGTAGGCCTTGGTGTCGGACAGCTGGAAGCCCGAGCGCAAGGTGGCCGTCTCAAACAGCACCACGGCCAGGTCTGAGGCCGTCTGGTCCTCAGGATTCTCCTACAACCGCGCACACACACACAAACGCTTTGGCACTTGTTCAGCTTAGCTGCTTTTCAACAGAAAAGCATGGAGTTCATTAGTGTTACAAGCATCATTTCACTGTATAATGAAGTGATTACTTACAGTAACTCGCTTCAGCATCTGTTTGATGAGAGGGTGCTTGGGGTTGATTTCTAATGTTTTCTTCTGGCTTGCATAATAACTAGAGAGGGAGAGAGAGAGGGAGCACAATATCAGATTAGGGAAAATCTGAGCAAAATGAGGCCAATAACACCCGAGCAGGAAAATGGAAGCTTAGACTAGTCAAATTACAACCAAACCAAGCAGTCGTCACTCACTTTGTGGAGATATCTTTCCCTGTCTGGTAGGCCTGGGCCTTCATGATCCTCTCCATGTTTCCTGACCAGCCGTACTGACTGGCTACCAGGGCACAGGGGGAGTTAGTCAGCCTCTGAGACAGAATGGCCTTCTCGATCTACAGAAACCAGGGAGCGCCAAATGAATACAAGTTAACAAAACAGGATATTCAACCAGTCACCCCCATTACCAACCCTCATAAGCCCTTTCAAATTAAAAAACAATCCTTGCAGATGTGAGGTTTCAGACTGATGTCCCAGGTCTATGACTGGTTTGGCCTCTAACCTGGTCTTTCAGTGCGTTCTCCTTCATCCAGGTGGTGAGGGGCTCAAATGCCTTCTCCATGGTCTCTCTGTTCTCCTTGGCCTTGTCGCTCTCGTTGAACTTGATGCCTTCCTTGGCCACGTTCTGGAAGCGCTTGCCGTCAAACTCGGGCAAGGCCTGGACGCAGTACTCGTCCACGGGCTCGGTCAGGTAGATCACCTCGTAGCCCTTCTTCAGCAGGCGCTCCACGAAGGGAGAGGACTCGGCCTGGAGTGGGGAACACAGCAAGATCCTGTGTGAACCTAAAGCAAGGCGCAGATGCCCCGCCCCTCAAAGCAAACACCGTAGGTTCTGGAACCATGTCTCTGCAGGTTGATAAATAACCTATACCCCCATTAAGCCTCTCAGCTCCACAGGTTCCTTCAAACATACCTCCTTCCTGCTAGTTCCAGCCATGAAGTAGATCTTGTCCTGCTTGTCCTTCATGCGCTCCACGTACTGCTCCAGGCTGGCCAGCACCGTGTCGCTGCTGGAGGTCTGGAAGCGCAGCAGCTTGGCCAGACGGGTCCTGTTGGAGTGGTCCTCGATCACCCCCAGCTTGATGTTGGTGCCAAACTCCTTCCAGAACTTCTCGTTATACTGCTCCTCTGCGATCTTCTTGATCATGTCCAGGGTCTTGCGCACCAGCTTCTTGCGGATGACCTAAACGAGAAGAGATGGTTGTGGTTAGGCCTTGCACTGCAGGAACCTTGTAATTGTATTTTTGTGACACAAACAGCTGGACTCCAGGGTGGGTTCCTGTTCGGTGACCCTGCTTACCTTGAGAAGTTTGTGCTGCTGCAGGGTCTCTCTGGACACGTTCAGGGGTAGGTCATCAGAGTCCACCTGTTCAAACAGCATCATTAAGCATCAGAGGGTTCTTGCCTTGGAGAATGAACATAAAGGCATATTCCCAGTTCCTAAACAATGGTTCTGCCATTTGTTGAAGTTTCACTCACCACTCCCTTGACAAAGTTCAGATATTTGGGCATCATGTCATTGAAGTCATCTGTGATGAACACTCTCCTGACAAACAGCTACAAGAGACATATACATTTTATATGATGGATTTGAGCCAATGCATTTAATAACTAATTTAATTCAGCTGTGTTATAAAAGAACATTCTCCATAGCTACCTTGATGAAGTCATTCTTCTTGGTGCCATACTCGTCGAACATGCCGCGTGGGGCAGAGGCGGGCACAAAGAGAATGGACTTAAAGGTGACTTCACCCTCTGCTGTAAAGTGGATGTGGGAGAGAGGCTCATCTGTGTCCTGGGGGGGAGAAAGGAGGGAGGGAGGGAGGTCAGTTACTGCCTGCCTTTTGTACTTCAAAAATGTACTGAACTTCAATAACACAACATGATTAAATCATCAATACGCCTACCTTGGAGAAGGTTTTATAGAAAGCCTTGTATTCATCTTCCTCCACTTCCTTGGCTGGCCTTTGCCAGATAGGTTTGATGTCATTCATCAGCTCCCAGTCCCAAACAGTCTTCTCAACCTGAAAGAAACCAGATGATTAGTATTCCAAAACACAATACAGTTCTTGGTAGTAAAAGAACAAATTTCATTTCATTTTACAGTACCTTTTTGGTCTTAGGCTTGTCCTTATCCTCCTCCTCTTCCTCCACCTCCACATCTTCCTCCGTGGCATCCTTCTCAGCCTCCTCCTCTGCATCCTCATCCATGGGCTCCTCCACAGTCTCAGTCTGCAAAGGGAATAAGGAATGAGAAACTGCACTCAGTTCAAAAGCCTAGAAATGGAGCACTGTTTTTGTAGTGATTAAATCAGAAATCCTACCTTGCTGGCCCAGACATAGATGGGAAAGTTGATGAACTGGGAGTATTTCCTCACAAGGTTCTTAATGGTCTCCAGCTCAAGGTAGTCTGTGGCCTCTTCCTTCATGACCAACCTGGAAGATCAAAAGGCACCCTTCAACGACTAGCCTGGTACATCGTGTGAGATATAAAAGCACCAAGCTACTGTATCAGAGGAATAATGAGGAGCTGTTTTCTGTCAGTGGGAAAGAGGAAGGAAGCTGATGCCGCTCACGTGATGGTGGTTCCTCTGCCCAGGGTGTCCCCGCGGGGGTCTTCGATGACGGAGAACTCGTTGGAGTCGGACTCCCAGATGTGCTGGGTGCCGTTGTTGTGCTTCGATGACACGATGACCTTGTCGGCCACTAGGAAGGCAGAGTAGAAACCAACACCGAACTGGCCAATCAGCTCGGATGTGGACTGCCCATCTGTCTGCATCTCATTCATCTTGCTGAGGAACTCGCTGGTGCCAGACTTGGCGATGGTGCCCAGATTCTTAATAAGATCCTCCTTGGTCATACCAATGCCTGTGTCAGTAATGTGGAGCATGTTCTTCTCTTTGTCCATCTGAGGATAAAGACACAAATCAGCTTAGAGAAGAGCTCCATAGAGGCCTGTCTGGTGAAGAAAGATCAGTATAGCAAACTTGAATAGGGGTCCCATCCATTTACCTTGATTTTGATGGTCAGCTCCTCGTTTGCATCTAGCGCATCTTCATGGGTCAGTGACATCAGACGGATCTTGTCCAGTGCATCTGAGGCGTTGGAGATCAACTCCCTAAGGAAGATCTAGACCCCAGCCAACAGGAAAACAAGTCAGCATCACCAATCCTCTCTAATCACATTGAGTGACTGACAGACAGTACCCTGGTGTCAACCCACCTCCTTGTTCTTGTAGAGAGAGTTGATGATGAGCTTCATCATGCGATTGACCTCTGCCTGAAATACGTGTTTTTCAGACTTCTCACGGATCTCTTTAATCTGAGCTGCGTTCAGCCCATCCAGTTGGATGGCCTCCTCTTCCCTGTGTACACAAATGCAAAATTAGCTACAATAAAATGAACAAGGATTACCTGCATCAATATCGCCTGATATCAACGACCACAGGGCTCATTGCTGGCTCGTAAAAGTAGACAACCATTTTAACACAGGATGGTTTTTTACAAACCCATGAAGAGACCCATATCATGTAGATTACTCAGTGTTGGTGTCAACATAGGGCAATGTCATAATACACATTTAGCTGGGGTAGTGGAGGCTTATGTCACATCGACCCGTCAAAAGTTCTGTGATGTTGACACTGTACGGTCATGTAGCAGATTGAACCCTGTCCATGAACTTGACCTCTCAGTGTACACAAAACATCACACAGACAGTAACTCCTAATTGGCAAATTGTCGAACAAATTCTACCACAATGTGAACCGTAACCTACCTTTGCACCACCTCATCATCCGTCTTGGACCCATCCCTGCTTTTACCAAGATCCTCCTCCATTGTCCCATCGATATCGAGTTCATCCTCTGCCCTAACAGATCCTGGGGGAGGGAAATGTCATAGATGCATTGAAGAAACACGTTGCGGCCATTACAGTTAATTTACTGTAAACCATCAGCATTCAAGTGCATAGCACATCGGGGACAATCAACGTTAACAAGATAGCAATAGGAAAGGTGGGTCTGAGTTACACCGGCTAGCTAGCAAGAGAAGGAAACTTCCAGAAACACGCGAGGAACCAGCAGCCTACATAGCTAGCTTGTTAAAATGCTTTGTTACTACTGTACCAAGTCCCTCACTAAATGGCAGGGCTGACTATGTCTAACAAGTTAAAAAAAAACACATAAAAAAACGTTCGGCTTGCTAACCTCATGAATGGCTAGTTAGTGGAAAGATGCTAGCTGGTCATTTTTTTTAAATCTATGCCTAGCTAGCCTTCCGGCTAGCGTTGACTATATAGTGGCAAGCTAGAAAATCTCAGATACTCACCAAAAGATAACAGGGCACACAGAAGACCTAATACCCAAAGCTGTTTCATTTTGAGAAAATTATTAAACTGTTTCTTAACGCTTGCCTTGTGAGACAAAAGCCAGAGCACGCACTAAGAATGACAGGCTGCCTGTTTCTCAACTAAACCCCCCCTTAATTAAACCCACTGAATCCACCAATGGCAGGACACCACGCACAAACCCCAGCCAATTGCAGGATAATCCACATGACATTTCTCCCAATCGAAGTTCTTCTGTACAACTTCATACACGAAAATCGTGGCTCGTGATCATTGGCTGAAGAATAAATATTCAGTCAATTTAGGATTGTGAAATTAATTATTGTTCATATGTTGCTTTTGGTCAGTAAATCAAACAATTGTCATGACATGCATTGGCAGGGTTACTGAAAAGCAACGGAAGAGTTTATAGATTATGATTATTGTAGGTTAAAACACTGACACAACTCTGCTGGGTCATCACGACATTTTCAGACGATTTTTTCTGATATCAGTCATCTGAAATAATAGTTTCACGTAGAAACTGTGGCTGAAGTAGTTGAAAATCAGCACCCTGGGTGGATCGTTGTCTACTTGATAAAAATATTAAAGATGGCCTTAGTTTGTATTAGCCATGTATAAATGCTTATGAGAGTAGCCCTTGTAAAAAGAAAACCACAAAAACAAGTAACAGTTACATGTGTAGGAGCTTCTTGAATTTGACATTTGCCCAAACAGGTGCACGAGTTCAAGGATCAAGGAAAATTGTGAATTATGATTTAGGCTACTGTGCTTGCTGACATTACGTTTGGAAACAGGTCAGGTTTTGCATCCCTGTTTCCTTTACTAGAGCGTGGTTCTTAAAGAAGATGCATAATCATAAGATATAGATAGATATAACTAAATTCATTTGATTTGTAACGCGCTCTTCATTCATAAGAATCTCAGAGTGCCAAATGCACTCATTGTATAGGCTAATAACCTATACAATGAATATGAACGTATATCCTAATTTGGTTTCCATGCCTTTCACCTCACTTCGGGAGTCAGAAAAAAAGTATTTTCAGCTTTTTTGCTCAAGTGAACGTTTCTCTCGACGGTAGCTCTGATTGTAGTTTTATCCAGGAAGTGACGTCTGCAGTGACTTCTGGGGGCACACGATTGCTGTATTTACAGAAAGTGATTCCTCGTGCACCTGACAGAAACGCACAACCTCGCGGGGGTATCCACAACCCAAAGGGGACGATAGCCATGACGCCCTTAACTTTGACCTGTTCATGTCTTTTAAGGAAAAAGGATTGCTTACAGAAGGCGTTTATTTACTGCAATGTCTTACACACGCAGAGCGGCTTACCATGGAACTTTAGCAACAGAGCGCCGTGGATGGCTGGATCAGGTCGGAATTTCAGTGCCATGTCTACCGGAGTCGGGCAGGTGTTGGCACAACATCAACCCCTTAAAAACTACGCGGCAACAATGTGTACCGGTTCCGCAGGTGGTCAAGACTTGACCAATTGGTTATGGTCTGTTTACAACGAGACAAAAAAACAAACAGAAGGTATGGCTTGAGTGGTAAAAGGCAAACATTCTCGTGTGCACAGTTCTTATTTGTGCTTAATAGAGTCCTTGAACGTATGTTGACGGACATCTCACCTGATAGCTATCAAATCAGAAGCAAGCAGCTAATGTAGGGTGACGGTGTCATGCGTTGTTGAGACAGTCCCATACAGATTCCGTAACATGATTCGTTGGAACCTCATGCAGGATTGACATGACCTACATGTTGTTTTTCACCGTGATAGATTTGTTTGCGTGTTGGGGGCTTTTGAGACAAATGCACTGAAACATAGGGGGCTAAGGCTATTGTCAGTAGAATGCGGACAGATTCTGGAAAATCAAGCTTTACTTGCTCTACTTAAAGATGCATTGAAAGTTGGTTTTTCAATGGGAAGGCCCCCAGGTCCATGTTTTTCCTTCTGTTGCAGCATGTAAATTGGTTTCCCCCAATTCAAGTTTGACATATCCACAACCAATTAATTGCAAACAGCTGACTAGAATGTTCTCCTTATTCCTTCCAGACTTGATTCCAGTAATAACAAAGAACTCAGTCGACCCTGACACCATATTTGCCAACAATGAGATGAGCCTGCAGGATATAGAGATCTATGGGTTTGACTATGACTACACCCTGGCGTTCTACTCCAGCCACCTCCACACCCTGATTTTCGACATTGCTCGCGACATCCTAATTCAAGAACACAGGGTCTGTTCCTCTTTTTGTTTTTCTCACTGACACAGGACAGACACCATAACTACAGTATACACACAGACAGGATCCATCTCCTTCACGTAACCCATGATAATCTGTCATATCGAAATTACTTTAAAATGAGTGAAAGGAATGTGTTGATGTCGACCCTGGCAGGATGGTTGTGTCTTGAATCATCGTTTAATAATTATGTTTTGGAGTGTAAGCTACAAATCGGAGACACTTCTAAAACAGCTTTCTTGTGTCCTAGTATCCTGAGGGTCTGCGAGAGTATGAATACATACCAAATTTTGTTGTGCGAGGACTCCATTATGATGTCCAGAAGGTGTGTATGAGCTTTGGTTCTTTTTTAGTTCTCGTTTATTACTTTTTACAACTTTAGCATTATGTTGAAACAAAACAATATAATCTGGGTTCCTCTGTTGTCACTTCCAGGCATTACTGATGAAGATTGATGCGTTCCACTACATCCAATTGGGAACAGTATACAGGTATTTAATTGTATCTAGATCCGTGTTAGCATATAGTAGAAAATGCTTACTTTTTCTTATGGTGGTTTAGAAGAAAAAGGTTTGGTGAAACATGTTCTGATTTCTTTCGTAGGGGTCTTCACCCAGTGCCCGACCAGGAAGTAGTGGCCATGTACGAGGGTTCACATGTCCCTCTAGAGATAATGAGTGATTTCTATGGAAAGGTAAGAATTCTGCCCCATGCCTAGCTACCCAACTTATGTCATATGTCAGAATTATCGAGCTCAGTGAAGTCAGGACCCTATTCGAGAAACACCCGTGTCGGAAAAATTTAGGATGTAACGTTAGATTCAGAAAATACTGGTGCTTGGCAGTCCTTGTTAGTAGAGAACCCCCTCCCCACATGACCTATAGATGACACTAGGCTTACGTAAACAAACTGACCTAGGTTGACCATTTTCATACTGGAGGTGCAGATAAGGTGTTTAACCTTATCTGTGTTGAGGGAATCATATGGTCTACCTCTGGGATTGATCACATTGACAGCTGATATTGAGGGGAGGGGACTTCTCATTATTATGTTTAAATGGTCTTACATGAAGACTTGTGACCTAGACAACTTTGTAACCGCGATCAAACTTGTCTCCTTGCTGGCATTAAACTAATGTACTTTCTTTGAATCGGACGACTCTGTGCATTGCTTGATAAAGAAACTATCCTAACAACCTGTTATTTACCTTTTGTAAGAGTTCAAATCCCACGTAGCTCATGGAAGTAAAGTTCCATTTGGCAGTGCAGTGCAGGTTCCATTCCTGCATTGTTATGTAAATGTCCTTGCGGGTTTAGTCCCACACCCGCTCTCTCTTGTTAGATAAAAGCATGCGCTAAATGAATAAATGTAAAATTTTAATGCAAATTCTGAAACATCTTATCTTTTCTAATTAAGCTTTTGCCTTCGTATCTCCTGTACCTCTTCCAGAGCTCCCATGGCCACGCAATGAAACAATACATGGACATTTTCTCCTTACCAGAGATGACCCTGCTGTGTTGTGTCAATGACTACTTCATGAAGCACAACATCGACTATGAGCCTGTCCATCTCTACAAAGATGTTAAGGTAAGGGTTTACCGTGGTCCTTCATGACAATGGGGTTGCAGTTATACTTGTCTCCAGTTGGTGGAGGTTAAAGCGTTTCGTGGCTTGTTGTGACGTGTGTTGTTATTTGTGTACGGTATGAGGAGTGCAGTCGTAATTTTAGCTGTGAAAATGGCCGTCTAATTTTAGAGTAGAGAGCTCGTCTGCACCATCTGTGTGTAGTCTCTGGTGGCTCTGCCTCTTCAGAGATGGAGGCAGGGCTCTGCCTCTTCAGAGATGGAGGCAGGGCTGCAGATGGAGGGGGCTCTGCCTCTTCAGAGATAGAGGGAGGGCTGCTGCGCTGTCCCTTTGAGGAGCTGTCAGCATAGTTCTCATCTGCACACTGTGGCAGTTCTGACAGGTTGCTGTCATGAAAAACCTCTCACTTTTTACTGGTGTGTGTGTGTGTGGTGGTGGGGGGGGGTCTACTGACTGACGATTATCTAAATTCAGTGTACTAGCAATTCGCTTGCCTGCCAGTTGATACTGATGTGTTACCATTCTAAATATACTCTAGACTAAATTTAACTAATTTAATCTGTTTCAGAATCTGAATTAATCTAATGTATCATTCTCTTTCTGTTCACAGAGGGCGATAGGACAGGTCCATGTGAAGGGGCTCATGTATCGAGCTGTCGAGGCAGATATTGGTATAGGCAACAATGAAATGCTGTGTGTTCTTAAATTTGTATTATATTTGGTATACAAATATCCTTAAGAGACTTCAGGGTCAATGGCATCGTTCTTGTAAGAAGTTCCCTGAAATTCCTTTGAAATGAGTCTGACTCAGAGAGCTTTGTTTGCACTTTAATCTTTCCTTCTCTCTCTCTCTCTCTTTCTCTCTCGCTCTTTGTAGAGAAATATATTTGCTATGGTGAACAGAGCCATGCTGTACTGAAGAAGCTCTATGAGAATGGCAAGAAGATGTTCCTTATCACCAACAGCCCCTTGGACTTTGTGTAAGACCTGTGTGAGAAGTGTGATTTGGCAAGCAGAACTACACTTTCAGCTTATTAATATGCTGCCTTGTGACCAGTGACTCTGTTTATTGAAGTCCCTGGAGCTTCAAGTGTTTGGCCTGAGTTGCTACAGTGTTCTCCAAATTATTTGGATAGATACAGCAAGCAGGAATGGAGGCCAAAATACTTTTGTCTAATTCACAGCCCCCTACGAGTTCTCTGTGGAGCCAAGCAATGTGCAAACAAGAAAGCCTGAATACATTAGGCATTACCAAAGCCCAGTGGTCTGAATCAAAAGATATTCACCATGTCTGTGTTTAGATTTGTATCTGTTGTTAAGCAGTTCGTGAGAAAACAGCAATGTCAACAAAATAAAAGATGACATAGTATATAGAACTGGTGATAAATTACCCTCGTAATTAGTCTGCAGATATTGCGCCTAACAATTGTATTTATGCTTTTTTCATGATTTTCTGTACTTTTTGGTTTCTCAGTAACCGAGGGGATGAACTACATGGTCGGAAAGGACTGGCGGGACCTGTTCGAGGTGGTCATCGTGCAAGCTGACAAACCCGGCTTCTTCAACGACAGGAGGAAGTAAGCCTGTGAACTGCCAAATGGCTTAAAACAGCTATTTTGAACAACTCTACATTTGCATAATTGTGAAATACATTGTTAGATGTCTTTATATTTATGCTCTGTCGTCCCTGGTAGGCCTTTCAGACGAGTCACAGACAAAGGAGGTCTTCTGTGGGACAGGATCCATCGGCTAGAGAAAGGGCAGATATACAAACAGGTACAGGCCTGTCCATTTAACAGCTGAGGTATTACATGTTGACCATGGAACTCTCGACTTCCAAAGTCTATCCCCCCATGTTGTGGTTTTGTC
Organism: Mallotus villosus; assembly: GCA_903064625.1. Lineage (NCBI taxonomy): Eukaryota > Metazoa > Chordata > Actinopteri > Osmeriformes > Salangidae > Mallotus > Mallotus villosus. The sequence goes on along the minus strand of CAEFZP010002343.1, from coordinate 158,573 downwards.
TGTGTGCTTCAGGGGAACCTGTATGAGTTTCTGAGATTAACTGGATGGAGGGGGTCAAAGGTGCTGTACTTTGGAGATCACATCTACAGTGACCTGGCTGTAAGTATCAACCAGTTATTAGATATAACATACACACACAGAAAAGTTTCATTTTCAGCACATTTGTTCATCTTAACTTGGTTATTATATCATCCATTGGGAAATCGATTTTTTTTATCAAGATTTTCATTTGACATACTTTCAGTGCAATGTTTGAGAATATCATAACTGGTGTCCAATCTTTCACCACCACCCTGAAGGACCTGACCCTGAAGCACGGTTGGAGGACTGGAGCCATCATCCCAGAGCTGAGGAAGGAGATCAAGATCATGAACACGGAGGAGTATGTTCACATGATGACCTGGTTGCAGGGCCTCACCGGACTCATCGAACGCATGCAGGTGAGCAGATAGCACGCACAGCGTCTTTGTGTGTGCTGGCGTGCATTCAGATCCGCTAACTCGAGCATTTGTGCGAGAGCTACCATTCACTTGTGTATAATTCACACGCTTCCTCATACACAGGTACACAGGGACCCAGCATCTCAAGCCGTTGTCCAGGAATGGATTAAAGAAAGAGAAGCCATGAGGTACAGAAATGGATCGAAGAAAGAGATACCATGAGATATATGATCTTCTTCTGTAGACCATCACATACTTTAGAGACTTAACTGGAGAAACCCAAGATAATCCTGTTTATTCAACCACTGATATATTATCTGCACTGGTTCAGTCTTTGAAAGTGCTAACAAGTGTAATTGTTAGGATGTAGAAGTCAATGGAGAGCACCATTTGAGCTTACATTATTTATGTTGTTGCAGGTCGCAGACAAAGGACATCTTCAACGCTCAGTTCGGGAGTCTCTTCCGGACGTATCACAACCCCACCTACTTCTCCCGCCGCCTCTCACGCTTCGCCGACATATACATGCCCTCCATCAGCTGCCTGCTCAACTACGACTTCCAGCACACCTTCTTCCCCCGGCGCACGCCCCTGCAGCATGAGTCTCCCTTCTGGCCCGAGCAGACCAGTGCCGGGGCCATGGACATGCCCTTCCAGACCCACAGGACCAAATCTGAGTAGGGTAGAGTAGGGTAGAGGAGGGGGAAGATTCTGGGTGCCATTCCCCAGACTTCACCTGGACACGGAGCACAGACATGGAGATGAGTACTGCACTGACATGTACAAGCCGTCTCCACTGCACCCTCATAAATACTTTACATCAGAAAATCGTATAACCTGATAATGTGAACTGCAGCATCTGAACTAACTCATATATGTAGTTATCAGACGACTTGAATAGTATTTTAACAGTGCAAGGTTTTACTATGTAGATTGAATCTACTGTGTCTATGTTGCTGTAAACAATCCTTTAGTACCAGAAAGAAACCCTCGCACCTATTTTGCATGTCTTTTATATTGGTATCAAGCAAAGGTAAAAGTAGAGAATTGATCACAACGAAATACATCTTTTTTATTTATTTACGTAATGTGTAGACTTCTTTGCACAGTTTAGGTCATTGTTTGTACCGGGAGGTAGAAGTGGAGGCTGGTGTGGTGGAGGCTGGTGTGGTGGAGGCTGGTGTGGTGGAGGCTGGTGTGGTGGAGGGAACAACAAACAATTATTCACTTGATTTTAAGATATTTTATATAAACGGACAGTATTTACTTAAAACTTCTGTACAATATAGATGGTCATATATTGTTGAGGGACGTTAAGGTGCCTGTGTGCTGGAGGCCTGTATTTGTGTATCTATACCTGAGGAGTGAGTTTACTCGACCTTCATTTGGTATAAGATTTTCTGATATCATCGTTGCTGCTTTCTCCTATTGTATTCGTACTGTATCTTGCCCTGTTTAAGACTGTCTTTGCCCTTCATGATGGATCTGTCCTTTCTTTGTTGAGATTTGTGTGAAGTTAAACAACTATATTATATGAATAACTCCACTTTCTAGTACAAACTCAATTGCCTTAAGCTTTTCGTCAATGAAACTAAAACTGCAGAATGTTTATGCTTTAAGACAAATACCAGTAGTTTTGTTTGTGTGTACCATCCGGTCCATAAACCTAAATGGTTTAGGTTTATGGACAGTTCTTGAAACTGTAGCTCTACGGAGACTACTGGCCCTTCCAGTTTAAACATGGACTGTTAATTTAATTAAACTATTTTTTAGGAAAAGGACATACGGTATATATTGAAAATGTCTGTTTTATATGCAAATATAAAACGTATTGTTTTTTGCTTGTTTGTTCCTTATCAGACTTTTCTGTCAAGCTAAAGCATTGATTTATTATGGATATAATAATTTGAATGACTTATTTGCACAGAAATGTATGAACTGAATTTCTTCAGTATTTTGTAGGGAAACTATTAAAAAGTAGTTTAGAGCTTTCGTTTTGGAAGAAAAGGGAAACATTATAAAGGTGGAAAATGTGGACAGCTTTTGTGTTACGTACATTCTATGGATTTTGGAATGAGTCCAATTTATTAGAAGTGTACTTTTGTCATTATTTATTAAAAATATTACTTGGGCAGAATCTCAATGCATTATAGCACTTTCTTTTTCATTATTTGTCTATATATTTAGACAAAATCGTTTTATCTCTAGGTTTTACCAAACATGTACCATTGACCTGTGTCTGAATATGCCTTTTCTCAGTTACTTCTACATTGGATGTTAAAAATCACAACACCAAATTAATCTCAGATTCTGATTCGTCATGTAATCCTCGTGGATTTATTTTCTAATCCTGCAAATCATTTTAGGGGCAATTAACTAAATTGCTTTTGTGTTGGATTCAGAGGTGCTCCATACAACAGGTGCTAAATCCATGCATTTAAAGACCTATCTAACATGGATCAGAAATGATAAGATCGATGACGTTCAGCTCCTTGGGTGAGCTGGGATCTCAGGCAGTCGAATGGGAAGCTGCTCCAGGGTTGACCCAGTTGAGAGTAGGTACCATGGACAGCAACACCACATCTTGGAGCGTCGCTCCAACCCTTCTGGTCACCGGAGTCCCTGTGGCGCCTACTATTTTTCCACGGGTGGGCTACAGTATCATCTCGTATATCATGTTCATCAACACAATATTCTCCGTCTTTAACAATAGCGTTGTGATAACTGTCATGTTGAAGAATCCAAGTTTGATCAACGCCATGAATCTGATCATCTTGAGCCTCGCTGTGTCCGATTTAATGATTGCCTTGTGTGGATCCTTAATTGTCACCATCACCAACTATCATGGGTCTTTCTTTCTTGGAGAAAGGGTCTGCACTTTTCAAGGATTTGCTGTCAACTATTTTGGTGAGTGAACACATTTCTCAGTATAGCTTTAATCATGTGATAATCTGATTATTTGAATTTAATATATTTGCAGCTAATGCACCCTTAGTTTTTTGTTTGGAATTATTGTAGATGCTCATCATCATCACAGTCAAAGTAATAGGAATGACAAACCTAAATTGTTGGAAAGTGTTGAGTGTTGAGTGTTGTTGGAAAGTGTTGAGTGACAGTTGACCTGTCTCAAAATAGACCAAGATACTATACTACCTTCATGGATGAGAATGATGGCATATCCTACTACAACTATTATCCCAACATGAGGAGACTCACAACAGATCTCTTCTTCTTGTATTGTAAACAAAAGGACTTTTGTTTGTTTTTCCCTCCCATAGGTTTAGTGTCTCTCAACACCCTAACGTTGCTGGCATATGAAAGGTACGTCGTGGTGTGTAGGCCCATGGCTGGCTTCAAGCTGAACGTGCGGAGGAGCAGTCATGGATTACTCTTGGTCTGGCTCTTCTGCCTGTTCTGGGCCGTAGCCCCCCTGCTGGGCTGGAGCTCCTATGGGCCTGAGGGGGTGCAGACCTCCTGCTCCCTGGGCTGGGAGGAGCGCTCCTGGAGCAACTACAGCTACCTCATCCTCTACACCCTCCTCTGCTTCATCCTGCCGGTCATCATTATCATTTACTGCTATAGCAAGGTCCTGGCCTACATGAAGAAGGTACCGGGGTCTGCGTCTCCGATGGGCCGACGGCGAGTCTGTTATGCCCACACATACTGATAGTGACCACTTTCTCTTATCCAAGTCTGTCTATGGTTGTGTACAGTTTACCTGATTCTTAAACACTTTGCCATGAACAGAGCTTTTTCCACCCCCCCCCCTCCTCTTTCCCCAGCTGAACAGGAGTGTGGAGCTCCAGGGAGGACAGCTGTGTCTAGAGGAGAACGAGAAGGCCGTCCGTATGGTGACGTTCATGATCGTTGCCTTCTTCATCTGCTGGCTGCCCTACACGGCCCTGTCTGTGGTGGTCGTGGTGAATCCGGAGCTCCACATCCCCCCACTTGTGGCGACCATGCCCATGTACTTTGCAAAGACCAGTCCTGTCTACAACCCTATCATCTACTTCCTGAGCAACAAACAGGTATATCTGCATCTTTGAAATTGTTGGTTTAGTACCCAAATAATTTGTGTAAATACATTGTCATGAATTTATGAATCATGGGTTGAGAATGTGTTTTAGAGGTTTCTTAAAGGTGTGTCGTGATAGGATGTGTCTGTCTAACCGGCAGTTTCGGGAGGCTACTCTGGAGGCACTATCATGTGGACAGTACATCCCCCGTGGTCCTGTCAGCAAAGGAACTGGTATGATCTCCATGAGCAGGAGCAGAATGAACCATGGGGCCAGTCCAAACAGCAAGGTGCTGCCTATGTGATTCTTCTCTTCAACACAACCAAGAAACTGCCATAGTTGTCAGGGTCTGTTTCAGCTCTACAATGTTTGAAATTGCAGAGGGAAATCTACAGTAACTTTCTGGCAGAAAGCTGCCAAAATAATTGGAATTTACTGATTACAAGCTGTAGGTAAAATGCAGTTATTTTGTGAATATTTACTGTATTTTTGTATAGAAATGTTCACTACTGGTTACCATCTCTAGATCTCACAGTTTGGTTAAGTCTTGTAAATGCTTCTGTGATTAGTAACTTATTATTTTGTTTACAATGGTTCTTTTGCTTTGAGAGACACATTTTCCACAAGTCAAACAGACATATTTTCTAATACACATGCCAGATGGGAACAGCTGAGAAATGGCCGACTTATATGAGCTCTTTTTAAACATCTTCCTTTGAGTGTTAGGATTTGAACCTACGACCTTCTGAAAATGTTGAGCAAGACCCGAGGATGAGCGAGACCAAGGCTCTTCAACACAAGTTCTTCACAGAGGCGTCTTCTACACAAGTGTATGTACGGGTGTGTGAAAGTGCGTTTGTACTGCACTGAACAGGTGCATATGTGTTACTGCAAGCAGTGCTTCAAACACGGTTGCTATTGATGCACAATAAAAGAAGAAACTACGTTTTTCCTTATCTTCATGTTTATGAGCCTTTGACCACAATTTTAGCCTGGAATATACATACATTCATTGTATTTAATGGGGGAATTGCAATTCTTACATTTGGGAGATATTGACATCATAAGATATTCAATTTTCTTATTAAAAGGGTGATTTTGTGCATGGGATGATACAACTTCATAGGACTGATGCTGTAATTCCATCTAAACTTTAGGCAAAGTGATTTCCACTGCAAGGGAGTTTTTTGTTTGCAGAATATGCTATTGTTGAGGACTACTGTCATATTTCTAAATGGATTTAAAAGGGCTGTGATCAACAAAGTGTGAGAGAACATTACACGGCCCAGATCTAATCCCAGATTTGGCATTGCCTGTAAGATTAAAATGTTCATTCAAAGAGCCTTTCCAATTTTTATCTATCTCCAACAAATAGGATTATAAAACTTCATGCTGTAATCCAATATAATGGTTCATCTTTTTATTCCCTTGGTTGTTTAGATAACTTCCACACAGCCACCTGGTATGGCTAATACAATGGATGCCATTTATGCAAGTATAGTACATTGATTCTAACTAAATGTCAAGCAGTGGCAGGGATTTCACTTGTCAGATCCCTTATCAGAAATCAAAATGATCAAAATGAAATCAATTCAGCTTTCTGGGAAAATAGGCAAACGTGTTAATGAGTTTGATTAACAGTAAGGGTTCCCTGATGAGTTGCGATGCGGGGTGTTAATTGAATGGGAGGACATTGTGCGTCACCTGTCATGGCAATGGATAATCGGTGTAATAAATGCACTTCAACTTGATCTTTGAGTCGTTCAACAAGTCCGCCAAACAATGTGGATTTAGGAATATTCAGAAAAGGTATATTCAAAATACAGTCAATAACTGGGAGATGAGATCTGTTTCACTGGATTATGGGAATATTACAAATTGGAAAGATTACTCTGGCATTGCTTTTTTAACAGCGAACAGTGCGGTCCTGCTCTTCACCTCGTGTGTGGGTATCGCGGCAAACTTGTTCGTTATTTTAGCAGTGTACCACCAAAAATCACTGCGTACTTGGAATAATGCTCTACTGGTGAATCTAGCTGTCATAGACATTTTTCGTTGCGCAATTGACTGTCCCATTCTTCTAGCAATTATTTTGAATAACCAACAAGGCTATGTTGATGGACTGTTGTGCGATGCTCAAGTAGTCTCTTTTTCCTTCAGTTTCTGCATTCAGTTGCTTACCTTAGCAGGTATAAGTGCAGAGAGATATCAGGCCATTGCGCGCCCTTTTCAGACAAAAGAACGCCGAACAAGGGTTTTAATAATGATTCCCCTCACCTGGTCCATTGCCATCCTTGTGGCAGTTTTTTGTCTTACATCAATGAAAGACTCACCTGTATATGTACAATGCAGAGGTCTAGGCGTGGAAAATCTCCCCTCATATGACACCTTTGGACAATACATTTTACTTCCGCTATGGTCAGTTTGTTTTGCGGTCATCATTGGATTCTATTCTCGGATTTTTGCAATAGTAAGAGCACACGGTCGGAAAATATTTGACAAAGGTACTGTCCTTAAACAGGGAAAAAGTAAAGAAAAGAAAGAGGAAGATGACTCAAAGGTCAATAAAAAAAGTCAAGAGGAAGTCCATGATAAAAACGTGCAAACAAATGAGAAGACCGTAAATCTGGAGCAGACAGTAGGACTAGAGAAGACAGTAAGTCTAGAGCAGACAGTCAGTAAGGAGCAGACTGTAGGACAAGAGCAGCAGGTGATGCCAGGTGAAATAAAGGCATCTCATACAGATGCTCCAGCTGATCCCATTAACTCTCCTTGTAAAAACACCAAAAGTCCGAAGCGTGCAGGTGTGACATTCAGGGAAGGGGCGCTCACAGTCATTGATTTGGACGAGGGTTTGACAGCTCCCTCAGAGCGCCTGGAGGTCAGTGAGCTTGAGCAGCAGCCTGTTGTTAGCTTTGAAGCACAAGACGTTGTAGCTTTACCTGGAAGGGAGACTGAAGCCATACAGTCTGTTACGATTAGTGCCCCGGATCAAAACGAGGACGTGGATGGAGCTGTCTGCATGATGCCATCAATGGCCAGCAAAGAAAGAGCGAATAAAAAGAAGGAGGGTAAAATGGCCAAGCGCTCTGGGTACATTATTCTCACTTTCCTCATATTTTGGATACCATTGATAGTAATGATCCTGGTGAACTTTTTTATCAACAGAGAGAAAAATGCTGGGGTAAGTCTGATTGTAGTGCAGCATGCAATGTATGCCTTTAGAAATGTTTTGAGAAAAAAGTAAAATATTTAGTTTGATTGGTCTTTTAAACTACTACCCAGACCATGTAAAGTAATTTAAGTGATTCAGTTATAATAGTTGTGTAGTTTGACACACAACAGCCATAACAAAAGTAAAACCAAATAATACCGTTGCTATTTCAAGATTGACATGGACATAACTTAGCCGGATAAACTAGTATCAGTACAGTTTATGTTCCAACAAAGAAACAAGTCAATCAATGAAACAAATGAACAGGAGGCCTACATGTCCATTCCCCTCCTCAAAATTTCTCTGGTGATCGCCGGCATGTGTGTGTGTTCTGCCGCTCCCTGCACACTTGTGTGTGTGCGACACAGTTGTAAGATCAATCAAGGTTTCTTCTTCTACTGAAGCAAAATTCCAAGCTGCCAATCAACTGCAAATTTGCATCTACAGCCATAGAAACCTCATAATTGGTCGTAAGGTTTGGGCGACAAACTCAAGAATGCGCTGCATTTGAATGTTTTATCCCTATTTTCATGTTTCATATATCCAACTTTACAGGACGGTTTAAGAGGTGGGAGACTTGCCTTGGGCACATGAAACAATATCGGTTCTTGATCAGCGAGGTACAAAATGCAGTGAAAGTGACTCAAAGTTTGATGCTTTACATTCTGTTAACTCTTCTTCTTCCAGATGAATATCATTGAGGATCTAGAAGTTCTCTCTGTCTCTGTTGCCTGTGTGACGTCGGTCAGCAACCCAATAACCTACGCTGTAGTCAACCCTCAGTTTAGGACAGTGTTTTATACGTTCAGAAATAAATGTAAATCCTTTTTTTCGGGGTAGACTTCCCCTGTAGGATGGGTGTTCCAAATAAAATTGAATTTATACATCCATATTCATCCCTTTCATTTTTGCCCTAATGCCAAAATATGTTTTATTCATGTATTTAAAAAAAATATATAGCATGTTCTTGTCATTTCAGAATGTGCAGAATGTGCACACCAAAATGCCTGTAGTTTGGTAGCGGGCTCTCAGGTGGGTACGTCACATGTTCTCAGTAGTTAACAAACACAGGAAGGTGTCATCTGCTGTGAGACATGAACCAGTGAGAACTCAGGCACAGCTCTTATGTAACCGACAAGACCTGCTTTCTGCCTCTGAGGGCCTGAAGCCCTGGACCAACCGCTGGGTCTGTCAGGCCCTCACATGCCCTAAAGCTCCACCAGGGGAGGAAGGTCCTCATTACTACCCCACTGTGTGGGTGTCATCTGGGCTCCATGTCCCAGCAGGCTGCATGTTACACAACCATTATCAGACCAGAAAATACACGGAAGGAACAAACAGACACTGCAGATATATAGGATGTTTTTTTCTGTTTCATAGAACGATTTATTATTCTAGCCACCGCACCAAATGCACAATTTGTTATAATTTTTAGCTTCTTTTTATTCTAGATTTTGTCCTTAACAAGATAAAAGTAAAAACCAATTTACTCATAACTTTAAATCACGACTCCATCACTGATCTCATTATGTTGTCACATACAAACCTCCAAGAGGAAGGAGACACATCATAATGGGATAACAACTGAATTCTGCAATGACAGCATGCAAACCCTCAATTCAACCAGTTATCAACAGACAGAAATATGTGAACAACTGTAAACTAAACCTTGAAAACAGGAATAAACGTGTTTCATGAAGATAAACATAGATATTTACAACTTTTACAAAGAAATGCACCAAGGAGGTATCTAAACAGTGACATTTACCAAGTCTCGTTTTTCAAAGATTCTGTGAATGGTTGTTAGATTATTTAGAAAGTTATAATCTTCAAACATTTAAACTGAGAGGGTAGCCTAATCAGGGTTCTGTTAGTGCTCTTTACTAATTACCAGAATGTTCTACTTCTAGCTGATGACTAGACCTTGCAGCTTTAAGGTGAAATACACAGATATTTCTAAGAGATGGCTGAACATACAAGAAGGGATTTGTTTTCATATTGGGTCCCTTTTATTATCTCCAACATGTGTTTTCGATTCTCACTTCCACATTCACGAACATTTCTGGGTATGGAAAAAGACCAGACTCAAACTCATTTTAACCAGTTCCTAATATTCATAGTGGCTATTCATTCCAAACAGTGGATGTTGACATTGTACAGTATCTGAATTTACAACAACGATGGAACTATCCGTTTAATCTAGTAGATTAAGGACAATCTCATATGCTTTGTGTGTATATATGCCTTGTGTGTGTGATTTAGTAATGATAAACATGTTCATATAGACAGATCTATTATTCACAAGGATGGTCTGCACTGATTGAATGCACGTGTGCTTTGTCTTGAGTTTGTCATTAGATGTCTAGGTTGACCTTCACACAAGAAACGGACTGACAACTTCAAAAAATAGTCGCCCCTTCCCCCCCTTAAGTTAAAAGACGACATGTAGAACTACATTTACATCTTCAAAAAATAAATCTCTTCTTAGTGTTTTTTTTTCTTTTCATCAGGCAACAACGATTGTTTTCGAAATGTTAAAACCCTGTTGCCTTCCTTATCTGGGAAGAGCCAGGCTTCTGGGTCCCTTTTCTCCAAGGCAGACAGTCCTACAACGCTAATCCCATACAGAGGCTCTGTATTAGAAAGGAGAGCCAGTCAAACAGTGACCTCTAACACAGTGATAATCACTCTTCTGGCAGGTTTATGCTCAAGGGTCTCTCTTCATCTCCCCGGCACCTGGTTATTCTGAAGACCATTTAGCCATACAGACAGGCGTGACACCTACAAGGCGGAGACTCTGACGATGTTGCTCTGACAGTAGACGGTAGAACTGGTGGTGCCGTCTCTGTCGGATGACATCACCACTGGGGCGGGCAGGCAGGGGGTGATGTAAGGTTGGTCGCACTTCAGCTGGACCGCTTCAACATGTTTGGCGTTCAGGCTGGACCGACTGCACAGGACAGAATGGGGACAAAAGGGTGAGAAATACGTGCGCACGCCTGTATATGTGTGTGTGTGTTTGAGAGAAAGTGTGTTTGAGAGAAAGTGTGTTTGAGAGAAAGTATGTATGTGTGAGTGAGATAGAGAGATGAGAGAGAGAGAGGCTACCTATTGGCCAGCGGTCTCTCTCTGATCTGGATGGTGCTGAGCTCCTGGTTGTTGGAGTGGGGCAGGCTGAGGCTCTTCCTGCGGCTGCGGCGCGAGCAGCAGGACGAGAGGCCGTGAGGAGACGAGGACAGGGAGGACGAGCGGGAGCCCGCTTTGTTCACCATGGAGAGCTCCATGCAGTTGGACTCGTACGTCTGCTCGTCTACAAACTCGTGGTTCTGGAGGAGAAGGGGTGAAGATCAGGCAATAGGGTGACACATAAATCACGCTCGAGCGCATTACTTAACGGCCTACTGCGCTGTAATGACTAAAGATGTTAACGATATCTCCGGTAAAGGCAGGGCAATATTGTCGCGTATAAAGAAAAAAATGAATATCCTGGGAATATAATTACATTCCCCCAGATGCCCACATAAAGCACCATCTGTGATGCGATTTCCATCATTTTCTTGCTGATAAATGAGCGATACTTGAAGGTCAGGCTCCGTGTCGAGTCTCAACTCAGCCACCAGATGGCAGAGCGAGACAACACGCCGCTCCACAAAGCTAGTCACGACTCATCCTCTCCCATCTCATGTATACTGCACTGTATCATTTATAATGCACAGCAGAAGAGCTCCTGATGTAAACATGTAAGCTGGCATCAGAAGAGCAGGCCAGTTTTCAGGAGGTTTTTCCCCCGATCTCCAAACCTTTTACCGAGGAAAGACACTGATTTATGGCCCAAACGTGCAGAGGGGAGTCTGTCTACAGACTTCATATAGCAACATGTATAGAGCTCTATCACAGAGAACATTAGGTCGAGCTTTTATTTCGTTTAATTATACATGGAGTAAAATGAAGTGTGCTTGTCTGTTTTGAGGGCGTAATGTTAGAGGCTGGAGCAGCGTGTGTTATCTTTGGCATGCTGCCGATGGCTTTCTCTATAACACAAACCCATTTGGAGCTATTTTTAACTCTTACATGTAACACATGCAACAAGTCCTGGCATTTTAACCTGTGTATCCTGTCTATATTTGAAAGCTGTAACCGGGTAGATCACATATTGACGTGTAATATGTAATATATTGTTGTTATACAATACAAGGTACAATATTACATACTGTATTAGTGGGAAGAAGGTTTGCTAGTGGGTGGGTCTATTTACACTTTCTATTCGGAAAAAATACATACATTTAGTAGATGCTCTTATCCAGAGCGACTTACAGTAAGTACAGGGACATTCGCCCAGAGGCAAGTAGGGTGAAGTGCCTTGCCCAAGGACACAACATCATAAAGCACGGCCAGGAATTGAACCGGCAACCTTCTGATTAATAGCCCGATTCCCTAACCGCTCAGCCATCTGACCCCTTTTCAGCTCCCCCTATATATATGTAGAGGGTATAAAGTGTGTGTGTATGTGTGTGTATGTGTGTTCATACCGTGGTTTTCTCCAAACAGTGCAGCAGGTGGTGGTGATTGCTCTCAAGCGGGGCGTGGGACTTCCCAATCAGGACCTTTCCTGCCTCCTTGGAGGCCTTTGGGGGACACACAGGGAACAGAACACAGGGTGTAAGTGAGTCAGCGATGTGTGACCTCCTCATTAAGGGACGACAGGAGGGACGGACACAGTGCAGGGGACATTAGAGACACAACAGACAGGCAGAACACACAGCCCTGTGCAGAATCACCCAGCCTCCAGTGGACCTGCCAAGACAGTGATATTTTAGAAGTGCATAGACGTAAAAAGAAATATTAGTTGGTTATCCCTACAGGACTGGATTTGGTGGTAGAAGTAAAGAGCCGATTTCAGTCAGTCGAATTAGTCATTTTTTGTTTCAACAGCATCTGCATTCCTGGACTAAAGAGGGTCTCAAACACTTCACTGCTCAAAACAAAAACAAAATGAAAACACGCTGATGGATCTTGACTGATGTTATGACATACAAGTTAGTTTGAAATGAAGCCAGTAACTGGATGCTCAAACAGCAATGTGCAATGCACAACACAGAAACAAAGAAAAAACAGAGTTTAGAGGAGATGTAGGCCGGGTGGATGCCCTCCAAATAAAGAGAAGTTGCATATGAAATTTCTCCCGTCCCCTCCAAACCCTGTTGGACAGACATGCCGAGGTTGGTCATGACTCATGAGTTAGGGTGGTATGTAATACATCTGCTCCACCAGCAGGGGAAGCTGGAAAGTTGCCCCCTGGCACTCCTGCTGTGTGGTCAAACCAGAGAGAAAGAAAGAGAGCATGTCAATGCTGCAGCCCAGAGGCGTGAGTGGAGCCGTTAGATAGGACGAACGACCACAGTGAAGCACTGGAATGACGGCAGCCCCATGTGTAACGGACACGAGCAGCCCCTGCGTCGCGGCATGAGATGCCCCGTGTCGGGATGGGTTCAGAGCAGAGCGGCATGCACCAGACGCGCCAGGTCGGCCCCGCCAGGCGGCCCCGTTACCTCCTCCAGCAGGTCGTTCAGGAGCCCACTGTGTTTGTAGTGCATATAGGCGTTAGTGCCACGGCTCTTCGCTGCACGGATTTTAGCAATCCGTGTTTTCTGTTTGAACAAACACACTTCTGTTTAGGTCCCCCTCTAGACACAGTCTCTATGTGTCAGTTGGCTTGCCTTCGACTCAATGGCAGTATTCAGAGAGCCGTACAACCCCTTGTGTCCAGTGGACCGCTATAACGATGTGAGAGATGTTGGGCCTACATACTTCCATTGAGAGCACACCACAATGACTGGATCTGTGTCTTCCAGTCTCACAAACACACACAGGGACAAACAGTGATTTCAGGGGCTCCTGTGTGAAAAGCCACGTGTGTTAACGTCGCGGTGAGGTTGAAGCAGGAGGAGGAAGAGAGACGGCACCATACCTTCTGTGCTCGCCGTTTCTCCGCACGCTGACTCTGGTGGTAGATCCGACTGAAGTTTGACACGATGACGGGAACAGGCAAAGCAATGACCAGCACCCCACTCAGGGAACAGATGGATCCGAACACCTTCCCAACAATGGTTTTAGGCACCATGTCACCATATCTGAAACGCAGAAAAGGGACGATATAACCAAATATTCCTGGGGGAAATAATCAGTTAAAACAGGTAGTAAGGTAATTATTTATAAGAATTAAGGGAAAGCTAATATTAACATTGTGATGCTTACTCTGCTGACAGTATTGACTTTCTTAGCACACTGTAACTATAAATAGGCCTAAATATTTTTTGATGATGTTGGATATTTACTTCGTGTTCATGTGAAAAGTTATACATCTCATGTGGGAGCAAACAAATAGGGCTACTCCTGACAACTTTAGGGAGGTTGCTTGTTGGCCTACATTTCTTGTCCCATCACAAGGCCCCTCTTAAAACCATGTTTCATATATAATTACACACCTGCTCGCATAGGCCAAAGCTTTCACATGGTGACAAAACACCCCCCAGCTCCCTCATGGCCTCCGTGAGCCAACCCCTAGCGGTAGAGAGAGACAGGGAGCCGTGTTACGTTCAAAGAACGCAAAGTATAGGCAACAGCGGCATACCAAACCCAGAGGAGACCATGTTAAAGGTATCTGGGTCTCACCACAACAAAAAATTTCAATCCCACAGCTTCAGAAACGTGTGAGCTCATCTTGATACACAAAAACATGTGTAAGCAATTTAATGCATAATTTAAGAGCAAATAACCATTCTTTATCATGTTCAACATAGGCTCCCAACTGTCCAACTAAGCGCATCATTTTTCAACATCATTCACATGTTTGGAAGACATTTCGAATGGGCAGACGAAATGGAGTCCATATATCATATGGTACAGAATCGTCCCATTAGTAAGATTAATGCACCTGTCTTCGGTAAGGCGGTAAGACTGTCTACGCTCAATGTAAATCTAAAATAAAACTGTCTTCTGGATCTCTCCTATGCCCTCTCCCCTCCTCTGACTCCTCGGCCCCTCCAGCCCCAGCTCCAGCTTCGGGCAGTGTCCTGCCTCAAGTCCTCACACTGCCACAAAGAGTAAATAAACATTTCATGCCTTTCACTGTTTCAGGTCTGTGCAGGGAGGCGATCATAATTCTGCAACAACAAATAATGAGGCAGCATACTTCATTTCCTCCGAAGCAATTAATAGTGCGGGGCACAAACTTGAAAATTACCATAATTACTTGTACACCGCCCGTGTGGTCACGACTAGCCCTCAGTCAACGTATCATACCAGGAGGATACGTATACCAGCGCTAAAATTGTAAAATTACAGTAGCGCGGACAATTCTTCCTTATTTTCAAAATGCCACAACATATCCGCCAGCAAGTCGCCAGTTGGCTGGGATACAGGTCGGAGCAATGACTGATTGGGACCCTAATGCGTTAATGACCTGAGAATACCATTAGGCTGCCTCCCCAGAGTAAGATAAATGCAGGTGTAGGAGCACATCAACGTTACTCAGTGTCTGTGACAGCCCCATATCTCTCAATGGATGCCGGATAATGTGAATGTATCGCTACACGGGAGGTTGACTATTTCATAAATGAAGATGTCTAAAGCCCGTGGCCGGCTGTTTGAATCATTAGCGTCGGTTTTCCATCATGTTGGTCCAAAAGGCAGGCCTTTTCCACAGCCAAGGGAAAGGCTGTAAAGTGTACGTTTTAATATCACGCTCGATGGGAGTTCATGTACAACAGTTTGCTTTCAACTTGAATGATTACAATGCAGATGTCATTTATTTTACAGCTCATTACGGGTCAGCCATTTTCCTATGTAGTCCTGCCACGCGCTTGACAGCATGTGTCAATTATAGACACTGTATGTACCCTTGGGAGCCTTTTAGAAAATCCTGTACATCATACTAAAACACAGAATACCCACATATTAAAGAGCAGGCTACATGGGTTTAATACCAATCCGATACTAGTCTGTGAGGGATTGACTACCGCATTATTCAGAGACCTATAACAGGCAGTATCTCATATCGCATGCAAAGTTAAACACCAAGTACAAAGAGCATAGTACATGAAGCTCATACAAGAAGCTTGCAACAATTCTTCAAGAGCGATGAGATTCCCGAAGGACCAGAAAAAAAGACATAACAAAAGTACAACAACCACACATTTCTTGAAAATACTGGAGAGCAAAAAGAAACAGCCGAGAAAGAGAGATTCAAGTAATGCCCTGTGTTGTTTCTTCTATTGTTACCTAGAACCTGCACTCAAGATCTGCATTCCTTGCCTGACTGGCCAGCCAGGAGACATGAAGACGGATGACTAGATCTTTATCCAGCCAGCGGAGGAGGAGGACGACGAGTGACTGGATGACTACCCTGCCCCGAGCTCCACCCACCTGAGACAACCGCTCTCGACAGCACATGCTCGCTATACTCCCATTGGCCAAAAGGCGGTGCATAGGCCTCTTCTGGAAACGCCACTGCACTGTAGGGTGTGTGACACAGAGTTGAGATGGAGACTTCACAGCGTGATGTTAGGATGAGGGATGGCACAGGGGGAATATGGGAGAGACGAGAGATTGGGGATATAGAGCCCCCCATGGTAGGGGTAATAGATACATCAAACATTCATGAACTTGAAACATTTCAGAATGGGGAGTAAGCCTGCACTACTAGTGACCTCAACAACTGGGCTTGGATCCACCAAGGAGGGCGGGTCTCTCTCTGACGCACGAATCTGCATAACCACTACGCTCCTTTCCACTGTCAAACTAGCATAATCCCACCTCTGCCACAAACACTCACCCACCACAGACACGCATACACACATACAAATGGATAAACAAGATTGGGCCTTTAATTTCAAATCAACTTAAAGCAATCCCCATCCTAAAAAAGCAATCTTGCACCTTGATTGTCTTCCAGAACCCTGTGTCTGAAAGTGGAATGCCATCTGGTAAGTGGGAAGTGAAATAAAACAGGGTCACTTTACAAACACGTAATATGTTTATCTCTTTACTCAGAGAAGGTGCAGGGCATTTTCTCCCTGATCAATTCAAACAAATAGAATGCTCCCACAGAAACATGAACATCTGAAATAAGCTTATGTTGAGAATGTCAGTTGTTCCACACACTGCCAAATATTCTAATTTAACTGTCAGTTTCAACATCTGTCATAAAAGCATACAAACGCAAGCATACGCACCCACCCAACTGCAGAAATGCAAACTAACACACACGGTGGTTTGGCCAGCAAACACCAATGCACTTAACAAGACCTTCTTAAGGGTACAGTTTCTGATGCAACCCCACTATAAGGACATTTCCAAAATAATCCACTCACTCCTTCAGTTCCTGGAATTGCTATGTGAGTTCAGGCCGCTGCCAACAGTGATGACAATGACAACTCAATAAGGATTGTGAGAGTTCCCTTGACAGAGAGATGGGCTGTCAACAGAGTTTAAATCCTGTCATCCACTTTTTCCCCTGTGGTGCTACTTTAAGTTTCCCCTATAATAAACTGGGCCTAAATCCAGCATTTAAAGTGCAACAACTTCTCCCTACCCTTCATACAGTATATGTTGATGGTATAAACATACGGATGTGTTTAATGTGTTTAATCTATTGCGCTTATTTACCTTATATAAGCATTCTAAAAAGGTGTGTAAGTCTACAATAATGATAAATTAACTCTAGCCCTAACCCACTCTATATTATTTACAGTTTCATTATGAAAATACCATACTGCAGCTATTTTCCTGGCAAAATAAAACGCACTGCGCTTTAAATTGGAAATGAAGATGAAATTAAGCTACCGGTAATTTGATTAATAAATTGCGTTAATCATTTAGATTTGTCAACTGATTAGCTTCTAGATGAGCTTAGCTACGTTCTCTTTCCTGGGTGCTACTATCTGTCCTCATTGTTTCATGTCACTAATTACGGGACAGATTCTAATCTATTATGACACAAATAATTTAATTCTCCCTTGTTATTTTTTTTCATGAATTGTATTTCGATTGCAGTAGGAGGTCTCATATCCTATTCAACATTGGCCCCCCTATCTTCAACCAGGGACTACTTCCTGAAGCACTGCCCTGCAAATCTATGAGGCTATGCAATGAAATTACCGAGATACGCTATCAAAGATTCCAATACCAGACATCCATTTTAAGTAGCGTTTTCTCATTTCCAGCACAATTTCTGAGCTAGTCCTTAACAAGGTCAAGCATTTGTAACAGACATTTAAAATTAGATTTTCCATTTTTCATGAATCTGAAAATATAGTAATCTAATGAAAAATGTGAATCTTTTCTAAGGGCAACAATAACACCAAAGGCAAAACAAATGGCTAAGGGGCTCATTTGACCTTGACCAACCTTTCTGTGGCGCTCTCCATATCAATACGCTTTATGTGTTAATTTGTTTTAGCACATCTACAGTTCAGCATCTGCCACAACAGGTTCACAGTCAGGCCCCGCTCGACCTATGAGACAGAGACTCGTCAATTACCTGGAGAAGACGTACCAGATGGTGCTGCCATGCCAATCACAGAGTGATAATGACAGAACGGGGCATACATTAAAAACATGGGGGAGGTGGCAGGGTGACAAACCAACATTGTCCCCGTCTTTAGAGGACAATCCAGAAAAAGCTCTGGGCGGTACAAATGCAGGGATGGCGACTCCAGGGAGGCAGAGAACACTCGGGGCTTTGGGAAGAACAGTACACAAAAGTCATGAGAAATTGAGGGGGCACTAAATTAATGTATTTGCTGTCTGTATGCCGTTATCTTCTAAATTGTCATGCTAAGGAGTCAATCCTTGAGATAAGTATCACTTTCTAAATTGTAGTTGGATCAGTAGGGGGATGTATTTCAGCGTAATCTTTGAACAGTAGCCAATCCCCAAACAAATTATTTAGCACCCTACAAAAATAAGTTATTTTATCGGGTCAATTTGTTTGAAATAAGTACATGTCAAAATATACCAAATTATTAAATAAATTAATGAAACCAGGAACATTTTACTACCCCCTATGATTAATTCACTGCCAGCATCCGTGCAGAAAGCTGTGAGAACGTCTTGAGGGCAGGAATGCAACATTTAGAAGGTTCCACTGGAAAAAGTAGAAAAATACATTATAGAAGAATTATGATTCCTCAGTGAAAAAGGCCAGTGACTTGTAGGGATTGTAGAACACCTTACATGCAGTATCTAACTGCTATAGTTGCAAGGAGACTTGCTAGGTCAACCAATGTAGGCCAGCGATGGGGGAGACTAAGGATGTGGGGCTGTGATGTCTTATGCTACACTTTACAAATGTAGCACAGTTCACTAAATGTCCAAAAAGGCTACTGAGTGTATCCATAAATTCTGTCATTAGTCAAGTTTTTCCTTGAGGTAACAGTGAAATTGTGAGAAATTTGGAGATGGGGTGTAAAGTTATAACCAAAATCCCACTACTCTGACCCTTGACCCATGTGACCTAGACCTACCTTCCTACAACTCTCTGACCCTTGACCCATGTGACCTGGACCTACCTTCCTACAACTCTCTGACCCTTGACCCCTGTGTCCTGTCCTGTAATCTGGCTGCACAGCATCCGGGGCACTGTCTGTCTGTCTGTCTATGCCTCTCTCTCTCTTTCCCTGGATAAAACCCTGAGGGCTGATGGGATTAGAGTGTGTGGGCCGATAGGGCTCTGCTCTGATCTTTCCCTGAGATATACATCATTATCCAGGAGGAGTCCCAGAGGTGCTGGAATTAACACATTAGATTTTCCACTGCAGGTGATGGGAGAGATAAATACACATAATTACTGCTGTTCTATTGTGGATTTAAGTTCAGCGATAGCCCAGGTGGGAATGTAGATATAAGGAAGTTTGTATTAACAATGACAGAAAAGGATACAAAGAATGTATGCACAAATAAAAAGGTTAAAGTTACGATAAAGTCTGCAAGCCTGAGCCGTAACCTCAATGGAACGGTTAATTAATTACCATGGTTACAGTTTGAGGTTTATGAAGTGGAGTCAAAGGAAACAGGGATGTTTTATGCTCAGCTATACACTGGAGGCTACTGCTGCCATGTAAACGAATTCTTGCTGTGCCTTGCAATGTCAGTTCAGCTTTGATCCTACACCAGTACATTGAGCCACTAGGCTCAAAGAGAACACAGCCTGCACAAAGGCCATTGAATTTCTCCCTCTGAGCTATGCAAAGACATAGATAAACCATATGGCATAATCCCTCCCATATAGCTCCAGACACCTCGTCCTGCTCCTCCACTCGCTCACATATCAACCATGTATTCCCACAGCCCTCCAAATCCCAGCTTAACCCTGGCCCCCACAAAACCCGTCCCCCACGGTACTTATTGCTACGGCTTTGACGTTAACGTGGCGTTTCTCTCATTTGGGAGACCTTCTTAGAGTCAAAGATGATGAAAAAATCTTTAGTTTCTTCCTCACTGGCGTCTTTCGCTCACCCTTCCCATGGTCGGACCGGCCTCTTCCTGTGACTTGGAGATGAAAAGAACGCTTGCTTTAGCTCCAGTTTTCCCCCTTACTCTCCCTCACGCTCCCTGACTCGTTGCTATGCCGCGCCAGCGCACACCTGCTTGACATCTTGCTTTTCTTCCCTCTCATCTCCCATCTTTCCATTTCTCCCACTGACACCTGAGGAACAAATGCTTTGCTAGGCAGAAACAGCACCGCAACATATTCCCCTTCGTCAAAAACCCATATATACCTTAACACACACACACACACCCCCCCCCCTCCCCGCGACCAATTTGAACGATTCCTTCCAGCAATCGTGGTTAATTGCTGTTTAATAGATGTTTTACATAAAGGTTAAACATCTACAAACCTCCAAATAAAGATTATGCTATCATACTTATGCGTGGGAGTGTTTTCGCATGAATATTCAAGCTCAAATGAACGTGTGTGTCGAGTGTGAGAGCCTGTGTGTGTGTCTCTATGTGTGTGACTCTGTGTGTGTATGTGCGCTTGTGTGTGTGTATGTGTATGTGTACACCCCCGCTAAAGAAACACAGCGTGTTTTTTCACAAGCTTCCTTCCAGTCAGAGAGGAGAGACTGGGAGATAGGGCTCTTTGATCAGTCAAACCTTAATTAAACAGAGGTAAACTGACTCCACTGTTGCTCAAAGGCCGTCTCTCTTCCTTCCTTCCTTCCTTCCAAGTTTCCATATTGTGTTTTCACTACTTCTCTTTACACAACTTTTTTTAAAGCTGGCGGCAGCTGCTTACAAAATCAGTGGCACAGTTGGTTAATGAATTACACTTCTCCACGGTTGAAAGGGGAGGGCAGATGAGGAACATGAAAGGGGAGCCGGAGGAGGGGAGTTGTGTGGGGTAATAGGGAGGGGGGTGGGGTGGGGAGTGCTGAGGGTAGCTATGGATTATGGGAGAATGCGAAGATAAAATGAAATCATCAGACACTCAAGCGATTATGATAATGCACTCACTCTGTATTCATCACAGGTTAATCTTCATGCAGGAAAGAGAAAGATAGACAGAGAAGGGGGAAGGGAGTCTGGATTTTTCTGGAGATCTGAAATGGAAATGAAATGCAAGTGTAATCACTTATAGCGCATATACTGTATATATTTATACAGAGCATAGGGGGTCAAACACTAGTTTTGATCCCACCCAACCAATCATTCTGCTGAACTGAGCTTTTCAGACCACCCTTTAGCCTCCGTGACTTTTTAGAGGTCAGATGATGGAGATGCAGGAAAGAGAAAAGGTCTTGAGGATTAGAGCTTTTGTGAGGGGAAAGGGGAACCGGTCCAGGAGCCTCATCACGCTGACAGCAGATTACGGAGCCAGAGCGTCAGCGCCAGAGCAGACGGGTGAGAGATTAACTCTGATGTGCGATTTCACACAGAGCAGCCGCTGGATATCAGCTGGCTCCTCCGGCTGGCCTGGGCCCCTTATCTCCAGGTCTGCTCCTCATCCACCCAGAATGCCCAGGAAGTTGAAGGCAAGGCCGATAGGGCTTTACATGGAAAACATGCATAACACAGTTCCATACAGATGCTACGAAATGTATGGGGCACATGAAATAGTTCTCCACCACGTCAAATACCTCAGGGAATATCTTTGAAACAGACTTCAAGAACAACATTCCAAAAAACAGCTGCCAGTTCAAAAGAACACTTCAGCTTTATTGGGTTAAATGGGAGAAAAAATCGAGGAAGAGGGATGAGAGGAGCTAGGCACAGCATACAAACCCGTCGCACATTTTTCCACAGAGCATGAACTGCAGCCAGGCTCACGACAGCAGCGAGGCCCAGATAGAGGCCAGTACCAGGGACCTGAGAACCTTTGGGGAGAGATTGGGAAGCAGACCCAATGGCCCGGCAGAGATGCAGCTCTTCTAACAGCTGTCGACTGGCCCCCAGGGCAGATCAGAGCCCGACGTGGTCCCCGAACACGGCACAGCATGCCAGCTCCACCAGAGCCACCCTTCCCCCCCACCTGCACCCGCTCACTTCCTTGTGAGCATGGGGGACATCATTACTGCTTCCACGCGCCTTGAATGTGAACAGTATTATTGAATCATACAATAAAGATGGGGAAGAAAATGTCGAACTCACCAAAATATCCGAAAGGTTGTTTTCACATTACACTGGTTGTTGCAGTTGCAATCTCTTTGTCGTTTAGATACGGATACTGATCTTTCTCGTTTTTGCTGTAGAAGCTGACAAAGACGGAATGTAAGTGACCCCGAGGGTGTTGAAGGGGAGAGCAGTTACTTGGTAATACACAGCGCATTATTTATCACTCAAGAATCTTTGTCATTGGAGAGGACAGACCCCACCATGAATAATGATGGCGCGATTGTTTAGTAGTAGGGGAGCTCATCACACAACGCAGCTAGCTAAGTCAAAGCGGGTGTGTCCTGGTGCACCGTTAAGACAATCATGGCTGGATGGAGGTTATTCCTTTTAATCACACCCCAGCACACACACCGCCACCCACCTTGTTCAACCCCAAGGGGTGTTACTATTTTTAAACAGTTTTTCATTCCTTTTCTCTTTTTTCTTTCTTTTTCGTTCTTAGCTGATGGCGAGGTAATCTCTTTATGGGACGTGTGCCCTTGGAGAATCAAAAGAAAAGAGAGGGATGTTCAGAGCGGAATAGACCGTGGACGGGGAAGGGGGAACTTTATCAATATGCATGGCCTTCCCGACACGGCTTTGCATAAAAGTACCAAACTGAAAGTGTTTATTTACCCTCTATTTCTTTTTACGAGTTTCTCTTTGAAAATAACGGGCAGTATTTGTTTAATGCCTGTGCTGTTAGGTTGTAGTGAGAGAGTCATCCATCCTGAGGGAGAGAACCACAGAGACAGAGAAGATTCTCCCATTCACTCTCCTTCCCTCCTAATTGGACTGCTCCATCTGGTGAGGGCTATGGACCACAGAGTGGAGATTCTACAGTTAAAACAACCCATCAAACACCTATACATGGGGGACTGATTCCTTGGAGCTCAGCCATGCTAAGCATTCGACATGCATGATAGAAAATCAAAGAGAGACAGGGCTGAGCTGGGAGTGTGTGTGTCTGTGTGGTGAAGTGAGCTGAATGTGGATGGTTTGGTATGGGCGAAAGGCTGGAAGGCTGGAGAGATTCATGCTGCAAAAGCTGCAGCATTAGGTTGTTTTGTGAAACAAAATGTTCCTTTGAGAGTCAAAATGGTGCTGTTGTTAGGGACACCATAAGTGTCTGATTTTAAAGCTGGGTGACTTGCGTGATAAGAGTTGGTGAGGAGAAAAGCTCATGCATTTCACAGTTGAAATAGCATCGACAGGAGGACAGATACTCTCGAGAAAAAGGAACGTGTGACAGGATATTTGTGGTGATGATTACGGTCCATTAACTTTGATTGATGGCATTTTGGAGAATACACACGGATCGCACTCACGGTTCCGTGACTTGTTTTCTTCACTAACATATGTAGTATGGAAGAGGGGAGACCCAAAGATAAGATTCCAATGCAAAATTGATTGTTTTTGGGCTCCCATTCGACTCCTCCTTAACCGTGTGCCTGGAGACCAGTTCACCATTTGAGGTAATAGAATGTCACATGTGATGAGAGGCTGGTGGTACCTCTCTCCACGCCTGCTTCAACATGATCCCTGGCGACCTCCGTGTGAAGGCCAGTCAGGGAATCCATAAGGCCAGCCGCATCTCCGCACAACCCACCAAATTGTGGGATTACAGGGGTTGTCTGAATACAAATTCTGTTTGTATACAGTGCGCGCGCGTGTGTGTGGGTGTGGGCCCTGTGTGTGGCTGCAGCGTAGACGGTGCCCCGGACGAATCTCACGTTAATAACGACGTCCTGCTTGGTTAAGGCCGTCAGCTTGTCTGTCGATGTGGCCGTCCGCTCTGTTTAGCTCGCCCGCTGATCTCCGACCAAACAGCCGGCTTAGTCGGAACGAGAAGCACTGTCGTTAGTCTACGACCGTTGTTTAAAGATAAGGATGTGCTTGCCAAAAACCTTACACTTAAGCTCCTCTGTGGGGATTAACAGATGGACAATTGGTGGGGTGGGGCAGTGTGGGGAGGGGGGGGGGTACAATTTCAAATCAGCTGTTGATGATTTTGCCATAATACCCTGGAAAAGAAGCAAAAATCCCCACGCAGAAATACTTGTTAAGCGTCTGAGACGTTGCTGAGGAGGTAGATGACTGAGGAAGGTCACAGCGGGGCTGTCCTCTGAATGGGAGCCCAGACGTCATCTGAATCACACCTTCAGAAAGATCTCAATCCATACATTCTCCCTCCAAACCTAAATACAGCTTCTGGACCCTTCCAGCCTTCTAGTCAATGACGTCTTCTTGAATATTGCCTTGACACAAGGAGTATGGATTCGTTTTCCCTCTGACAAAACAGTGACACATTTGGCAGGCATACTGAATGTTATCTTATGACTAACAGCTCTGATGACAGACATCATCTCAGTATTCACTCTCTTTGATGGCTGTTTCCAGACATCATTAGGAGGATCAAGTCATGACAGATCTAATAAAAGGTCATGACCTAATTAAGGGTCCTAGCTGGTGACATGTCCTTGCCCTGCCCCCCACCTGTACCCCCCGCACCACCCTCCCCCCTGCAGGGCAGCTATGGGGGTCACAGGTGTGGTCATTTATGTGTATTGAGACCATTTTTAAGGTGTATACTTTACCAAACCAAAAAATCAGTCCTATAAGATCGATGAAGATGTTCCAGAATTCAGTACGTTCTAAATGCCATTCACGTCCCTTCAGGCTAGCTGAAATAGATGCAACATGTACTGTTGGACCACCTCAAAAGGCCAGATCAAGACAGTGCTTAGATGAGCTATTGATCCAGGTGTGGCGTATTGATTTAACTTTGTGTCCTGGGGTAACCAGGGAGCAGCTGGGTACCAGGTCAGGTCACAATATGACTGTTCCAATCCAATCCGTAAGCCACATCAGCTCAGCTCCCCTCTTCTAACGTAACAAACCTAAGCTACAGTACATCCAACGACCCCATTCCATTGATGGAACAGCTCCAGGAAGCTGTGCAGACCAGATAAGGGGAACTATGGACAAGGCAATTCATTATCAAAATGAGGTTTTACACCAGAGAGTGTTTTAAAGTTGCTGTCATGACAGATAAAATCATCTTTCTTATTGACCCCGAAGGGGACAGTATTGATCTAGTTTGTGAGGAGAAAATAACCGCTAATTCCTCAACGGTACAGAAAACATAATCTAAAAAAAATCGATACAAATAATTTACCAAAAAATTAAAATAGCTTTGGGGTCAGAAAGAAAAATGTGTCCCTGGTGCGTGGCCTGCTTTGTTGAAGGCTTGACCGCATGGCGCACCGTGGGTGACATGTAGGGCTATTTATAGGGGTTCGGGCAGGCAGGAAGCAGCTGTCATACATCAAGAGGACAGGCTGACATCCCTCATCTCAACAGGGCCTCCCTGGCAGCTCTTTACACACACACTGAAATGGGACAGTAAGACATGTAGGCAGGCCTTGCCCCCCACATTATTAATACACTATGGCGAACAGTGTCTGGGTGGCCCCGGGCAATAACTCTATGAGTTACGCAGCTGGAATCTGAAATGCTTTAACTGGACTTGCCTGGATGTCGGGTGTTTTTCTTGTGTTCTTTTTCTGAGGTCTCACATTTCTGATTAATAACCTTTTCAGTAGTTCATGCTTTTATTTGGCTTCCGGTGATCTTCACATGTAGTGCTTTTTCAGTTAGTGGCCCTTGTGCTTTGGTGTTAAGTTTTTAACTTATATAAATATGCAATTGGTAAGTAATCAAAAAGTAATATCACACATAGATTACTTATAAAAAAAACAATACAGTCAGACAGTTTGTTTCTCTCCACGTTATGTCATGGACAGAAGCTGTGTGAAACCCTATCACCTGATTTCCAGCCTCCTTTATCCTCATGCTACCCTGTCCTCATCACTTATGTATCAGCTTGGTGGTTAAATCTCCCTTACCCCAAACAGAGTAAACACACCACCCAAATCATGACATGTTCAATGTTACATCACTTCTAAAATTGCTTTTCTGCCTGCATAACAATCCTATAATACCCCCTAGACTTGTGGCTTTTTCTCTAAACCAGATCAGCTGGAACGAAAGAGAGATTACTCTTGTTAGAGCTGTGTTTCTAGGATTCCAGGTGCTATGAATCTGGAGCATTGATAAATACAGTACAGGGAGTAAACAAGAGAAATCACTCAATCTAAGTAACTTAATTTAATACCCTAAACATCTCAAAGAGTCAAATGGGTTCCAATACACTCTCCTCCATCAGAGAAGGGTAGCGCTAATTGTACTCATCCAATCCTCGGCCATCAGGAATGTCCGTAAATAGGAGTACTCCATTTAGTCTGGGAAATTGAGTTTAATGACTGTTGTCCTGAGTGTTTACTAGAGCTACAATAGCTGCTATAAATACAAGGACAGCTGTTTATTACGACCTGCTTTCATTGTGGAAACATTAAACATTGTATAATGTTCACTAGCCATGGCCCAGACATGAAACTAATGACACAGCTCTCTTTGAACACAAACAAGACATTATTTGTATAGTGATGGGCATAAAGAGTGGAAGTTACCACAAGCTGAAAGACTGGTTCCTGCCTGGTCATGAGAAATACACCTGCCTGTTCCATCTTGTACCTCAGATGGCTGAGCGGTTAGGGAGTCAAGCTATTAATCAGAAGGTTGCCGGTTTGATTCCCTGAAGTGAAAAATGACGTGTCGTTGAGCAAGGTACTTCACCCTACTTGCCTCAGGGGGAATGTCCCTGTACTTACTGTAAGTCGCTTTGGATAAGAGAGTCTGCTAAATGACTAAATGTAATGAGTGGTAGGGTCATTCTGTCCTTGTTGCACAGTGTTTTCTCAAATGTTGACGAATGTTAAACTGTCAAATATTCAACTCAACTCTGAGTGCAATCTGTGTAAAGAAAACCCCAAATTCCCTGTAGTTTTACAATAATCTGCTTGTTTGCATCCAAATGCAAACGGGATGTGAAACACAAACCACATCAGAGCTCTGGAAAGAATTGGAATACTGTTGTGCAATTCTAACAAAAGTGATGAGGAAGCATTATGTGTGTATGCATACCGATTGCCGTGACCAGACAAGTCGTTTTCATTAGTATGTAAATGCTGATGTATGTAAATAAGCCACACAGTTCTCTGGGACGAGATTGGTGTTAGACTCGAGCTTATCGCTTCCGCACTGTTTGATCTAATGATCAGAGGGAATGCAATTCTCGTCCTATATCTTGTACAACATATCAAGCTTTAAGATAGGACAGACTCAAATAATATATTCCTCCATGTTTCTGATTCTCTACAAATGGCTTTGGGGTTCCAGGACTGAGAGGTTGGTAATGAAGCTGGGCCCGGTGGAACAAACTCCAACAACAATGAAATCATAGTGATTTGTTTTTTCTCACAAACAGTATCTGCTTACTCCATAATACAGTGATCCTGGTTTAATTCGGGGGAAACTATAGTCTAGTTACGGAAATTGTCACTCATCTTTGATGTCTCTCGAGTTGCAAAATGAGAAAAATAAAAATGGCTGAGTGTTGGGAAAATAGAAATGCAGTATTTTATGTTCTCATACTACATTACCCAAGCTGAAGTAAAGAGGAGAACATGCCAGTCCATTTCACTATTTAATGACCAGCATTCAAACCGCATTCATAAAATGTACTCCACTGACAGATGGATAAAGGAACAGCCTCCAAAATAAGATGTCAAGGAAAACCATATGAAAGGGAAGGACAGCCATTTTGTCCCCGAAGTATGGATTATTTATCAATCTGGCTGTCACAGGAGAAACAATTTACAATTCCTTAAGATGCAGTCCACACTCTACCTCTACCTACCTTACATCGTGACATCAGCTCTGCTGCAGTTCACTCAATACCTATGATGAATGTGTGTGTTGTTTCGATTGCTTCAAAAACATGAGAGGATGAGGGGAAAATCAAAAAGAAGCACACCAGGAATACAACCCAGCGAAGTTGATGAAAGGCACAAAAGACGACCGTTTGATATGTCTATCTCTCTCTCCACAGTGCCTTTCATCCATATATTGATACAGTATACCTTCTCATCATACATCAACCTGGCTCTAAAAAGCAAATGACATTTTGCATCATAATTCCTTGTCAGACCTTCTGAAGAGGGACTGTAAGAGTGTCTAAATGAGTCCCTCTATAATGAACACCGAGGGGAAAGAAAGGGCGTCATTTGTATTTAGTGGTAAAAAGAACACATTCGTGCCTCTTTCACAGGTTCGATCGTTCCCAATCAGCCTAATCTGCCCTGCAAAAGTGTGCTGGTTCCCGCCCCTTCTCTCATCCTCCTCCATTTCACATTCATTCATCATTTGCATAAGCAAAAAAGGCGATTGTGCTCATGTTGGGACATTTCAATGCCTAATTCACCATTGAGGCACCTTTCACTTGAGTTTTTATGGCACATTTGAACACATTTCACCTTTACACCCCAACCACACAGCAGCATATGGGGCAGGGGTGGTCACGGTCAGCCTGCAGGCTAATGACACACTTCTGACCGCGTCCACTGCAGTAAAACAGCAGATCACATTATATCTCACAACCCTGCCACAGATGTACATTCTGTACAGTGCAATGCATGGTGTGTCATGGATTCGGTCAACACACACCACAAACATCTGAGATTCACATAGAATAGTGTGTGATCAAACACTCAGAGTGTTCTTTATGATTGTGTAATTCTGCTTGAAAGTAGAAGCCAAATCCCTAGTCAGCCAGGGGCACCGAAAGTTAACCAACAGCATTAATAGCAGATTGTCAAGAACACATTTGTTATCTCTTGGGCGCAGATACAGTAAAGAGCCCTCGGGATCTTTCTTGTACATTTCAATTACATCAACCATAGATTGGAGTGTTGGGCTTCAAACAGCTTTACTTCATGCGACATCTAAACGTGAAGTTTCTTGGGCATTTATGGCCACAGGGTTTCAGAATCAGATGTCAGGGGTGGACATTATTATAGTTGTTGGAGAGAGTCAAAGATTTAGTTGGCTTCCATTGACCCTGCAGTCTGGTAACCTTCTCTTACTTCTTAAATCAGCCCCCTGACATGTTTATGGAGCTCCCTCCTCAACCACTCTAGTGTGTGGCGGGTGGAGCAGTGGTCCTGACAAATAAAATGGCAATAAATTGTGTGGATAAAGAGTGGCTACACTGCGCTAACACCCCATCTATTTCCCAAATGGACAACCCGCATTAGCGTGCGCTACATCACGTGCTACTCTTTGCTGCTAATAAGAATGAAAATGCAAACAGATATTCAGGGGAAGTACGGTATGTTGGTGGGTTGACATACATGTGAGTCGATGGTGAGATGCACACTTAGTATGTACGTGTCTATGTAGAGGACTATGTACATCTCATACGTTTCATCGAGCCCAAAACATGTATGACCTTCAGAAGGACTCCATGTCTGTTTGGTGTGACTGTAGGTATGCGTGTTCTCTCCACAGCCCAGTGGCCCTGCACCGCCTCATAGTCCCCACTCCTTCCCTTGTGGGTTTCGCTTGACTTCAAGCGTTTTCACAGCTGCTCTCTGCGGTGCACTCCATTACACCTTAAATCACTTAGGAGATCTGAAGCACCAAAAACTCCCTCTGCAGCTAATTCACCCTGACCATGTGGAACTGACAAAGAACAAGCAAAGACCTCCACTCCAGATCTGATCTCACACATGGCTACTGAGCTCCTACAGCTCTCCGATATCAATAAACCGCTCGAGATCTTTTCGTAACCCTCAGCAGATAATGCACCAAAATAACTAGGTTATATGTATTTCAATTTTGGCTCATTTTCACAGACCGCTTTTCTTTAGACACTGTGGAACCTTGGCAGTGGCATCTCAGCAGCGAGGCGGTGTGTCATCTATTGGGTACCCCAGCGCAGCTAACAGAGATTAGGCTCCATAAATAGGGAGGGATAAGTGGGCCTTCTCCTGTGTTCACTAGCTAGTGTCGCCACAAAACTGGAGAGACACAGAGGCGTGACACGCAGCTGCACAGAGCTATTGATTCTCCGCTGGTCTCCAGGCTCCCTTCTCTCTCGTTCAGGCTGTCTGCCAAGTGGCTGTGAACGGACGCCCTGCTCTCCTAGTGTCGGCACGTCTGCTTAAGCAGGATCAATGGACCATCAGCAGGAGAGAGAATGCTACTGTCTTTGACTCAATGGGGTGTGAGAGAGCTGGCTAGAGAAATAGAAAAATACTGTATACGCAATGGAACAATATCTCCGTGCAATTACGATCATCAAAAGGAGGTGTGGCCATGGCCCTCGTTTGGAAATGACTGATTCCATTAATGCTACAATGGAAGGGCACCACACTCTAATCCGTTTGAACTGTCCTCTATGTTTTCTCATCTGTCTGAGTTAAAGGGAATGATCATTTGTGACCCAGGCAACAATTCAGTTAACTTTGTTCAAGGTGGTTTTGTGATGTGCTTTAAACAGCAGCATCCCTGCCTTTGTCCTAGGATGACCACTTCAAGGTTACCAAAGGATATCATATAGATTGTGTAGACACTAAGGGAGAGACAAAAGTAACCATTTCATTCAGCCATGTATTGGAAATTGGATTTTTGGATAATGAAACATCACTACAGCCACACTGACACACTGAACTCTTTCAATGAGTGAAAGGTGACTTTGGGAAATGTCTTTCTTTGAACGCCAGAGTATCTATAGCTCCTCAATAAGAGGTCCAATAGTCAGGGCCCGTTAAACCCCCTGTTCGGGTCGCAAATCTATCAGCATACCTGTCAAGGACTACAATAGACTGATGGTAACGCCCCGGTGTATCAAGGTCGTTTCACGTTTGTCCTCGTACATGGGGACATTGTTCTGTAACCTGTAGCAGCGCAGTGACAGTTTGAACACTGTTGAGTGCTCCCTGAAGAGAAATAACCGGAATAATAATAACAATCCATCAAGTCTCTGAATGTGATTCAGGAAGCAAGTAAACGCATCAGGCAGTACTTCGCCGACAGCTTCAACTGCTAGATGGCGAAGGTCATAATGTGTAAGATGCTCCATGTGGTGAGAGAATGAAAGGTGGAAAGATACTGAAAAGGAGAAAGACTCTTTGTGATTCATGACGATAAAGTCAAGTAAAACTCCACTGCGGCATACTGCTGAAATTGTCTTTGTTATCTTAGTCATTACCAATGTGACAATGAATATTTGACAAGTGTTTTGTGTTGTTGCAGACAGGGCATTTATCATCAACTATTTAAAAATTCACAATCTGTTGAGCAAGTGGAAGATGACTGATCTCAATTTAGTGTCAGTGTCTGCCTCCCTGTTGTTAAATGGAATTACAGGACATGAAAGGCCTTGTAAAAGCACAAAGAGTCAGATATTTCATATAGATCTGCTTAACGTCTTGACAGGTGACATATGATGGCCAGGAACTTGTATGATAATGTGAAAATGGAATCTGCCTCGATCTGTGTGCTTGTTTATTTGCATTCCTGGCCTTATTAACCCAGAAAGTAGTCTGGTCACAAGTACAGACCATAGCCTAATCTGTAGCATATCTACATGTCCCACGGGTCCCAATTGTAGCATATCTCTCCCCATTCTGCCTCTTTTCCATTCTTGTCTCTCCTACGCTCACTTTCTAGCTCACAACAAAGTAGCCTAATTTGGATGATTTCTCTTATCTCTTGACCATGAATCCCTAATTTGAGTAAAAACGTTATACTAACAATTATTATCCTACGATATCCTTATATGCAAGTATTTTTTTCTTGAATAAATAGCAAATAGCAAAACACTTCAGAGGTGGTGATTAAAATAGTCAGCAGGGTGTTTTTACACGAATTAGGAACGGTCTGATAATTTTCACTTTATGACTTATGCTCGTGCATTGGCAAGCCAGACGCGGCTGCTCAGTGTTATTTTGAAAGCAGCTTAACACAGAAACCCAGAAGCATAGCAACCAAGCGGCAGCCCCCTCAAAGAGCGAGGAAGTTTTCAGCACCTTGGAAAGCGCACCACGGCAGCACGCGCGAGCGGAATGCAGAGAAGACACACAATGAACAATGAGACAGCTGCACAAGTGGGCACATCGATATAAATTAATTAAAATAATCGCCTTAACCATGATTAATTAATGTATGCTGCATCAGCACCCAGAGGTTGTTAAGGAGAATTAAATGGAAAATCATTCAAAACATTTAACATCCATGGCGAGAAGACAAAAAAGGTGGAGAGACGGGGAGAGGGTGAGGTAGAGAGAGACTGAGAGAATGCCATTGTGCTATAGGCCTTCATCTTGATGTTTAGGCCTACCTCATTGACGTATCAGTGTATTGGTTGTTCAATAGGATTCATTGTGACTAAGTGAAAGGATCATGTTAAGGTTATCAACGTGTAACAAGCCATTCAGTTAAGCGTAGGCAGTCCAGACTGGTGAGTTTATAGGCTACCTATCCATAAAGCGTGGACGAACCTAAGTAAATAATGTGACATTCCTAATTTCGCTTTAAGATGCCCTAGCCCAAGGGTTGTTCAACATGAATAGGGCTTCAATTGTAAGAGAACCCTTGTCTGTATTCAACGAATAATCTTATTTGAAAGATCAGGCTCGTTTGTAGTGAGAGGTGCAAAATGCAACCACCTACCCCAGTGTTGTCATGGTGACTATCGTGTACCAAAAAGCAGCAGGGATACTGGTAAATTTGCTGGCTGTCGAACCCTTCTCTGCATAAAACATCACAGTGGCGAATATGATGATGGCCATCGTGAGAGAGAACAGGAGGAAGCCCAACTCCGAGGCACAACTCTTCAGTGTATAGCCCAGGATACGCAGTCCAGCGGAATGGCGGGAGAATTTGAAAATCCGAAAGACCCGGAAGACCCTCAAGGTGACAAAAGCTCCACTGACTTGGTCATTGTCAGTCATGACCAACCCAATGTAGTAAGGCATGATGGCGACAACGTCGATGACGCTCATCACACTTTTCATAAAATTGTACCGACTGGGGGCTGCGATTAAACGTAACAGGTACTCAAAGGTGAATATCATAACGCACGCAGTGTCCAAACAGAAGAAAGCCACTGCGTAACGGTCTCCACAGGAGATCTCCTTTGCAAGGTTTGGCATAGGCCCACATGGAACTGTTTCCACCACATTGGCCATGACTGAGATTGCGATGAAAAATCCTGTGACATAGTAGAAGACAAGGGCCGTGGTGCTTGTGTGAGGATTTTCAAAAGCCCGCCACAAGTACTCTCGGAAGGTCATGTTCAAAGGGGCAATGTCATTGTTCTCCTCGTCCTCGTCGTCCTGCAGTCTTTCTGCGTTTTCGCGCCGCCTGTCTTTATACTCCTCATAACAGCAGTCTCCAATAATCTCGGGTATTATGCCAAAAAATGATAATTCCTCGTCGTACGCAGAAATACACTCTTGGCGTGGGTAGTGTAATTTGCCAGTGCGGTAGAAATTTAGGATGGCCCTAAAGATGTCAGGGTCACGGTCAAAAAAGTACTCACTGGTTTCTTCGTGAAAAAAGAAGTCCCTTTCTGTACTCCCAAGTAAAGTGTCTGGGTACCGTTCTAAAGTATTTCTCCACGTCTGAAACTTGGTCCCGCTAACGTTGAGGATGATAAGTCCATCTTGGGGTTTTTTCTTTTCCCTCGGAGGCATAGGCATAGGGGAGCTCGCCACGGGCATCCATCCTATGGCCGCCGCGCGGGCAAAGGGGAGCCATGCCGCCACTCCTGCTGCCATTCTGTGTTTGTTAACGACCCTTCTTTATCACAGTACCGTGGCTTGAGGGTGAATACGCATCTAAAGAAGGGGAATCAAACATTAGAAAATGTATTCGCCTATATGAAATTTCGCAAACATGCCAGATGGATAAAGGTCTACTAGTTTTTCGGATTTTGTCTGCAGGTAACATAGAGGCTAAAGCAAACCACCTTGCAGACTCACTTGGACATCGCAGAACCAAAACCTCAGACATTATTTTAAGTAATTATTCTTCGAAAGAAATCATATCATAGCTAGAAAATGGGGACGGTTGAAATAATCACCTCAAAATTAGCAGTGGATAGCAGAAATATCGGAGAACACTGGGCAACATTATCACATCAACCATGAGTAAAGAACAAATCAATCTTACCATATCATGTCCAACGGCATCTAAAATAAGTCAAAATAGTCTCACAAAACCTGTTTCCATAATACAGACACTTAAAAATCAGCTCCCGTTTGCCTCAAATGTGTCTGAGGATCGTGCAAACGCTGCATCGAAAACAATGTAAATGTTGCAACAAGTTAAAAAAAATAGTTTCCGCAGTCGCTATTAGTCAGAGATCGTGGTTCGTTTTGTCCACGGTCTTTTGTTTCCTATAGTCCTCAGAAGGGTGGTTGCTCGCTCTCAATACGATTTCTTCCTATGCAGCTGTTCTTCAATAAAAGCGCAACTCCTCACGTCGTCTGCAGGAACACCCCCTTAGGAACCGACAGTGAAGCGAGAGCAGACAGAAGAATATGCAGTGTGGTAGGAGTGGCCCTCCGCAATCAGAAATTCCACAACTGGTTCAGGCAACTGGCAGTAGTATGATAGAAATGTTTTGCGAAACGAAAGGCAGATAGTATAGGCATCATCTCCTGTCTTCAGTGCGGAAGTACACGTGGAAGTAGCCTACACGGTAGAAGTCCTGAAGGACTTGTAGGTTATTATACATTTTGACTTACTGTTTGACATTTGTTGTGCAGGAAAGGTATTGACACCAGGGTCGGGCTTGGGCTTTATGTGGTGCATATAGCCTTTGGTGAGAATTACCATAAGGTTGCAGATGGTGATTTTTAGACATTCCCACTTCATGAAAACATGACAAGCTAATTGGCGCAGGCAATTTTCAGTGTCAATTTATGAGCAATATAGGCTCGGCAATTGCTTAATTTGGAATTAAATTGTAAGGCCTAAGTATTACATGTAATACAGTACAACAATTATAGCCCTTTCAGCCTAAAGCCAGCTGGATGTAGCCTAGTTGGAAAGGTCAATGGGCACAAAAATAACTATGGCTATGGTTGTTTCTGGACTGTATAACGTCAACATCATTTTCATGCAATTAGCACGTATACTGCATCTAAAGTCATCTTTTAGACTTCTAGTTCGAAGTAGCCTACTGAAGGCCTTTGCAGGATTTTCCGTCACAAACCTTGGCGCTGACCATTTTTTCCTTTCTCTCCAGTACCACGGAAAGCGCTCTGTTTCGACAGGCATGACAGGATACGTAGCTACATTTACAGCGCGAGCATCGCAGCTGATTGAAGGAGTGTCCAAGGTCGTTTGGATAGATGCGTTCAACACGCTGCACTTCTCGAATGGGAGGTGCTATGACATGGAGGTAAATGTTTGATGTAATCACCTTCTCCGTGTAATTATGGACTTTACTCTTCACATTTGTAAATGTTCAAACCCCACGTTGTCATCGCCATATGACATGAAAAAAGAAATATCCAAAGAAACCAACTGTCATAGAAACACTATAGACTTTGGACAACCTAGTATGACTTCTGAATAATTCACCTTTAAAGGCCCTTTCAGTGCCAAGTCCATGTTGGGGGATATCATATGATCTCATTGCCTGCCAGAAATGTAATCTTGAAGCACGGAAGCAACCTTGAATCCTCCAGGATTAGGTTGTGTAATGAGGATCAAACCTGGGGACTGGTCATCCTCGTCTCCTCTCTCTACCGCCTTTGTTATAACACCCACGGGTCAAAGTTAATCATCGGGACCATAACAGTGTGTCCCCATACAGATTACTATGGTACAGTAGTTGTGTATCCAGGCTTTCTACACAGACACATGCTCATACATACACACATACAACTGAGTATTCAGTCAACCCTGTAGTCCTGCCACATCCACATCTATGAAACAAGTGCCTGTAACAGGGTTTGACAATGATTGGATTATAGACATTTATACTTTACATTACTGTCTGCTTAGTGGGGTGGACTACAATGATACAGTGAAGACCACCGCCTGCCTTCTGTGTGTCCTGTTTTTCTCATCTATATTTAGTTTAGTCCAGCTCAATGATTGAGATGATTAAACAGATGAGGCCCTTCATTGGAGACATGCCACAGCTTGTCAAAAGAGAGGTGGAGGCCAGTGTCCATTAGAATCAGGTCAACAAGATGGCAGCTGTGCTGAGGTGGTGTTAGTCTTAGTGACGTTTCCAAGCTATTCCATGTAGTGAACCTCCTATCCCAAAAAGCGGTACTTAATTCTCGCTGCCTAGTCCTATCTTGAAAATGCAAACATGATAAGCCTTACCTTTAAGTCCTCTAGAACCCTATCAGGAGATTTATGTTCACTGAAACTGACGCGTTGAATGAGAATGAGGTGCACGTCCATGGACAGTTGGTGTTCACAGAGACTTAGATGATGATATAGCGCAGGACTGGAAACAGCCAAACGTGCTTTATGACATCTAACTATAAAGCCATCTAACTGACACTGCACTCCTAATGAAGCTGTGTCCCTTTGATCTCTGGGTACAATGACTTTTTCCCGGTAGACGACCCACTGCTGCCACTCCCAACACGTCACATGCCTACGGCCTCAGTCTCCTTATCTCTAATGAGTTATTGACCCCTTTTGGCTCTGTAAAGTAGCATAGGTACCCTTGGTTCCCTATTGCATTTTGATGAAGAGTATGTGTGTCTACATAATCTGTGTGTGCTTGCCTACATACAGTACACACACCGGATAGCATGTATATGGACAACCGTGTGTGTATTGGAAGTTGCGAGGTATGTAGGAGGAGAATGTTTTTGCTCCAGGACATTGACTAGGTTTATCTCTGTCACCACAGAAAAGATAATCCTTAATTTAACAACTGCCTCTGAGAAAAAAGGAGTTCCTGTCATCTGGTGAGGAGGAATGGAAGGATTGGAAGGAGATGGGAAGTGTGTGTCTCTTTGAGTGTTTCTGCCTACGGTATGTAGCTACATTGTGTACTGGCATAGTTCTCATCTGTCTGTGGATGAGTGTTTAGGGATATGGGTATCCCTTTGATGTTGCAAAGGATCATAGGATTTTCCCCAAACTACTGCATGTGCCATGTGTCATGACATTTTTTTGCTCATACATGGATTTACCGTCAAAGACTGATTCTGGGATTGTTACTTTCTCATACAGTATATGGGAAGCGAAGGTGTTTAGAGAACAGCAAGCAACAATGGCAATAAAAGGCATCGGGAAGTCCACTGAACTCGAAGTCAAATCTTCTGTTTCCTCTGTGATTTTTACCCTGGCCTTGTGAGCTCAACAGAAAAGGCAGATGTGTTCTTTCAAATAAAGTAATTAAAAAACCAAAGATAGACTTTTCCCTCATGTGCAACACCAATGGAAACAGTGTAATACCCTAGCAAGGACATGGCATCGTCGTTTACCTCCTTCATCTTGCTAGCACGCTCACCACCACCCAGGCACAGAACAGATGCTATCTAAACATCTAAACACAAGGTTTTTAACAGGTTTGCACCATCTGTGCAACCGTATCACAAATTGAAATTTCTAATTTTTTTCTTCTCTGTCCTCAATCTCAGTTATGGCAGGTTTCCAAAGCTTTAGACTCTGGCTGCTTCTCGAAAGTCTAAGTAATGACTAAGAAAAGGCAGAGATTAGTCACAGGGGTCTGGATGGGATGGAGGACAGATGAGCCGGGACATTGATATGAGTTTGACTTTGTCCTTACATTTGGGAAGGATAATTCAGACAGTGATTAAGCAAAACTTGTGGGATTAGAGCCCAGGTGAAATACATGATGCTATCTGCTTTGTTGTGTAAGATAAGTACAGAAGTAGCTCTTTAATCATTGTTCACAATAACTTTGTCCTTCAGGTTAATTGACACTTAAATGTCACCGACTTTTACTTCAGATAAAAACGTAAACCAGTTTCTCTTAGTCCACATTTCTTTGCCCTTTTGATTTCCTACACTGAGAGAATAGTTCACAAACATCCCCAAGTCTTGGCCGTCTATGTTGGAAGTATTTAGAAACTGGGCCTCTTATCAAATCTCTAAATCCCCAGTGTACTGATAGAGGAAGACTGGGACTGGTGACAGGGCGGTTTGGGTTGGGTCAGTTGGGGACTGTGGTTTGCGGGCTCCTTGTGTGACGTTATTTGCTGGGTCTTGGCATGGCTTTGGCTGTCCGGTGACATTTGCTGTCCCACCATGTGGCCCTTGCGCTCCCAGGCCAGATGGCAACAGAACTGGCAACATACACATGCACATGCGCTCACACACACATACATACATGCACACACACATATGCAAACAAGCACCACATGTATACACACATATAAATAATGACATACACACACAACTGTGCCATCGATCGAAAAGAGAAAAAGAAAGATGAGAAAGAAGACAAATCGATTAGCTACCAACCAAACTTTATAAAACACGCTGATTGAATGCAGAAGATTTGGGGGGGAAACTTGGAAGAGAACTGGATATACTATAATGGGCTCTGGACGGATCAATGTTTTCCTCTGTTTGATTCCTATCTTGTTTGTTCTGCAAGAAATATCATCACGAATCCATGTATGCAGCCAATCATCTTTTTACAGATCTTCCCTTCTCTCTTTCACGCTCGCCTTTGTAAGCATTCCCTAATGAGAAATGATCAAATCAGTCATGAACAGTACTAAATGGTAAACCTCTATCAGATTGTCACTGGACCAACATCCACGGTCTAACACCCGGTGACAACAGAGTAGAGCAGGAACATACAGGAACATAGTAACATACAGGAACATACAGGAACATAGGAACATAGGAACATAGGAACATAGGAACATAGGAACATACGAACATACGAACATAGGAACATAAAGAAAATATACAGTACAGCAGAACGAAAACCCGACTGTTGCTAAGCTCAAACACAAAAGAATCACTCCTGTTCACACGTGACACTATGATGACTGACACTATGATGGCAAGCCCATTATTTGTTCTGTGAAATCCTTTCAAACATGAACCAGCCTACGTCCGTTGCATCTATAATAACCAAACGGGAGATGGAATGAGAAGGACCTGTGAAGCTTGGATGGATGTGTTTTTGTATCTTAGTCACAGGGCTGATACCTTGTTAACGTGGCTGGGGAAGAACAATCCTTTCGGGAACTTGATTTGACATTCATGATATATGCCTATTTGATGTTGTGGAGAATCCACACGAACCATAGGACTTGAAACATGCCTGAAAGAAAAAAACGCATATTAAAAAGATATAGCAGAGGTGACCAGGTCATCAGTACAGAGCTAGCCTCTATCGGATGGCAGTTCAATTAAGAGGGGTCTCGATGGTTCTTTGAGAGTTTTTGTAATTAATCAAAGTCTGACTTAAAACTAGATTATTTCACGTTCAATTTTATCAGCTCGTCTCGCAGGGGCAAAGGGCTCCTTGTGTGATGTGGGCCCATATCTTAATTACTCTCAGATCATTGATATGTCTCTACATCGCTCCAAGAGACAGAAAATCATTTTACAGCTGAGCAGATAAGTCCTCACACTCTCTTTTACAGCACCCCCAGCCAAAGCAGATCTGACACAGTTCCTAATGACAGACCGGAGCCCGAAAATGGGCGATGTACCAATAATTCCTCAGGTCCATATTAATGAGCCCTCAAACCCATAATGAATTTAAAATTGAGCTCCTTCAAAAAATATTTTTATTTCAAAGCCGCCTGTGCTTTTTCATTAATATCTGTTATTAACGTGACTGAGTGACTGCAGTCACTCTGCAGTGGTAGAGGTTCCGATAATTAGCTAAGAGCTAAGTTTGGTTTTGAGTGTGTGTGTGTGTGCGGGTGGGAGAGTTTTAGTGTGAGTCTGTGCTCTGCAGTAGTAACTCATCAGGGATGGTAATCGGATGGTGCTTTGGAATCTCACCATTGGACTTAACCCATTTTAAATTCCAATCCACAGAACGAAAATAGTTATTCTTCCATCTGAATGCTAAAGAGATAAGCGCAGCAGTTTGAAACAAAGATGACCCCATCAAGAAACAAGAACACAGATGCCTTAAATTATTTTCTGTGTATCATCTTTTCAGATAAGGCCAATGCTAAACCTCCACATACAGATATGCAATCAAACATTCGAGAGACATTAATGTTGTCAGAAATGCATGTCAAAAGTCTGTCCTTCATAAATGATTTAATAGAATAGTAGAATATTTGTTGCTTGGAGCCCTGAATAATAGATGGAAATGAATGGATGTATACTATAATCTTGTACATAACAAATTGAAAAGTGGGGTCAAAAAACATTCCTAACACTCTACACTTTTCTTTCTTTCTTTGCTCTCTCTCTCGTGCTCTCTTCATCTGCCCAACAAATAGAATTATTGCAAGTGTAAAACTTATTTGATCATGACCCAATCCACAATGTGTTTTGATGCTGAAAATAATCCAAAATATTCACTACTATAAATAAAACTGCCAGATTAAAGGTCTATTTTTAATACATTACACTGTGATGCGTTTTATCAGAAGTTGCCTAAGGGCTCAATACTGAATCTTAGAGTGTAGCTGTGGGGCTACAATGACAATGCAAGTTTGTTATGAAATATAACAGAGGACTGAAATAAACTACCCATTAACTTTCAAAATATTCAACACCATTCTCTCTGATCAGACAGTGACCTGCCAGCTGTGGTTATGACAATGTGTGACCTCATAAACTCTCTATGTTATGCAGGCCTTTTGCTACCCTGGGAGCAAACAGTTTCTATTGGAAAACACATTCACCCTTAATCACTTTCAAACCAATATGCAGATAAGGTGATCCAAATTCAAGGCTTCGCAGGCATTCCTTGCAGTTACCACGTATTCTAAGTTCCCTCAATTATGCTCCATCTCTTAGTGCCTCAGGTATGATCAGGCGACACAGATTCTACTGTGGAGCCGCTTTAATGGGTCTGGAGGATGAATTTGAATGGGGTGAAACCCACCTTCCCAGGTCTTTGTCCTTGTTGCTGGCTCATCATCATCA
This sequence comes from Mallotus villosus, assembly GCA_903064625.1. Taxonomy (NCBI): domain Eukaryota; kingdom Metazoa; phylum Chordata; class Actinopteri; order Osmeriformes; family Salangidae; genus Mallotus; species Mallotus villosus. The sequence continues at coordinate 117,195 of CAEFZP010002343.1, read as the reverse complement.
TAGCTATTTAAAGGGCTGCTATGCATAATTACTGCAGCCAGACAGTTGCGGTCCTTACAGGTCAGTCTCGTTACATGCCCTCTCTATTACTGAGAGGTTAACTTATGATGATGGCTATTGCCCAGCTGTAGTAAACCAACCCAAGGGAACTAGGACCATCACTCTTAATTGAGAAAATAAAGCATGTGTTTAGCACAGAGGAGAGGATGCCAGCAATGGTCTGAATTAGCAGGAATGACCATAAGTCATTTATAACTCATTAAATGAAGCCGTTCCTCACTTGGAGACTCTAAGGACCCGAATGATGACAAGGGGGATTTTGAGGAAAACATTTTATTTTAGAAAAATATGTGTGATTATACGTGTAGGAAGCAGGAAGCATTGTGAAGAAACAGGAGTTCTAAGTTCCCTTATCTGGTCATCTGCAGCAACATTTGCAGAGAGACGGGAAGGGAGGAAAAGAAGGAGAAGATGGTGGAAGGGAGAAAGAGAGCGAGGGCGAGTTAAAGGGGAACTATGCAGGGTGTCTGTTTTCTGTAAACTTGTTTAGAATTCAGACAGTGCAGTAACGCTCAGAGGATTAACTGCGGTGCTATGGTGAAGCTCAAGTGCTCTCAGGACACCTCTGCACCTCTCTCTCTCTCTGTCTTTCTCTGTCTCTCTCTCTCTGTCTCTCTCTCTCTCTGTAGCTGTTAGAGGTGAGGAGGACAAAGGAGGGTTAACAATGTCAGGTCTTCACAGTGTGTTTCATGAGGCTGGTGGGCCGGATAGCGGTCTGTTTGTGGCGTGTCTATAGCCAGGAGCCATGGGAGGCCTACTTCCCTCAGGACACAGCAAAGCTCAGAGAATGCTCTGGTAATGCTCGGTGAACACTCGGATCCAGCAGCCAATTTAAAACTAGTTTTGTTTGTTTCCTTTGGTTTATGGCCTGTGTACATTCATCTCATTAAAGTAATGCAACATAGAAATTGTGGGATTTTGTTTTAATGTTACCAGCCTTTGGGTCCCCCAGTCATTTATCAGAGAAACATTCACAGTTACTGAAGTGCTTAGGCTGTTATGCTGTATTAAGACATGATTTTATCAGTTGCAAATAGTTTAGCTTTGTGCTTTCTGCCTGGAGAGGGGGGCCTGGCTGGTGACAGCCTACCAAGGCTCTCGAGGTTCTGTTTTATTTCCATTTGAAAAACAGTGCGGAGGAAATGACAAACGTATGAGGCCCACCAAGGAGCCTTCGGGGCAGTAATGTAAAGAACAGAAATTAATCATCGTCGCCTTAAGAGGCAGAAACACGACTCAGATTCACAACAAAGGTCACAGACACAGCTCACGCCTTCACTTCCTCTCAACGGGACATGACAGACGTCATGCGCTCGAGTGTGTTTGTTTGTCTGCGTATGTGTTTGTGTGTGTGTCTTTGTTTACTTGTTTTTTCGTGTTTACCTATGCATAAGCGAATGTGTGTGCATCAATCAGTGCATTGCGCATAGCGCCAAGACTCATTGTTTGTGTGTGTGTTTGTTTATTTGTGTCTGTCAATGCGAGAGAGTGTGTGTGTGTGTGTTTTACGTTGTATTTTCAGATACTTTTTTTTCCTGTGACTGAACTATCTACTTTTAGCTGACAGAAAATAGCTGGGCAGAACCAATTTAATCTTGTTTTTTAGCCCAGGATGACATGCAGGAGAATAAAGCAGTGAAGCTTATCCTAACTCGCTTGGTGGAGGCAGTCACAAGGGCAGGCAGACTCTGAGGAATCGCCGATAATTGCAATGTAGTGATTTGAGCTTCAGGAACATCACAGAGAACTGTGACACACTGTGGTCGACGCGCCCCTGACAGTGATACAAAGCACTGGCTTGAGACAGAACAAAAACCTCTCCTGGTTGAGCAAAAAAAACAAAAACTGCTCAGAGAAACTGATGTGGATCTTCAGAAGATACTACAGTACCTGACAAATGGATCTTCTGTCCCCCCTCCCTTTCTCTGCCATAACAAGGGGATTCACTCCTATGGAAAATAAGAGGATCCTTTGGGTTGCTTCCAGTGGGAGCCCACTGTCTCATAAATGTCACAATTAAAACATACCACTAGTACTGTTTGTAATGCTGCGTCTCTGGGGTTAGTTTGACATTTAGAGAATCAAGTACAAGAGTTTCTCATCACGCGTGCGGGGTGGGGTGATGGGGGGGTTAGATCTCTCCTACCCTTGAGAGCTTGCGCATTGCAGCATTATTGGACTCCATTGGAAAGATGCATGTTGGGGACGGGGGCGAGGGGGAGGGGGGCAGTGGGCAGAGGTGGGGGGGCGGGGGGCGGGGGGCAAGGGATGGGGGGGTGGGCTGGGTTTGGGGGGGCAGGGAATAGGGGGGCAGGGGATGGGGGGGGCTTGTAGATAGATCCCTTGGTGTTACGACAGAGGAGATATTCATAGCGCAAAGATTCATTGAAATGGGTTCTTTCCAATGACGGAAATCTATACATAGAGCAGGGCCTAGTTGGATTGTGGCTGAAGTGGACCAGCTGTCAGCATGGAGACAGGAGAGAGGCGCTTTCACTAGACTGGGTATGGTGGGGCACTGGAGAGACATGTGCAGACACTGTGCAGTACATTCAGTACATGGTTACGTTAAGAGCATTTGGTATTCACATACATTGGATATGGTGAGTATATGGTTACAGGAGCACTGTAAGAAGCTGTACCTTTCAACCTCTACAAAGCGTAATAGACAGGGCAATGTCAAACAAAATAAAATCTGCGTGCTTTGAATTGCATTCATGCCCCCCCCTGTGATCTCAATACCGTCAAAATCCCATTCTCTGTACCGTGGTGCATGAATTGACAGACAAGTTTATTTAAAAGAGCACTTGCGTCAGAACAATTCTTCTAGGTGCCATATCCGTTTTAAACGATGCTGGATTGGGCTGCTAAACACTGCCCTGTTGCTCTTGTTTTTGTTGATGGACGAAATTATGGGATTTGACTAAGAGGATTATAATGACTGCCGTTAATGAGGCCCAGCTGGTGCTCCGGCAGAACACACAATCTCTTCATACTCCTGTCTGAGAAGAACCACATCTCTGGAAGCCACCATTGTGGACCAGGAGATAGGACACTGCTGCAGCACATTTAGAAAATAAAACCATATTAGTCTTATTATTCTCATTCTCATTCAGTTGAACCAGATTAACGTGCGTTCTTTCAGAGCGGATTTGAGGTATTTAGCCCAACAGAATGGGCACAGAGGGAGTAGTGTGTAATTGCTTCTTTGCAAAGTCCAGTGTTGAACTTTGGTGCTTTGTTTTTTTTCATATTGTATGTAGGCCTGTATTGTGGACCTGAAAAACCCTGGGATTATCAAAGTACTTTTATCACGAGACTCTCTTTTGATCTTTTCATATAAATCCTTCACATGTGAGTGATATGTATTCTCTGTTTGTTTCCAAGGAGCCTCCTATCTCTTCTCTTATCTTTCCTTCAACTCAGACCGGTCAGTCATGTGGCATCCATGTAGTGGCTATGTGATGTCCACTCTGCATGAATTGTTAATGACATCTCTGGACATAACTCGTGCAAATGGCCTCGTGAGCTCACTGCAGCACAGTGGAATCTAAAACAACATACCTCATTCAGATTCTCAAGAACTGTAATGGGCTACATCAGAATGTAATATGCATGTCCAAGGACATGCTTTAGAGTTTACATAAAGTCTAAATAATGAACTGAACATGTCATTAATCATTGCACAGAATATTCAGAGCAGAGACTGTTAGTGTTGCCTTGGAAAATGACTTTAGATTGAGTTGACTAGGCTGCACATTTGAGAGGGGTTCATTTGGAATAAATCCATTTTTAAAGATAATAAAATAAAGATTGAATCGCTAAGATGTTCTTAGAATTCCTCTCATGTACTCCCATCTCACCAGGCAGAAGGCCTAGTGATCAGTTGGTAATATCAAAGACATGCGCTACAAACACTGATAAAATTAGCCGTGTCTAGCCCAGCCCAAGGAGGGACACGCTGACAAAATGAAAGCATTAGTCGCTAGACATCCTGCTGATAAAAAAAGAAAATGATTTGAGGAGATGAGAATTCAGTCCGGCCTCGCTGGCTCAGAGCCTGTGTCTGGATTCATTTCTGCAGAACAGTGTGTGTCTCGTGTGAGGGTCGGGAGAGACAGCATCTCTCTGCGCCTCTCATCCACGGTCAGACCTGCATGACGAAGAGAGCGTCTGGCCGTGCCCCTCTTTGGCCAAACTCATTTATATTCACCAACGAAATCAAGCTGTTGTTTTCTTGTAAACAGCGGACGTTTTTTAACCCGACCACCGGGTACCTGTAAAATTAAAGAGCTACACACATTATTTAAATAAGCCCGATGCTGCAATGAACGTGCTCAGCATAGAATTATGATGATATTGGTGGGAGCTTGGACACGATGAATAGCAATGTCTACATATTTCCATGAATTCCAGGAATTTCCTCATCCCAGAACACAAATTGACCTGACATTTCTCAATTACTCTAGCTTTGCCTAGAGACAGCCTGTCCATAAAGTAACTTTAAAGCTTCATGTTAAAGATTAGCCTACTCTTTGCATTAAACATTTTTTAAGGAGTTTTATGCTGTATAGCTCTGCTACAATATGTGCGCTGATTCAAACCAATAGCATAGACTTTAAGTAATAACACCAGGTAATTTGAATTTCAAATCATTCTGGGTTTTGGCCCAGACTCGGCCCAGACATGCTTCGATGACCCAGGAAATGAATACAGCTCTGTCCAATTTAACTATCGCTGGAAGAAGAAGTTCAGAGTATTTGAAAAACAATTACTCAAAGAAACAACTGTAAATTTGATCACTGACCAATGAACCAACAGCAGTATAATCTTCAGCAGGTTACATCGAAATCACCCTCTTATATTTTCTCCACGTGGCAGAAAACAAGTTGCCTCTGGACCCACATGACAACTCTGGATCATAGGCTGTGTACTGAACACGATATCAGTATTCACACATACGAACACGGCGGTTCTTGGAACGGATTCTGCCCGTTCTCCAGCTGCCGGTGACCTGGTCAAGCCTGTTCACCTGGAACCCATCCATCACACTAGTGACACACACATCTGTAGCAGCAATCCAGCCCACTCCATCACTGTACCTTGAATATCCTGCCACCGAGGGGAGGACAAACAAATCTTCTGATTTGCCTCTGATCTGCAGTCTGTTGCTGCCGTGGCGACGTGGGCCACAGTCCTACAAACCAAGGACAAATACTCCACGGGGGGGCCCATCCATTAGCCCAGCACCATGGCCCAGACCGTGGTGGGAGGGAGGGAGGGAGAGGACAGACTGATATAGCCCAATTACGGACACAGACAGTGGGATTTCATCTCCCACGTGCTCCTGCACTGCTGGTTGAGCCAAAGGACATGCGATAGGGCGAGTCGCGTGATTGTTATATTTCCTACATGCTGTTCACCACGCCTGAAGATATGAACATCTTTTACCCTAAGGAGGCCAGAATCACTCCTTACTGGTGTGTGCCGTGCTGGCGTGCGTGCGTTTGTGGGCGTATGCAGACAGCAGTCTCATTGTGTTCTTTGGCATGCTCTGGTGTCTCGAGCTTCATCCACAGGAACACACCTTTCCCCGTCCAGCTGCTGTGGTCAGCCTGCTCTTCCCCAGCACACATAGACTGGGAAAGGCTTCGCGCTTCACACATTTGCATGCTGCATGAACACGATCTGCACGTTCACTTCAGAATCCAGTGGGGCCCGTCTTCATTTGCACTGCTTTGCTGCTTCCCCTCAAAGGGGAAAGCACGTTCACCCAAAGACTGACTTGTTTCCCAATCACGATCTGTGTACATATAGGTGTAGGGGGCGCAACACACACAAGGAAGCATACCAACTATCCATCTGATATGAATCTTTCATTTGGGCTCTGAATAAAACAGAACGTGTTTCAGATTGTTGACTGATTGGACACAGAGCAACAGCATACCGTTTTGGCTGGCCCAGTGTGTCGGTCCGTTATAAGCAGGGGAAGGGGAGAGGAGGGAAGGGCCGATGGGATCAGTCTACAGTCTAGCCTGCATAATATAGCACTCAGAGAAGGACCGGAGTTTCTATTCAGTGTGGCTTTTCAAATTATTTCCCTTTGTATACAGCACACTTGAAAAATCAGCAGCAATGACGATTCCATTGCAAGACGGCATGAAGCACATTAAACAGTAGAGTCAGCTCCATGAATTAATTCCCTCGTGGGTCGATCTGTTCACCCATCCGGTGATCCATGCATCCATTCATTAATTGATTCATTCATTCATTCACGTTTGTGTGTTTGTTGATTTTGTCCGTTGAACCAAAGCATGGCTGATGCAAAAAGCTCTCGCTTTCCCCTTTTCCAGCCTCCTCCTATCCTTCACCTCCCCTCATCCACTTGTCCTTCACCTCCCCTCCTCCTCCTCCTGTCCTCCACCTTCCCTCCCCTCCTCCTCTTCCTCCTCTTCCTTGTCCTCTGGTGTCTTGGGGACCAGATGTAGGTCAAGGAGGAACGGCCATGATGGACTGTGTCAACGAAGGGTCAAAACCTGTCCAGGGAGTTGGGAAGAGGAGATACAGTGAAAGAAATCCACAATATGATGCACTGACTCTGCAGACAGAGAGAGGGAATCAGAAAAGGAGAGAGGGAGGTAGATACAGAGAAGAATTATATTTTCTCTGAGAGGAGGACTTCAGAGAGTTGGAGGGGGCATGTCATTACACAAATCCACAGTGAAAATAATCCAGATGTGTGTGGCGTGTGTGAAAGAGAGGGAGACGAGTATTTTTCATCTCCCTAGAAGAACCCAATGATATGATGCACCGACTCTGCAGACACAGGAAGGGGGGATTAAATAGGAAGAAATAGAGGGAGGAAAACAGAAAGAGAAAGAATACGATTTTCTCTGAGAGGACTTCAGAGGGTTGGAGAGGGCATGGCGTTACAAAAATCCACAATTAAAACAATCCAGATGTGTGTGTGTGTGTTTGTGTGAGTGTGTGTGAAAGAGAGGGAGCCAAGTATTTTCATCTCCCTAGCAACCCCACCCCCCCGACTACCCTTCAAGAACTGTATGAATAACCCACAACCCATTTCCCTCCAATAAAACATTCATAGCTGTTATTGAATAAAGAAGTCCAAGGTATATATGCTGCTACTGTATGGCAATCAGGATCACTCTCAGGATCGAGGAAAAAATAGCTTTCAGTCATGGTTACATAATGTGTGTGTCTGTCTACTATCTATCCGTCTGTCTGAATGTCTCTGTCTAGGAGACTGTCAACACGTCGATTTCTCCACCTCACTGTATGTCTACCTGTCAGTCTGCATGTCTGTCCATCTCTCTGTATGCCCAATATTCTGTCTGTCTGTCTGTCTGTCTGTCTGTCTGTCTGTCTGTCGTCTGTCTGTCTGTCGTCTGTCTGTCTGTCTGTCTGTCTGTCTGTCTGTCTGTCTGTCTGTCTGTCTGTCTGTCTGTTTGTCTGTGTTCCATGGGTGGGCATCTTTCACAGGGCCTGTGACTCACTTGGCAAGAGGGAAGGCAAACATGCTGTGGTGGACAGACGCCTCTGTCCCAGTCCGGGGGGAAAGGGACAGGCTGACGTGGGTGGGCCGGTCTGGTCAGACTCAGTAGGCAGCAGCAGCCCCTCAAGCCAGATGGTCCGAAGGTGCAAAGCGCGAACCGTTCATTGTGTGCAGCTCGGTTCTGCCCGAACCTCAAGCAGCCTGTCACAGAAGCAACCCGAGATAATTACCACCTAATTATGGACTCCTCTCTGTGAAGAATGGTGGTGGAGGCTGGCTGACTCACTGGGCAACCAGAGCTGGTGTCACTGAACCAGCCAGATACATTCAGTCCATGGAGAGATGGACTGAATGCATTCACACATTCACACGCACACACACACACACTCTCACACAAACACTTACACAAACACACACTCCAAGCAGAGCACCATGGGTGAGTTTAATCAACCCTTGTCTGGTGGAGTCATGCCTCTCTCACCAAACAGACACTGAATCTGGACCCGCTTGTTGAACACAACACGCTCCGTCGGCTTGGAGCACGTTTAATTATAGACACAATAGAAATAAACCTGTTTTGGTGTTGCCTCTTCAGACCCCCCGCAAGGAAATAGGCTGTAGTTAATCTCTACTAAGAGGAGAGGAAGCTTAGTTATGCCGTGTTATTCGGGGATAGGCAAGCTACGGAGTGTTTGAGCTGATACTTCCATCTTGTGGTTTTCTCATGTAGTGTGGAGTCTAGAATGTTAGTATTACCGTAGTAACTACAGGTGTACTGGAACAAGTGGATCACCTTTCTTTTGAATGGGAAAATGTGTCCAAACTTTTGACTGGTACTGTATTTTATATGTATAATTGAAAGAAGTGCACTGTATATTGACCATGAGTACAGTCATCTGTTAATGATCCTGGTGTTGAAAATCTAAATGTTGAACCTCAAATTCATGCTTTGTGGAAGCAACAAAACATATTTTGGTTGTTTAAAACTTTGTGTATTTGACGTGATGTTGGCAACATTGACTCCATTCTGTAGGATAGGTTTATTATAAACCTATAATATAAAAAAACATCCACTCATTTTCTGGCAAGTTAGCAATCAATTCTTTATTAGGTCTGCAAAGACTTACCAAAAATTGGTTAATATAACAAAATTCATTCTCTGTTTTATTTTAGCATACAAAACCATATCATATCATCACACTTTAATACTGTTTAATTGCAAAGTCACTTTTTTAACATTCACACATTAAGCCATTTATTGCTACACAACAGGGAGGGTCTTGGACCAATTCAAATACTTTGACCATGACTTGAAACACTTTCTACCCCACACTATATCCTCAGACTTGCTCTGAACACTCAGAGTTAACACAATTCTTTGGCACGAAAAGAGAAGGAGTATTTGTGCATTTTTTTGTGCATGTTGGGTGAAAGGGGGGTCTACAGTCAAAGTCCACTTGGGAGTGCTGAGCAGCTGGAGCAGAGCGGGGGGGGCAGTTATATAGGTGTGTGTGTATTTGTGTGTGTGTGGGAGTTCGAGTAGTGGAGGCAAGCACAGGACTCTGTTCAGGGCACAGCCACCTTGAAGGGGCTTCCGGGGACGTTGTCGTCACCCCACTTGATGATGACAGTGTAACTGCCCTTGTCCTTGACGCTGTAGGTGACGTTGTACAACTTGTTGCCCATGTGTTTGACATAGACCTCCTCACAGGGGGCCCTTGGACCATGGACTCCCACCATCAGCATGTTGGTACCTGGAAGAGGGGGAAGGGAGAGCTCGGGTCGGTCTATGTATATGCTTTATATTATGTCCTGACTGGTTTTCCAGGCGTCCTTCTCACCTGCTTTGCTGCAATCCACATTGAAGTTGTTCTTCTGCCCTAGCAGAGCCTTTGTAAGCCCCGCCCCTTGGCACACGACCTTGCTGGCATCGGAGGTCAGCTTGGATGTGGTGCTGTACGACCCGGAGGACAGTTTGGAGCTCTTGGTGACGGTCTCCACAAGCACAGATGACGTCTCGTGGAGGCTGTGTCCGCCTGATAGACGAGTACCTGAGAGAGAGAGAGAGAGAGAGAGAGAGAGAGAGAGAGAGAGAGAGAGAGAGAGATAAACAGAGAGTGAGAGAGAGAAAGACATGTTATGAAAAGTGATGCAGTCACTACTCACTCTAGGCATTACATAAGCCGAGCCTCCTTGGTGCTGGCACACTTACTAGACCAGAACACCATGGACACCATCTGGGGCTCTTTGGAGACACTTCTTTAAAGCTCTACTAGCCCGTAGGCCCTGTTCCTCATCTATCTCAATCACACTCACTTCAGAATGCATGTCAGGAAAACATGGCCTGTTCTACAGTATAACTTCTTATGGTAAGAAGATGGGAATTGCCTTCCGCAGAGAACAGCAGTCAATGCCTATGACGGCTTACGCAACATTTTTCATGTTTCAGACAATATTACATAAGATCTAGCAACGTTGCTATTTTAGTCACTCATCTCAGAATTGATCTCTCAGGAGAGCTTGTTTGGTACCACATCATTTTTTATGTTGATCAACCGAACGTACCTGTTACTTTAGCTTTGAATGGGCTGCCCACGATGTGCTGTGGTCCCTCCATATTTGATGGTGATTAGATAGTTGCCGGGCGCCATGGGCATGTAAGAGATCTTATAGCCCTCCGGACACTCCTGGCAGTCCATCTTGACCTTGGAGGGCCCGTCGATGTTAACGGACAGGGCGCCCGAACCCGCATTACAAGTGTTGACCACAAACTCAGAGGGCGCGCCTGGAGTGAAAAAGCAAGGCGGAAAGACAAACCGGATGGTAAAGGGACCACTGCACAGCACCTGGGTCGTGTGTGCATGTGATGCAGCAAGCAGTATAGCCTATTACACACCGTGAGGGAATGTCACTCAGGAAAGGTCCCAGCAGAATGCTCGAATGTGTTTTTTCTTTAATAGAGAGAGTGAGACATGTCACCATGTACCTGTGGAACCTCCCTCCAAGCCCGGACCGAAAGCCGTCACCATGCCGGGGTCCCCAGCCTGTCCCGGAGCCCCCACGCGCACGTTGAACGGGCTGCCAGGGATGTGGCAACCGTTGAACTTGACATCGATGGAGTGGACGCCATTCTCCCGTGGAATGAAGCGGATCGCATTCTTGTCTGGGGATGAATAGGTTGGTATGGACACGAGTTATGATATTTAGCTCCGTATCATTAGAAGGGATGAAGATGTGTGTGTGTGTGTGTGTGAGGGGGCATACCGCTATCCAGCTCAGTCACGTAGCACTCCTCAGCGGAGCCAGAGGGGGTGAGGACCTTGGCGTCAACCACGCCCCTCGCCCCGTTACGCTGCACGGCAAAGGAGGCCTCCTGGTTCACCTTCAGATCCTTCTCCTGTGAGAGGAACGTGTGGAAGGGTCAAGGCCAGGAAAGTGTGTGTCTGTGTTTGACTGTACCTCCATCTACCACCATGACATAAAGGGTCAACACAAAGTGGGTGACTCTGGAGGATGAAAATAGACAAGGGGAGGGAGGGAGACATATTTCCAAGATAGTTCTTGGACAGAGAGAAAAGGTCAAAGTGACCTGGTGTTTATTATCTGTTCCTGACACTGTCCTGCAGACTGTCCTGCCAGGGAATACCTCAGCCAGTCAATGAGCGCCACACAGACATTAGCGATTAGCATACAACAGCTAGCTAACTACAGTAATTGATAGTTTAACCTTCGATGAGGCCCTATAGCAGAGAAGGAACAGTTAATCCTCATCACTCTCCATAACACAACATCTCTACACAACCCTGGTTACGGCTCGACAACACAGCAGAATCAACTTACACCACAAACGGCGAGTCAAATCATCATAAGACCACCAAGAATACTGTTACATTGTGCCCCCTGCATCGCAGGTCAATCTAAATTTGGCAGCAACGTCTGCATGTATGTTTGCGTGTGTGTTTTCCTACCTGCAAGCTTGTCACTGTGAGTCTGCTGGCATCGTCTGACAAGGGTGGCGATGGGTACGATGAAGGGGCTGTCTGGGATGTGCTCGTTGTTGAACTTGATCGACACCTCGTAGTCACCTGGATAAACACACGACGTGTCACTCTGGAGGTTCAAAACAGCCTTCTCGGATATTAAACAAAATGTGACAACCAAATATAGTCAAAGCTACACGCTGTCACTCGAAATACAACTCGTATGCGGATACGAGAATCCCTGTTGTTTTGTGATTTGGTGTAGGTTGAGTTCTACAAGCGTCTCACCTGGTTCCTGCACTATGTAAGACACTCCGCAGGATCCATCCTTCCTGTCCTCGAAGGAGATCTCAGCCTTGCTGGGCCCCTCCACAGCGATGGACAGACCCCCGGCCCCAGCCTCTCTGGTCCAGATGCTGAACTCGGCTACGGAAAAAAGACACATGGATTAGAGACAAAAAATAAAAGGAGCTACCATTCAAACGCCTTTTGCACAGCTCAGCAGCTTTCAATCATTAAACACGTGTTAACACGTATGAGCCATTGACGGTAAGTTCAGACGGACATTAAAGAGACTGGGAGAAAGGTGTCAACATACTAGGTGCTCCCGCCACGCCTCTCTCCAGGCCGGTGCCTCCAGCACGGACCCTGTGAGAGCCTCCCTCGCCAAGGGGCCCCACGGTGAACTGGAAGGGGCTCCCGGGGACGTGCTGGCCGCTGTACTTGACGTTGACCGTGTGGGAGCCCATCTCCTGAGGGATGAAACGCACGCTGTAGGTGCTGTCCCCCCCGTCCATGATGTCAGCATCCACCGTCTTGCCACCGGGGCTGGTCACCTGGGCCGTCATAGCCTGAGTGCCACTCTCAACTGTGAGGGGGGTGATGGGGAGCAGAGGTGGAACGGGTTTGTGAGGGTGAAGTGTTTGTGTGAGGGATACACTTAAACTCCTAAGCAAGTGTCTCAAAGTGTAACATTTGGAAAGTCTTGTTTTGGGCAAGGTGAAAGTACGTTTTGTGTTTATCGTGAAGTGAATGTAAACGACAAAGTGTGTGTGTGGGGGGACGGCGGGGGCAGGGCGGGGGGCAAGGGGGGCAGGGGGTCATCCTTACCCTCTTTCTTTTGAGGTATTCCACCAAAGCTGCTGATGCTCTCTCTGTTGAGGAATTCCCCGAACACGTCCCTGAAGGGGCTCCCTCCCATCTGGGTGCTCTCCTCCACACGCACCTCCCTCTTGGTCTCTCCGCCGCGCACCTTGCTGATCTCCGTGCGCTCCGTGCGCGTGTACGTGTGGCTGCTGCGTGTGAAGGTGCGAGTCAGACGCTCCTGGGCCGACACCATCTGGAACCAGTTTCCTGCGTGGGGCACCAAAGTATAGCTTTAGAAGATGTGGTTCAGTCGCCATTGGGTGTGAGAAACCAGTGGCGGTTGGACCACCTTGACCTTTGTGTGTGACCACGCTTGACCGCACTGCGGTGCTGACCTGGGATTTTGAGGTTGAGGCCACAGGCGCTGCCCACAGAGGCGATAGAAGAGGCCTGTCGCTTCCTGGTGATGCTCTCCTTCATTCTTCCTTCTCCTGTCACCTTCACTGCGAAAGGACTTCCTGTGGGTGGGATGGGACGTGCAGTAACCAATCAGGGAGGCCCATCATTTAAACCACAAAAAAAACCCAAATGTTTTCATTCCTTCTGTTGAAAGTTGTTCAGTATGTTATGTGATATGAAGAGATGTATTGAGATTCTGACCTGGGATGTGCCTGTCGGCAAACTTGATGTTGATGGTATAGTTTCCAGGTTCAGTAGGACAGTAGGTCACCCTGCATGTCCCATCCTCCATATCCTCGCAGTTAATGTCAACTTTACTCAGACCCTCAACTGACAATCCTAGACCTCCATAGCCTGGGGGAGAGAAAGACAGAGGGAACAATAAGAGAGATAACATTAGATGCAGACATTGAGGTTTAAAGGACCAGGTCATTTGTTGATGGAAACTGACATGTCTCCGCATTCAACTCTGGCTCTGGAACTGCAGCTAATGTTTTACTGGTATTTTTGCTATTCTTCCCTATATTTTTGACTTTTTAAACAACTGAATCAGTTAATATGCCTACTAAGAAGCTGTTGCTTGCCATGTCCTAAGAGTTTCCTTGTTCAGAATGAACCTGTGTTATACAGATTCTAAACAATGTCGAGGCCTTGGAAGAAGCTCCAGGTTTTTACCTGCATTTCTTGTGTCCACAAAGAATTCAGCCATTTCGAAGGTGTGGGCTTCTACCAGCCCTTTTCCAAAGGCCTTGACCCTGCTGGCCTCCCCGATCTCTGATTGGCCAACAATGATCTTGAAGGGGCTGTTGGTCACATGCTTGCCGTTCTTCCTCACGCTCACCTCATGCTCACCGACCTCCTTAGGGGTAAAGGAGATACCTGTGGAGGGGAACAGAGGGAGCCAAACAAAAGCAGGAAATTACTTTCAAGAAAAAGTGTCTGGAATTGAATCTTGTATATCGTTCATCAAGTTTGTGCCAAAATAAGACAGTGTTTTTACAGGTCCTAATATTAGGATGGCCAAAAACTTTCAGCTGTGGGCTATGCTTGTCCCTCAGCAGGGCTGGTGTCTTACCAATGTGTCTGTTGGGCAATCTCTTGAGCAGGCAGGGCTCCTCGTTACCCGAGGGAGCTCTGATGCTGGCTGTCAGAGAGCTCAGGTCAGACTCTGTAATCTTCAGCGACACGTCCGCTGCCGAGCCGACGTTGAGCTGAGACGTCCTCGTGATGGAGTCATCGCCTGAGGGCGAGAGACAGAGAGCACAGGGGAGAGAGAGAGAGAGAGAGAGAGAGAGAGAGAGAGAGAAGACAGCAGAAAAGGAAATCAATCATCTCCTACATATTGGCTTGACATTAAATAATACTAAATTAACAGTCCAATATCCGAGAGTAGGAGCACTGCATTACTGCCAAAGAAAAGTATGGGAGCTGTAGTGTTCAAATCACCAGTGATCTTGGCGGTGAAGGGGCTGCCTGGGATGTGCTTGTTATCGAACTTGACGATGACGTTGTAGTCTCCAGGAGCAGTGGGCAGGTAGGACACAGTGCAGGTGCCATCTTTGTTGTCCTTACATGTGATCTCAGCCTTGGAGGGCCCCTCGACTGCCAGGGAAAGACCACCTAGAGGGCCAAGGTTGTTGTTGGTTTGAATATTAAGTATAGTGTACCTGTATAGAGTATAGTGAGGCTCTGAGGTTCTTTTATAATAGCAGTTCCTTGGTTACCTTCTCCGGCATTCCTGGTGATGACAGTAAAGGTGGCCTGCTTGTTGACCGTGCCATGGCACAACCCTGGACCGTAGGCGGTCACAAGACCAGTGTTCATGGTATCTACGTAGAACTGGAGAGGGCTTCCTGTATGGGCATAGGTTATAAAAAAAAGACTATTGAGTGTTCCATTTTGTCTAATATCATGGCTTTGACTCATTGAACACCAGGAGCCTTCACATTGCTTAGTAAGTGGGGCAGTGGAAAGATTTACATAAATACGTTTTCCATACCTGGGATGTGGTTGCCTTCATATTTAATGTCCATCTCATGCAGGCCCTTCTCAGTGGGCATGAACTTTACAGCGATGGTTCCATCCTTGTTGTCGGTGATGTGTGGGCGGGCCACCTTCCCTGAGGGCATCCGCACTTCACCTGCAACCCAGAACCGCAGCATATGACTGGGACTGTCACTCAAAGGGTGGTCGTGTGCTAGCACTTGTGTGTGAGCATGTGTGTGTGCTCGGGTGTCTGTACTATTGTTGGCTTGTGTGTGTGTATGCACTTAGGTTTCCCTGTGCTTGTGTGCTTGTGTTTGATCATGTGTGCGTGTGTGTGTGTGTGTGTGTGTGTCCTACCTGTGATCTCTCCCTGCTGCACAGTGAAGGGGATAACCAGGTTAAGAGGTCGGAACATGGGATCCATGCTGTCTCTGGGGGCAACAGGCTCTTTGGTGGCCTACAGGAAGGGAGAGGAAAATACTGTCAGTATATTGACATATATAGTATGCAAGTGGCTACACTGTGCATTAGTACATCAAGCTGCAGTGACCCCAGTTCTCACCACAACGTGGAAGGGACTCTTGGGAATGTGCTGCCCACCGAACCGAATGGTGATGACATATTTCCCCGGTTCAGGAGCCGTGTAGTAGATGTCAAAGGTTCCATCAGGATTCTCCACCACATCCATGTCCATCTCCGCCCCCTCTGGGGTCATGACCTTGCAGGTCACCTTGCCCTTTCCAGCAGCCTTTGCATCCACAGTGATGACAGTGTCCTCTGAAGTCTGAATATTTGGTCCAAGACCTGCTGCTTAGACAATGAAGGGTAGCGAGAGAAGCTTAGAGAAGTCTTATCATGGAAGTATTTTCATTCTAGTTTTAAACTAGCCGTAATTATAAGCAAATCCACAGTTACTCACCCACTCCATGTCCTCCCATGGAAACTGCAAAGAAAAACCACAAACATCAGTACCCTCTTGAAAAAATATATATTTGAAATTACATTGCTAGAGGGGCGGGTCCCATGCTTATATAAACGACCCAGCAGGTTGAGAAGCAGGTTGTATACCTGTGAGCAGACACTTGCTGGCATCCCCGGTGGGCAGTGACTGGATGCGGTAGGGAGAGTAAGGGATCTCATCTCCTCCGTACTTGATAGTGATGGTGTAGTGGCCCGTGGAGTCAGGCACGTAAGACACAGTGTAGGTGCCGTCTCTGTTGTCCTGGATGGTGGCCTTCTTGGGCTTGCCCTCTGGGTCCTAGAGAGAGAAAGATCCACATGTTAGTAAGCTATATGGGTCAATAACTCGGACGGCTAAAGTACTATCATGACGCTGAGTTCGATTGAAAGCCCAACACACCAGGATCTGCACGGTGAGTAGCCCTTCGCCGGCATCGCGGGCATCAATGGTGAACTCAACAGGCAGACTGGCTGGCACACCTGAGGTGTCGAGACCAGGGCCGCTGGCTCGCACCTTACTGGCATCGTGCCCTGGCAGAGACCTAACCTTGAAAGGACTGCGGACAGAACAAAACAGGAAGTATTGAACATTAGAACAGACAAACGGAAAAGCGGTGGTGGTTGTTGTAGGCTGGAGAGGGTTTAGTATCTGACCTGTGGGGGACCTCTTGCTGGGCGTATTTGACAGACACGGTGTAGGGGCCGTCCTGGGCCGGGGTGTAGTGGACTGTGTGTGTTCCGTCCCCGTTGTTCTTGACGCCAACTGGCTCAGCGGAACCTGTGGAACACCAAGAACATTCCGATAAGTCTCTGTGTATTTGTGGGATGTGTGTATGCAGTACTGAAGGGAACAGGGAGTTTCCCACAGCTAGCTTTTTACAGGGACACAGTATCCCAGCTCCTCATCAACCTCAAATGTTCACTAATTACAGTACTTAAGTAAATACTGTATGTGTGTGTGTGTGTGTGTGTGTGTGTGTGTGAAGACCTCAGACTCACCCGAGGGCCCGTAGAGCTGCACCTCCAGCGCGGCCTTCCCCGCTAGGGCACTGTCTACTGTGAAGGTCTGAGGGACATGGGCTCGCACCCCGGTCCCCAAGCCGGGTCCTGAACACTTCACCTTGCTGGGGTCCACCACGTCATTCACAGGCACGCGGAAGGGGCTGCCTGGGATGGGGTGGCCTCCGAAGTTAATGTTGACGTCATAGTCGCCGGGGGTGAAGGGGACGTATTCCACACTGCAGCTGCCGTCTTTGTTGTCCTTACAGGACATCTTGGCCTCGGAGGCCCCCTCGATGGTCAGACCCAGACCTCCAGTACCAGCACCCCTGCACACACACACCGGTCACACGCTTCAATCCCCCCATTCCTTTTAATGACCTATATACTTCACGCTAAACAGGAAGGTCCTGTACCTCTTTACTGAGAGGATTACCAGAAATATATATTTAGCCCTGGCGTCTCTGCAATTTCAAGGTTTATTACGTTTCCCTGCCCTTGATTTAATATGAATTTTATGGGTCAGATAAACCAGGCCTCTTTAATTTGATTTGGTCTGTGGTTATGGACAGTGTGTTCTTACCTGGTCTCCACAGTGAAGCAGTTGGATTTGTTGACGAGTCCTCCCTCCAGGCCGGGTCCGTAGGCCCGTACACGAGTGGGGTCACACCCTTCTACCACTGACACCCTGAAGGGACTCTTGGGGACAGCCACATCGTCATACAGGACCTCGATCAGATGCATACCTGAACCACACAGAACAAGCATACACCTTACAAAACTCTTCGAGCAATACTTTTTCAACATAAGGTTTCGTGTTTATAATTTATCAAGGCACAAGACACGCTCCCTTTCAGTTTGTTTATCTAGACTCGAGGTTTTGTCGAGTTCTGTGGCGTTTCACCAGCGCATAAAGACAGACGCGCACATCTGTCTGTCATTTGTTATTCTGTCACAACCCTCTCCTGACTGAGCTATGTGGCTCCCTCTTCATGCAGCTCCAGAAGTGTAATATTAGAACATGCGTGATGTTGGAGAGAGCATGGCTCTGATCTCACAGCTTTGTGCTGGGGGGGGAGGGGGGGGGCTATTAATACTAACAGTTACCCCCCCCCCTCATACTCCTTTATGGGAGCACACATACCTGCCTGTTTAAGAGATGCTGTTCCAGGGCACTATCTATTTATAAAAGGCCCTCTCTGCCTCCCTGCTTTAAGCCCTTGGATCGCTGCAACACAGCATCATTCTGTATTTATATGCCTCCCTCTATCTCGAACGTTCTCATTATCGCTTTCTCTACGGCTCTCTCACACTCATTCTAGCTTCCCAAATGAATTGGCTCTTGGGCCATCTGTTGGTTATGTCTCTCTGTCTGTCAGCCTTTAACCGTCTTTCCCAAGATACTTACTCTGTGACTATTTTCATTTCTTTTGCCACACACTGTATAACTTCAAAACGATATATGTAATCAAGGGATTCCTCTCACAACTGTAAACCTTCTACAAAGGACTACCTTCTATTTCTGCAAACTTGCTGAGCTAAGAAAAATCTGCCTTATTAAGTTTTTGTGCCCTTTATTTGATCCTACCATCTTCAAAGGCGGTGTATTCCACCCGGTAGGTTCCGTCTCCCTTGTCTGTGATATGGGCGTCCGTGTTGGTGCCCGAGGGGTTGATGATGCAGGCCTTGACTTGGTGGCCCCCGGCCTTGCTCAGGGTGCGAGTGTCCACGATGAAGTGGGTGGTGACTTCTCTGAGGACTCCTGGACACACAGAAAACAAGAACGTACATGATCAGACACTCGAGTTATGTTGTAAGAATTGGCAACAATTTGGTTTGAGCAATAGCCTCTGAATTAGCTAATATTTTTTATATGGTTATATGGTTATTTACTTTGACATATATATACATATATATATATAATATATGTGTGGTTCTTACCTTTGGGCTCCACTCCTGGACCATAGACCTGCACTCCACTGGTGTCTACTGCTGGTTCCACGTGGATGACCGAAGGGAACTTGGGGACCATGTGCCCGCCGTACTTGATGGTGATGGTGTGTGTGCCGTGGAAGGCAGGGCTGTAGGTGACGGAGAAGTGTCCCTCTGAGGTCTTCTGGATGTGGACCTCCACCTGAGCCCCAGACTCAGACACCACCTCAATAGTGAGCTCAGCCTCTCCGGCACTGGTGCAGTCCACCGTGAAGGTAGAGGGTTCCCCAGCCTTGGCCTTCTCCAGCCCCGGCCCGCTGGCCGTCACCTTGCTGGGGTCGAAAGCTGGACGCACTGCCGCCTTGAAGGGAGACCCTGGAATGTGCTTCTCTCCGTACAGGATGTTGATGGCATACTCGCCCGCCTCGGTGGGCAGATAGACCACAGAGCACGTGCCGTCTCCATTGTCCTGGCACTCGATCTTGGCCTCGCACGGACCCTCCACAGTCAGGCCCAGCCCGCCGGCGCCGGCTCCTTTGGTGTCGATGGCGAAGGGTGCCGGTTTACCCACAATGCCACCCTGCAGGCCTGGACCATAGGCACGAACCTGGGAGAAGCAAATAAGTCAATAAGTGTGCTTTTTCACTGTCCTTTGAAGAATTGGAATGACATTTTGTTTCACTGAAGATCCTTTGCAGCTGGAAGGAACAAAAAATATGACCCAGTTTTCCTTTCTTGTCATGACCTTCAGAATACTGATGGACCGTGGATGATGAATGGATGATTACCTTTGATGGGTCAGCTGGCATGACGCCTTCCAACCCGAAGGGGCTTCCCAAGACAGGGTTGTTGTCATAGCTGACATCCACCTTGTAGGGCCCCTCCTCCGGGGGGATGTATTTAACGCTGTGAATGCCATTGGCCGTGTCCGATTCCAGCTTGCAGGGGATTGGTCGGCCGGAGGGGGAGGTCATCATCACGCCCACGTTGCCCAGTCCACCAGCCCCCTGGGTATTGATTGTGAACTCCTGGTCTTTCCCAACTTCCACCTCTGTTAAACGCACAGTATTTCTGTCACTCGTCCACCAACTTTCCTTAACATCAGATATTTAATACTACATGAGAAATAATAAACAGTTCAATTTGATTGTTTTTAGCAGTTTATAGACTTGTTTTCTAGTTTCAAGTTTAGTCTCCTTGAGAGCTTACTGGTGTCTAGTCCTTCCACTTTGACCTTCCCCAGGTCCAAAAGAGGGGCCACAGTGATGTTGAAAGGGCTCTTGGGAATGGGATCTCCTCCATGGGTGACTGAGATGCTCATGTTACCCTGAGAGAAGGAAGGAAGACAAGACCTTTTTGTAAACAAAAAAAAGGGAGATACGGTATTGTAATGGGTACCAAGCTTCCAGAAAGGTCTGGTAAGAGGTAGCGAGAGCCTCACCTGCTGCAGAGCGGTGTACTTGACAGTGTAGGAGTAGTCGTGGTTGTCTATGATCTCAAAGTCTCGGACTGCCTCTCCCTGGGCCGCGGCAGTGAAGTGCACCTCCGGCTTGGCCTTGCCCGCTCCCTTGGCGTAGATGGTGAAGTGGGTGGGGGTGCCCACCTCCACACCTGAGAAACACAACCAGAGACAACTGTTGTTGCTTCCTCTCTTACACTTATCTTCTACTTTATGCCATTTAAAAAAATATATATGAAAAGGTTGAAAACAGTTATTTGTGTGCAGCATTGTGGTTTGAGCCCTCACCTGTCGTGTTGAGTCCAGGGCCCTCAGCCCTCACCTTGCCTGCATCATGAGAAGGATCCACCTTCACCTTGAATGGACTGATGGGAATTTCCTACAAAATCACACACAATTGGTTGTTTAGGGACTACAGAACATCTCTTTCCATCTCAAAGGATTGTGGGCAATGGAGTCCTACAGTACCTGCTCAGCAAACAGCACCATGATGGTGTAGCGGCCAGCTCCGGGGGGAGTGTACTTGACCGTGAATGTGTCATTGTCATTCTTGATGATGTCAAAGTCGATGTCCGCCTCAGAAGGACCCACTACGCCAGGGGCACACTTAATGCCAATACTGATGTCACCTAGAAACAGATGTCACAGGGGAACATTGGTAAATGTACTTTGCTAGGATATTGGATTCCTGATTGTGTATATATAACTCAGCCAGCTAAAGCTTGCATCCACCCTTCACCATGCTACTCTTCCTGTCCTACTTTCCCCCCCCCGCAGACACACTCTCACACACTCACCCTGCCCGGCCTCGCTGCAGTCCACAGTGAAGTAGGTGGGCTCGTTGGCCTTCAATCCAGTCTTCTCCACTCCAGGCCCGTAGACCTTAACCTTGTCTGGGTAGCAGCCCTCACCCACAAGCACCTACAGGGACACATTCAGAGCTTGAGATAACTCTACAACTAAATCCTAGTTGTGATGCTGTGTGTGTAAGTTTGTGAGTTAACGAGTCTTACTCTGAAGGGGCTTTTGGGCGCGTTAACCTCTCCCCAGGTGATAATGATGGTGTGTTTCATAGGCTTGGTGGGAATGTACACACACAGGAAAATGCCATTGCCCTTCTCTGTGATCTTAATGTCAATGACGCAGCCCTCTGCATCCTGGATGAAAACAAAATCATGTCAACACTAACCACCTCCATCAACTACATGACCAGCATTATGTACTGTGGGTAAGACGTGTTTTCTCTAGTACCTGGGCATAGATCTTGAGTTGGCCTTTCCCAGCTTGACTCGCATCGATGGTGAACTCAGTTGGTTTGTTCACAATGACTCCAGTAGGCTCCAGCCCTGGACCAAAGGCCTTCACCTGCCACAGGAATAAAGAAGTACATTTGAATGTTTTGGTATGTTTGATACGTGTGAAATAACCCTCTGTGAAGGGAACGTATAGCGCGTACCTTCTCAGGGAAGACGTCATTGGCTGCGGGGAGGATGTGGGCCATGAAGGGGCTGTCCTTAATGTCCTCGTCGTCACAGACGACATGAACGGCGTAGTCGCCCGCCTCCGTGGGCCAGTAGCGCACGTCACAGGAGCCGTCGCCCTTGTCGTCACACTCGATCTTAGCCTGCGACGGGCCTTCGATGGAAAAGCCTGGAAAGGACAACAGGAATCATTTTTCAGCTCTGCTCGACCACACATAGCAGACATGCTAACAGTATCGGTTATGCTATGTAACCAGCCACGTCCGGATTCTTCTCACGTACCCAGAGTTCCCACTTCGGTGCCAATGGCCTCCACCACAAAGTCAGCTGACTTTCCCACCATGCCTGTGACCAGCCCTGGACCCCACGCTCGCACCTTCTGTGGCCCGGCTTCATTGCTCACCTCCACCTCAAAGGGGCTGCAACACACACACACACACACAGGTCATTCATTGTCAGCTACTGGTAAGAGCGTACTGTACGGTCCATTGTAGTGGTGTCTGAGGAGGAGTGGGGTCTCACCTGCGTGGGATAGGCTGTCCTCCCCAGGTGATGCTGACGGTGTATTTGCCAGGCTGTGTGGGGAAGTAGTCGCACTCATACACCCCGTCTCCAGCATCAAGTACTTTCACCGGCTCCTCTGCCCCACCTAGGAGCACACAGGAGCACCAAGGGTCAATATGCTCTGTGTCTTCTAGATGACTCAATGGGTAAGAGAATTAGAGAGAGAGAGGGGGGGGAACTTACTTGGGCCCTTTACTGAGACCTTGAGCTCTCCACTGCCGGCTCCCTTGGTGAGAACCTTGAAGTCAGCCACCTCCTTCACCCTCACGCCCTTAGGCTGCACGCCTCGCCCTGTGGCCCTGCAGGCGCTGGCATTGATGGCTGGAGGGGGAGAGGGGGTCAAAACCAAGGATTAACTTTGGCTGAAACATTGGCTGACAAGCTAGGTTAGGGCAGTGTTAGTAGCAGAGACATGATGCTCTATTTGCCATTCTATGGACTTGAACAACTCTATGAACAACACCAAACAACAACAACTATTTGTATCTGAATTACACAGACAAAAGGAAAATATGAATCTAAATGCAGTATACACTCTGAAAGAAGCATATATAAGGCAAAATAAGAAAAAGCTGCATTTAGGCGCTATCTGACAACATTTCAGACAGAAACGTTGACTGCAGGCACAGATTGGACTATTGAACATAGACTGAACTGTCTGCAAAATCATTTTCCATGCCCATTTTCTCACAAAAATTTGCAGCAAATGCAAAATTCCACAGAGAAACCGACCACATTTGAAAAACAAACACATTCCCTAAGTAATCTTTGAAAACACGCAACAACCCCCATGGCAAGAAACTAATTGAAACCCAATGGGGCTTATCTCTATCCATTCTGGCATTCATATTTATATTATTTTGGGCATATCTTGACCCCATAAAGCTGCAAGCCTAGGGCGGACAAGCACAGCACATATTGGAGCACCCAGAGAACGCAGCTGCCCCAATCACAGGAAGCAAGAACATCTGCTGGGCGGGACATAAAAGGGGGTGTGGCCTGGCGAGCATGTCAGCACAACAGGGCTCAGGCTCCACCCAGCGGTCCATACTAACTTGGCCGGCCAGCTTTGGGGGGAACCGCCCCCTTCCTGCCCTTCTCTCCTGTGGGTGGGCGCACCACGTTTGAGCCTATCTGAACTGGGAGTGCGGTGGTGGGAGGAGCAGTGGGCGGAGCTAGGAACGACAGACAGGAAGGGTTTTAAGTATACGACTGGAACCTGTTGATGGGCCCCAGGGGAAAGTGAAGAAGGAAGACTGTGGACCGAGAGGAATAGATCACAAAGTAATTGTCACCATGTCAACAGCAGTGATTTGTAACAGCTAGCTCACCCTCTTCTATCTGGACTTTGAACGGGCTCTTGGGGATCTCCTGGCCTGCAAACAGGACATGGATGGTGTGCGGCCCCTCTAGCATGGGCCGATAGGTGCAACGGAAAATGCTGTCCCCCTTGTTCTCCAGAATGAGTTCCACTGTGTCTTTCTTTCCCCTCAGGGTCCACGATGATCACACTGACATCCCCATTGCCAGCACCTGGTCAGAAACAGGACATAGAATGGAATGTTGTTGCTTCACGATTCTATTACACAAGGAACCATGCACAGTGTTTTTGGTTTATTTAGGTAAATCCTTGGGATTTCTACGTCAGTCTTTTATCTGATAGCAGATACAATTAGGGACTGTTGCTGTGCACCGTGTGATGTGACTTTCTCCCATGGTTACCTGCAGTATAGATGTCAAAGTAGGTGGGCTTGTTGGCCACGTTGCCGGTGGGCTCGAGACCCGGGCCCCTGGCCTGCACCTTATTGGAGTCACCCATGTCCTTGGCCACATTCACCTTGTAGGGACTCTTGTCTATATCTTGTCCAGCAAAGAGCACTTTCACCTGGGAGGGTAGATTAAAAAGTATTGGTGATCATTTCAGTCTAAAGCCACTTCTGTCATTGTTTTAGAACCATCGAGGAGACACGTAAACATCAGTTGTGTTGTTTTATTTACCATGTGGACGCCCTCCACTTTGGGAACGTAGGTGACAGTGTAGGTTCGGTTTTTGTCTTTGTTGAAGACAACTTTAGCCTGGGAGGACACAGAAACACGGTTAATAACAGCATGTCTTAGTTCTTAGACGATCTGTGGCAGTTGCTAGGCATCCGCAGGTGTTGTGACAGTGCTGTGAGTGTTGTCCCACCTCCTCCTTGTGTCCCTCAGGATCCTCCACGTACACCAGGACCTCAGCCTGGCCTGCCTCCAGCGTCTCCACCGTGAACACAGCAGGCTTCAGCACCATGTTCCCCTGAGGCTCAATACCTGAGAAAACATTTCAGTCTCGGCACGTCAACAGTGTGTTTTAAAGTTTTAAACGTACACTATAAATATAATAAATACTTTTTGAAAAAATAATAAAAAAGACAATTGTGCATGTCAAATATGGTCCTTCATTCAAAAGTCTACAGTGTCTCTTTTGGTCATCTATGGCTTCCTAGCACCCACCTGGTCCATAGGCCTTGGCCTTGTCAGGGAACAGCTGCTTGGCCTTGACGGGAGCACCAGGCTTGAGCTTAGCCTTGGGGAACTGGGACAAGTAGGTCATCACTGAGTGTTCATCCACGTCTGGGTCCACTATCTCCTCAGGGGCAATCACCTAGGGAACCGGAAGATCCAAAAAACATCATTTATGTATAATATCTAGGAGGAAAGAATGAGTGAGTGAGAAAAACTATTATGAAATGTGTCTGTTTAAGAACATAAACAAGCTTTAAAGAAATGTTCCTCTATCCTTCCAGGGCTTCAACTCGAGTCTTTCAACACGTCCATGTTTGTTTGTCTATACCACAGTGGTGTAAAGCTCTTGTCCTGCCAGGCTAAATTTAACCTCAGGACAGCAGGGTTAAGGACTGTGCCCTCAATAAGCCAGCCAGAGGATTTAGCCATGAGCCAAACCTCTCCCACACCTCCTTAACAGCCCACAGAGATCTCACTCCTCAGAACCAAGGAAAGCCATGACACACACACACACACACACACACACACACACCCCATGTCTTTATGGAGGCTATATCTATACACACACTGTCTACATGAAACGAGTAAAAAGCCATTGAAATAGCAAAGAGTTTGGAGATTGAAGAAGAAGTTATAAACGCTATGGAGGTAATACACAGTGGCATTTGCAGCATCAGTTATGTAAACATAGGCAACTTTACACCTCTGTGTCTCACTTCAGCTGTGAAAACGTGCTTAGATGTCACACCTATATCATCTTTAATGTTGCAACAATGTAAAACAGTAAAGCTCAATACAGTGTCTGCTTGTCTGCCTGTATGTCTGCTGCCTGCCTGCCTGCCTGCCTGCCTGCCTGCCTGCCTGCCTGCCTGCCTGCCTGTCTGCATGACTGCATGTCTGTCCATGTCTATCCATCCGTCCATCTGTCTTACCTGAGGTACGCCCAGCCAGTCATCAGCTTGCTGCATGGCCTCTCTGGCATTCTCCACAGGCTGGTTAGGGTCCCACTCAGCCCAGTCTGGGCAAAGACCTGGAGGAAGGGAATGACAAGTGAGACACGGCAACAATTTGAGAATGTCATTGGACTAATGACAAAAATGCCATCCATTCTCACCGATAACATGAGTCAACAAACACAGTGTTCTAGCGCTCATATGACCTGGCAGTCTGTTCAGCCTGTCACAGGTGTCCAAAAGAACACCTTCGGCCACAACCTTGATTCAAAAACCCCCAATATTCACCCAGAGAGCTGTGCTCCAGCGTATCGAGCGCTAGTCCTCGAGGGACAAACTCTTTCTTCAGCGACTCTTGGAGCCGCACACGCTCTGTCACTTTCACCCACGGACACTGTTGCAAGAGTGGAAAGCTAAGCTGCCCCTGCTTAAGCCTTAATTGGATTAGAGTCAGAGACGTAGTGAGTTCACTGTCTCAAAGAGCCTGGACTTCCCAGGAGGCTGTGATCTCGTTAATACTGACGTGGCATTTTAAGGGTGAGAGCTGTATTCATCCAACGCATCCCATTATCTGTTGGATAGTGTGGTGATTCATAATGGATTCATGATCTAATTGTATTCCCAATTTCAACGTGATTTTCAACGAGTCAGTTGTTGGGCGGGGTAACGTTGGGACGTTTGGAAGAAACCTTTCTAACCTAACAGCGATGGTTTCAAAGGTAAAGCTTCGGAAAAGCCTGCTTAAACCAACTCAGACCCTATGAAAAACTGCAGTTAGATGTTTACAAGCAGAGAATTTCAGGGCTACAATTTATCCCTTTCCTTAATGGCATGAGCTCTTAGCGAGAGACGGGGGAGAGGAACAGGGCCTTGTATGGCCAGATCTGTAGCGGTGTGTTTGAAAGCTGCTTCACGTCACACACCGTTCTCACATAAACACCGTCAGACATATTGTCCGGCACTGTAACCTTTTGTCTCAGAAAGACAAATCTCAGAAGAGACTGCCTTGAATCTAGATCAGATCACCACTCTGGTCAAACTGGGAGTGTTATAAGCCAATGAATCCCTATGAAACTGCAATCCAATGCGTGTGTGTCCCCTCCGCCTGCTTTTTGTGGGCCTGCCAAACATCCCCCCTAGACAGATGAAGAGGAATTGTGCCCAAATTTGGGGTGCTGTATGGCAAGGCTATAAACACTAGAGCTAGCTTGGGCCTCTGGGCCAGAGAGAGAGAGATAGAGCTTCAGTCAGCATCAGACAGCTGGCAGGGACCTCCTGTGCAGGCCTCAAGCCCACCGACCCTCTGGGGAGAGTGAGATTACACGTTGTCCACCTTGTCATATTGTGTGCCTATGTGCCTGCCTGTGTGTATGTCCCTGTGTGCGCATTAATGAGAGTAGATATCAACTCCTACTTAAACGTGTGGAGAGATTGATTGAGGAATGAGTGGAGGGTTTCTTACAACAAGTCTGTGAGGGAGACAATGAGCAGATCATTACCTTAGATGACTCCTGCCTGACCCTGACTCACAAGTTATATTAGAAAGGGTACGACCTAACCATGGCACAAGGGGACATCCCATTACCTCAGTCACATGATCAAAAAGCTGACCACTAATCAGCGCTTTGCCCCTCAGAGGAAACTAAAAGGCAATTATCCACTCAGCAGATCCAAACAGAGCTCTTACCAGGGGCGCAGTTATCCACCAGGGCTCCCAGGGCCTTGCCATCCCTCCAGTCGCGGTGGAAGTTGTGGATGGGCAGCTCGGGCACCTTGTTCTGGATCCAGCCCAGCAGACGCTGCTTGGGGGTCAGCTTCTTGGCGTCCTCGTCGTCCTCGTCCTCCCACATGGGCATGGAGATGGAGTAGTGGAGGATCAGGGTCCAGATGAGGCCCAGGATCAGCTTCAGGTTCCCGTCCACGATGGCTTTGCTGTCTGTGGAGACGAGAAGGAAGAGTCCGTGAGATGGAGCAAGGTCATTTACAGTTCATGGAAGTCAATCAACTCAAGGGGCAGGGCAGGTGTAGGACTTTTTCCACAAATGAGCACCATTTGTGAGCACCCCACCAACACCCCATCAAACCCACAGGTGTCAGGGTGGACATCCTTGACATTCCACACAGTCATAATAGGAACAGGGACAGCAACAGCTGAGGACATGTGGAAGGGTGATTCCTCCTGGAGTAAACAGCACTTGGGTTTGAAATGGTGACTAATAGAACTGTTACTAAGACCAATCGAACAAGCTAGGACAGTTAAGTAGCCCTGGTTAAGTTATGGCAAGGACTGAGGTAGGTCTATCAGTATGCATTGCTTATTTTTTTACTCCCCCATACTAAGTTGTGTGATCCTACTATACATACAATTCATTTTACACATCAGGGTAAAATGTATATACTGTGAGTTGTTTAACAAGTTAATCTATTTTCTCTCTCATGTAGGGTGACCTTCAGCATTAGACAGTGTTTGATGAGGGCAGTTTGACTGGCGTGGGCAGCTGGCATGATATGGCATGGTGTGGTTCTGAACCTGCCATGGCAGCCCTTGAGCACAGACAGTCATGTGGACTCCCCAAAGAGAACAAGCTTGGATCTGGTTACACCCTGACATGTGTGACCGTGGAGACCCCCAAAGCTTCGTAGAATGAAGTCATGCTGCCAACAGTCGACGAAGGGAAATGGTTTGTGCTAACCGAGGCAGTGTGGTGCAGCCATGTTCGAAGTGAGGTGTTGGAAGATGAAAGTCAGAGCTCCTGTTATCATGTCCTCTTTCTGTCAAACCTGTCTGATGTGTGCGCGTCCACAGTGTCGCAAATAGAGAAAGAAGCACACACCCACTTGTTCTTTTAGGGAGGGGTCTGTGAATTTTGACCTGCGACCTCTGTGCAGCCACTCTCAACGAGTCGCCGGGACATTCCTGAGGTGGACGGTCGCCCTCAGAGAGAACCTGCCCCCAGTCGTCATCAGACACATGCGCCTCTCTCCCCTGGGGGGAGGGGCAGCACTTGGTCTGTCTTTCACAGCCCCACGCTCAAAGCGTCAGTCCCACCAAGAATTTCACCCGACTGTGTGGGAGAGCCATCAGTCAGACTTTTAATAAGCTCTCTCCAGGCTTAAATACATATCTGGAAGAAAATCCTTGCTACACAACTCAATTACAGGTAAAACTAAAAACTTCCAAGTGTCAACCTAGATATGTACCCTCCCTTCTATAAGTGACCCTTGGATAGATCAATAGACCTTCATCTGTGATGCAGAAACATTTCTAACCACTATAAGGTAACTGGGAGGGCAGAGATACTGGCTGTCAACAAACAGTAGAAGCCTGGCCTTGCCACTCCTGACCCTCTCAGCAAGTATGATAATGAGGTGTGGAGAGGTGTGTGTGTGTGTGTGTTCACCATCTCACATAATTCTGTGTGTGACATTCTCATTAGCACAACCCTACAGAATTTCCAAGCCCTGGCTTGTCACTGTTGTCATTTGAGTAAGATGTGGCAGATTGATTGGAGCCCAACGTGGCCTTGGTCGTGACATGGGCTGGTGATCTCAGTGCTATCTCTGCTGTATGAGTTTCCAGAGTGATGCTTCCTGCCTAGAGTGTGGCTTCCTCAGCCATTGTGAAAGATGCGTGTAGATGAGTGAGTGCTGACAGCCAAGTAGACATAACTACTCTAATATTACAGTGGTGTGAATATCTACTCTCAACATCCAGCAAACCCGCTGCAACGTGGGCTTTTTGATGCTCAGTGTCAGGTATCCTCGTCCAGCAAGCACAAAGCTTTTATGAAACAGCTGGCAGCTGTTAAAGTATCATTCATTCAAGTATTTGTGTAGTCACTCTTAATGAATACTTCACTTTACGTTACTTGCGTTTATAACATAGAACATAAAATATATGATGGTCCATGTAAAGTAGTAACTTATTTTATCTGGTTCTTTTATCTTCCACCTCATCCTACAGATAGATGGCCACGGCCATGATCTCTCATACATGGCCTTCTCTGCTCTCTTTTCCTTAACCCCAAGAGGAACAACAATTGCTTTGAATTTTCTTCAGAGTTTACTTACCAATTGAGACTAGTTTGATATGTTCTCTGTCCAGAAATTCCAGCGCCACAGACACATTTTCCAATTTCATCTGTCTGAAGTTGGGTCTGATATGGTGCTTTCTGTACATCTTCTTTTGGCTCAAAACCTCAAGGAGCCCAATGAGCTTGAGCCCGTCACCTAGATCCTTTTGGAGGTCGGTGAGACCCTTGTTGATACACTTTAGGTGCTCGTTGCACCACCTGGTGAAGGTGTTCTGTTGGATCTTCTTCCATGGCGCGTCCTCGGCGAGGTCCTTCTCCGTGGCTGGCATCTCGTCCTCTTCTTCTTCCCCGATGTCAGTGCCCTGGTGGTACTGTGGTGGATGCTGGTCGTCGTAGTATGTGTTATTGCTCGTCATGGTTGCGTTTTCCCTGTCTCTTTTTATACCGCAGTAAGACCTATGTGTGAAATTATGTGTCGGCAACGCGGTAAAGTTTAACAGATCAATGTCATGCGCGTGCTCGCTGCAAAAAGTTCAGGTGAAAAGAAGTTGCAGTCAAGAGACTTTTCGGATGCACTTGTGAAGAAACCGCTTCTGTCAAGACAATGATGAATGAAATGGTCCGGTTTACTGTTCGCAAGGCAGCTGGTTCTTGTTTTTAATTGACAATGACTTGACAAATGTAGTCGCTGCTTCTTAATAGAAGGCTCAGAAAAGGAAGTCCTTTTTTGCCAAATGGAGCGTGTCAGGTAAGCCGAGTAGTTTTACGCACTCTTCCGTTGAGCCGAATACGAGAGCTTGTTCAACTTGAATGGTGTGAGGGGCAAGTGTGGAGTTTATAAAAGACCATGGGCCGCGTCAAACCCGTCATATTACCAGGTCATAAGTACAATCATAGACGATTTTCTAATCCAAGGGGATAACTGTGAGGGTCGGGATTGGTCTAGCCAGATGATGGGACAACGATTGGACAGACCCCAAGTGGCGCAACAGTTGTGACAGAGCGCTGTATTTTTAGTCGCTCCAATTTGGGTGGTAGGGGGTGTCACTGCCCGTTCGTTTTAAAGTGTGTCATGTTTATAGCTCGTAAGTGGTTGAAGAATTGAGCTAAGAAAAGAAAATGACCCGGGTATTATAACAAACATGCTACATTTGCCTATGTGGGTTCGAACTTTAAACTTAAGGCCATGGGTCTAGGTGATTTTGACTCACAATTCAAAGCTATTAGAATGTAATTTAGGTTTAGGGCTACCGGTTGGTAGATGGAAAGAGACAAATGATGTAATTTTGGTAGTTGATCCCATCAAGCAATGGCATTACATAGGGTTACAAAATATGTGCCACTTTAGTGTGAAAAATGTATTTGCAGAGGTCAACACTAGCCCATGATGACATTTCAAGTGCCACTCAGCAAACTGTAACAATTTAAATAAAGTGATCTCAACCGTGATCTCACCGGTGAACTTCTGTTGAGTAAGCTATAGAGAAACCTATAAAATGTCCTTGATGTCGGTCTAATGTCTGAAGCCATAAAACACTGTTTAAACCGATGATAAATGTCCTTTATGGTAATTTATCAGTTATTATCTACAGCCCATTAAACCAAATTAATTTATGTGAGCGGTAGACCAACAATAAAAGTATGGTAAAGGTCTAGTTAAATCTACAAATAATTGATGTCATTCACTAGAATGTTCTGTGTTTTTAGCTTCGGGGGATGTCCTTGAGGTTCTTGATGTTGTGACTCAGCACTCGGTGACTAGACTAGACAGTAACATTAGACTCCATCACTACCCTTGACAAGCTGCTTGAGGATAAGAATAACTGTGACACATGCACAGGGCCCGCTATACTAGGACCCCTGACTGGACACAGATTGGGATCCCCTCTTTCGTAGTTAACAGAGAGCTCAAACCAACCATTGTTTCACAAAGACCCAAATGGCAATATGTTTTTTGTGTTTGTGTAATGGTCATATATATGTGGATCATGGATACATCCAACAAATAAAATGAACATTTTGTCGTGTTTAGATATAATCCCAAAGTATTCACTTTGTTTCTTCAAACAGTTAATCTTGACAAAGATGTTTTGGTTCGGTGATGGTCCTTGAAGTCTGAATTGATCATTCGTATGTACTTCCCTTCCAGTAAAGTCTAGATTGCACAACAAGTGTCATGCAAACTAAGTAAACTGGGTGTTTTTTTAAAGCAGAGGGGTAACGTGTGTAAAATAGCAGGCCTCGTCAACAGCCTTGGCATGCTAGGCCTTTCTGTCTGAAATGGATCCATGTTGGAGAGTTTGTCTTGAAGCTGGAGTGACTTTTATTAATAGAACATAACCTGTGAAACATGATGCCAGGAAAGAGACGGCAGTCACTCACGGTGACTTCTAATGATTTCATGAATGGGAATCCTCACGTCCTTCGTCACCTCTCTAATAGCTACTGATGTCATCTAAAAGAAAGAAAGAAAGAAATAGCACGCCCACAATGATCTGAGGAGTGATATTTACTATATTTATTTTTCTAATCATTTACAGTACAAAATAGACCTCCAGGTAACAAAATAGCCACAACTATATTCCAAAGACACAGCAATAGGGAACAGTGGCGAAGAAGCTAGCTTAGAAACATCTTGTGGTATACTTAATCTCATGATACCTTCTTCATAGAATAAGCTTGACAACCGTGTACTGAAGGGAACAACATTCATAATCACACAGGTGGGTATGGACACATAAAGGCTACCGTTTGTCATTTCCATAAATCAAGCCAGTAGATAGAACAACAGTTTGGTGACCTCCCTTGGTAAAGAGAAAACATTGTTTAAAGGACTAAATTAATGACAGAAAATATATCAAACTACATTAGGATATTTAGGGCAAGAACTGATATTGCTTTTTTGGGGATGTATTCCATATTGAAAGTACAGGATTTTTACCGGCAACTTAGACTGAATGCATCCTCGACTGCATGCTTTAACTACTCTACTGAACAAAGAAGCATTTAAAACGATCAGTCCTCATGAAGGAAATAGTCATAAATAAACATTTACATAGCATCATTTAGCTATCAAATATACACTGCTCTCTCAAAATAGATCAACTTTCTACAAAGCTAGTACAAATGGAGACAGTTTTTAGAAATGTCTCTCCAATGAATGATACTATACAATTTTACTGACTATTATACATAAAATCAATAATAACATAAGGGCAACATAAACATCTTACCAAACAAACTATTATTCTTCTTTATGTAACATGCAAATCTAAAGTCATTTTTTATTGAGTTTCAAAAGGCATGGCACACATCTAAACAGGGAGTCAATGCAATAGTGTGGCCCTGTATTTGTTCATTAGACAGCTAGCAGAAAAATTCAATTCAGTCACATTATACTCGTTCTTAACAAAATCTAAATAGGTCCCTTCCAATACAATCAGCATGCTTCATTACGCAATGCCCTTTGCAATCATATTGTACACTTCAACTACTATCAAAGCTAAATAGCAGGATTATATTGTCTTAGTGTGGTTGGACACCAACATCATTACACTTGTCACGCATGACATAAACCATTAAAAACTGTGGCATGCTGACTGTCAACATTGTCATGGCATGTATCTGGTCCAATCTGCACTAGTGAGAAAAAACATCCCGAACATTTCCCAGGAGACTCGTTACACAACGTCCTTGCAGTTCTTTTCTCCATTTGTCAATCAGCGTTGTGCTATATTTTGATACATACAAAGGATGCATACAAAGGATGTGTCATTTCACTGTTCCTTATGTGGAATATGTTTTCAAAACTCTGCATTAAAAACACAGCAGATGGTTATGATTCAAGATGTTCTACATTGTTTCCACAGGTGAACTAGCCCAGTCACTCTAAACGGCCCTGGTATGTGGGCAGACTTGTATGGCCTATGAGTATAGATCAGGTGTGTCCTGCATTTTTGTTTACATATTTAAGATGACTCCAGAGTCATGGTGTGAAAATGCAGAGGCTAGACTAACTGACATGTCCCTAGGCTAAGCACAGTCAATACAGCACGCTCTGAAACTCTGGCACCTCCCTGCTGGGTGAGGTCACGTTTAAACATAGGCCCGAAAGAGAGCTGGGATTGGTCAGTGCTCAGTAGAGCAAACGTCACATACTGAGCCGCGCCGAGGCAAAACGCAGAGCAAAGAGAATTTAAACAATTGATCATGGGAAAATATGTGGTTTTTAAGAAACCTTTCCTTCAGACTAAGTTGTATTTCAAAGAATGTATGCGTTATGTGCATGTCATTTGAAGGTATTGCATTAAATACTTGAGGAGAAGCATTGGGTGGGGTTGGTGATATTGTAGCTCATTTTAGAGGAAAGATGGAACTACGTCACATACATGCATTTCTAGACATCAGGGTTTTTGATATACTCATAAATAATTACATGTACTGCTACCCATAAAGATATTTACAAAATATTAGACTTCAATGCAGCAAATGTGTATGATGCAGAAGTATGCTGCTGTGAAAATAACACAAAAAATAAACATTACAAATAAATAATCGTTTAAATATGTTTGTATGATAGTTATGACATACATTCATTCTCAGAATCGTAATCCGGCCCCATCGCCAAGAACTGGGAATCTATGAACACAGAGACACGAGCTGATGGGACAGAGATGTGAGGAAATGACACCCCTCCGATCCTAGTTCCCTTGTCACTCGTCTCCAAAACCAGGAGAAGAGGAGACCGCCTTCTTCATCCTTCCTATGGTGCTCCTACTCTCCCTCTTTTCTAGAGTTCACGTTTCGTGGTCTTCTATTGCCCCCTGGCAATCGATCAGAAAAAATGGTGTCTCGTGGGTTTTAGGCATCCATTCCAGAGGGCAGGTGGGGATGGAGGGTGGTCTATTAAGTGCAGACCTTCGGTACAGTTCTTGTGAATGTGCTCAATACCGGGACAGGGCTCTCAACAGGCTGGCCATGATCAATAGCACTGCCGTTGCCGTAGTGACAGTAAGGATGGGGCTCCAGTCTACCTCACTCCCCTGTGAGAAACACAGAGACCAGGGTCAGAACACAGCCAGGCACCAACACAGCATCCTAACCACCTTCTAACACGACTAACACAGTTGATTCAGAAAACGTACCATAAAATAAATAACCTTGCAAAGTCTTCACAAAATATGTATAGTAACTAAGATCCTACTGGCCTGTCATGCATTTTTTTTCAAAGCAAAGTCAAGGCACTGTGTGAAACTGCCCACCCGTTTCACGTCCATCTAACCTATCGGTTGCATACTTTACATGGTCGGATGCTTTTTCTGTTGGATGACCCCTACTGTGAAGAAGTTAACAATTCAAAGTCACCCTCTTGTCAAATCTAGACACCAGAGATAAAGACCTACGCTCCACATCATCAGTGCATTTCCGGACCACAAGACACGTCGCCAAGTGCAGAAGAGGGGAGTCCTCCATACCTTGCTCTCTGGGACGCCAGCTCCGATAACCAGCACCAAACCACAGCCACTATCACAATCATTCCTATGAAGGGGATGGAGAGAACAGGGTGCTCAGACGGATGGATGAAGCTCTGAGGAGGAGAATAAAAACAAAGGATGGATGGAGATGAAGGAAATGGAGAGACAAACTAGAAAGAGGGAAGAGTGGAGGGTCGGAGACGGTCACAATGTTGGATATCGTCACGTCATGCTAAATCAATCGATGAATACATGATGGGAGCTATGACTGCGGTATAAAAGGGAGTGGAAGGGGTCATGGTGTCATGGTCTGATACATGAGGTCAATTCACTGTGAAACAAACAATTATTATGATTATAACAAAGTAAACCCTCAAGATATGTTCAAAGATTTCCATTTGACTTGAGTATTTCTGCATATGAGACAGTAAAACAAGAGACAACAATGAGAATTTGTAGACAACATGAAAACGACAATAGTAATAAATGGGAAGGACGTGATCGTATAGATGGTTTGTCTGTGGTGAAGGCAATAAAACTCATTCGGAATCAATCATTCATGTGTCAAGTGCTACACACAGCGCGTATGGACATTGAAAGCACAGGGACAGAGTCTTGGACAGGGACGGGTGGACACTTTGACACGACGCAGAAAGACAGTTCATTGTGCATTGGGCACAACACAGACAGAGTGGAATCCAAGCCTGGAAGACAACATCCAGTCAACTCTGATATGGGCCGACAGTCAGCGTGAACTCATATCACAACATACGTAGCTGCAGTATGAGATCTGCACACATAACACAAAGTGAATGTGATACGGGTTCGTTATCATTGTGATTTTTTTTCAGCAATACAGCGTTTTTTGGTTTAGTTTGAATTCTCACAGTTGTTTTGGTTTGAGATGGCTACCAAAATAGTGGTCATACATCTCACAAGACACCGTAGTAGGCAGCAAACATATACTGTTGATCTTTTAACCTTTTAAGAACACCCTTCCTCTTCCTCATGGTCCCCTCACCTGTCCCCGCTCCCCAGAGAGCTTCTCCAGCTCCGCCTTGCAGCGCTGCAGCTCGTCCTCCAGCACAGCTCTCTCCCTCTGGCTGCAGTCGTACAGCACCTGCAGCTCCTGCAGCTCTGTCTTCAGACCCTCACACTGGACACACACACACACACACACACCAGAGTGAGGAGCCACACTGTCATTCGGACTCCTTTCTTTTCATGTCAGTTGTCTCCTAACTGGATGGCATGGCCTGTTCAATCCTAACCCTGGTATTTCCACACCAAGCAGTGGCATTGTATGCAGACAGATGCATGCTGTCATCTGTTGGCATGGGATCCATTAGTTAGCTCCTGATAAAGAGCTTTAGCCACTGCAGCTGCCCCTCCTGTGTTTTGCTTTGCTACTGCGCTATGTCTGGCTTTGCATCCGGCTCTTAGTATTCTTAGGACAGATATGATTTCAGTTCCGTAGCCATACTATACTAACTAAACATGACATACGCTGTGTATGACTTACCCACTGTTCAGTATGCATTAAATAGAATAAGAAAATGTCAGAAAAACACAAATATATTTTTTGTTTACTTATGTACTGCTTTCTGTGAGTGCAGTTCATTTTGGTAAATACACTCATTTTGGCCCCCAAAAATGATTTGTACGTTTGAATGTACAGTGAGCAGCCAGGACGGCCCTGATCGTACCTCTCTCTGGACCTGAGAAGCCCGTTCCTCTGCCTGCTTAAGCTGGTCCCTCAGAGAGAAGATCTCACCAAAGCCCCCGTTCCAACCAGTGGGGGTCATGGGTTTCCCATCGAAGGAGATGTTCTTCTGGATGGAGGCGTCGACCAGGTGACAGTTGGTGCCGGTGGACTGGGCCATGGTCATGTAGCTCTCATTCACGCCTTCCTCCGTGCCCGCCTCCACGTCCAGGCCCTCCGTGCCCTCCCCCTCCTCTCTCAGA
This sequence comes from Mallotus villosus, assembly GCA_903064625.1. Classification (NCBI taxonomy): domain Eukaryota; kingdom Metazoa; phylum Chordata; class Actinopteri; order Osmeriformes; family Salangidae; genus Mallotus; species Mallotus villosus. The sequence goes on along the minus strand of CAEFZP010002343.1, from coordinate 79,788 downwards.
GACAGGTACACACTGCTGGAGCTGGCAGGAAGGGCATCAGTTACAACAAAAGAATGGGTCATTTACTCAAAGATCTTTTCCCCAGTCAGCCTTTGAATAGACTGTACACATGGGAAAAACCAAAACATAGACAAACTAGTTTATGTATCTTCTTTTGAACTCTCTCTTGGAGGAAGCTTTGAGCACAGCGAGGAAGCGAGGAAGGGAGGAGGAAGGGAGGAGGAAGCGAGGAAGCGCTGAGCCCTGCGATGACTTCCACATCCGTCTTCCGTCCTCACCTGGTCCTCTGCCTCTGCAGCTGCTGCAGCCGGTCGGACAGACGCCCGTTGTCCTCCTTCAGAGTGACACACTCCTCCCTCAGCGTGTTGCACTCCTCCTTCAGCAGGTCCACGTCACCTGAGGAGAGCGCACAGGGCAGGACGTTCACCGACCAGGGATACGCTGGGGTATACAGGACTCTGTGTTCGTTTATCGTCCTTTGGTTTTTCCGACTTAATTCGATTGCTCTGGACTGACCCTATTTTACATAATCACTAATAGAATTTTAAGATAATCCAAGGGCAGGATAACCAGGACAATCTTTCGTAGTACTAGACAGAAAAAATGCAACTTCATGGATTAGTAAATAAATCTATGGATAATTAAGTTAATTAATCTACATGATATGTAAAAAAGTCTGTTCAGCCCTCTCATAAACAGTCTGTACAAGTTATGACCTCAGTGTGTTGAGACACGATTCAATGCACTTTAAATATGAATTGTATCATCGTACCCCTTTCCGCGACAGTTGGTATTGCCCCTGACCCCTCAACCTTTGAGCTTGGAGAACTGCAGTTCTGAGCAGACTATCTTCCTCGCTAGTCCCCACCCCTGCTTCCCCACCACCCTCTCACACTCTGTCAGAGTCACACCCCGAGCTCATCTGGCCAGGAGCGATGATGTTGTGAGTTGGATGTGTCTGACGTGCTGTTGGCGGATACCTCTCCTCCCTTATGGCTTATTCCCTGGCAGACACAGAGGATGACATCACACACCCCTTCTCCTGCGACTGTTCCGACATCGAGAGCTCAAACGGGACTTTAGCACTGCACACTCGTCCTCCATTATTAAACCCACAACCCTGATTTATGTGTTTGACTGCGGGATGCTAAGCACGATGGAAGCTAGCAATAAAAATGTGAGGACTTCATGCTGTGGCTTCATGATGTTATTAGTATTGACATACAGATACTTGTCTGTGAGCGATCGAGCTTGGGTTAGAATTTTATGGTTTGAATTCCACCTTGGGAAAGACAGTTAGGCCTTTTAACTGTGACTCTTCCCATAACTGTGTGACTGTTTACTTATTGATGGAGGAGTTGCGAGGGCATTGTCATGGCGACAGACAGATGAACTGGTTGGGTGTGCACTGAGCACTCCTTTCTTTAACCCTTTCATGTCTCTCTCCACTCTTCCTCTCACCTTTTTGCCCTTCGACCATCTGTTTCTCAACCTCTCTCAGTATATTTTTGAATTCTCACTTTCTCTCCCTCCTTCATTCTGTCCTACTTTCTGTCACCGATCCTCCATCGTCTACCTATCCAAACCCACCTCTCATTCTCTCTCGTCTTGCACCCATCCACCTTCCTCTCCCCATTCGCTCCTCCCCTCACCCGTATCCTATCCTAACCCCTTCTTTTCCTTTCCTCCCTCTCCTCTTTCCCCTTTCTTGCAACCCGTCCCTGAAATCTCCTCATCCATCCTTGTCGCCTTTCTCCCTCCCTCCCTCCCTCCCTCCCTCCCTCCCTCCCTCCCTCCCTCCCTCCCTCCCTCCCTCCCTCCCTCCCTCCCTCCCTCCCTCCCTCCCTCCCTCCCTCCCTCCCTCCCTCCCTCCCTCCCTCCCTCCGTCCCTCACCCTCTCTCCTCTCCACCTCGCGCCGCTGGCTCTTCATGCTGATCTCGGCGCGCAGGGTGGTGATCTCCAGCTCGTACTCCATGGCCTCGTCGCCCAGCCGCTGCAGCTCGGCCCTCAGGCGGCACAGCTCCTCCTGCAGCGAGGCGATGTCGTTCTCCCGCTCGCCCGCCGCCTCCTCCGCCGCCGCCTGCAGCAGCAGCACCTCCTCCTGGGCCGAGCGCAGCTCCTCCGCCGCCTCGGCCAGCTCGCTCTCCTTCTCCTCCTCCAGGCTGTCCATCTCCTCCTGCACCGAGCACAGCTGAGCTGGGGAGGCGGAGGGGAGGCGGAGACACGGGGTTAGGTTTGGTGCAGTAGAAGAAGGGTGGGGGTGCCAGAGAACAGAGGGTGTGTGTGTGTCTTTTGTGTGTGTGTGTGTGTGTGTGTGTGTGGCTGTGAGCAAAAGTCATGCTTGCGAGGAAATGTGATGTAACTGACGGTAAGAGGCATGCTGTCATCTGACCTAATACATAAGCAGATGTTCATCACAAGAGGCATTTGAGCATTTCCAACTTGAATTAGAAGCAGGTAATGTTCCCACAGCCCTATGAACAGCTATGACAAATGATGGTACGCATGTTCACACTTTATAGTCAATTACGTCACTAATGGCTTACACAATGTCTTTCTCTACATGGCCCCTCAAATCTGCTCATTAGAGCACTGGTGGGACCGTAGAATTCCATAGGGTGATTAGACGTGTAAGACAAACGGTCTGGTAATTAACATTCACTAATTGTGCAGCAATGGCAGAGAGTAAAACACCATCCTTAAATCTTTTACCGCATATCTCAGTCTGTTGAATATACTGACGCTCCGCGGGGTCTTCAACACATGCAAGATTGTTGCAGTATGCTGTAATGTCTCAGTGTTGTAACCTAGGAGCAGGCCATCAGGACTGAGTGTGTTGGGTTTGTCAGGGGTGTGTTAGTGTGTCTGGGCGGACGTGTGTGTGTGCGCGTGTGTGTGTGTGTACGTGATACCTTGTAGATTCTGGATCTGCCGTGTGAAGGCCTCTGCCTGGTGGGCGCTGGCCAGACGCTCGTCCTCCAGGAGACCTGAGGAGGGGAGAGGGAGAGGGAGAGGGAGTGGGAGTGGGAGTGGGAGTGGGAGTGGGAGAGGGAGAGGGAGTGGGAGAGGGAGAGGGAGAGGGAGAGGGAGAGGGAGAGGGACGAGGGTGAGAGGGAGAGGGAGAGTGAGAGGGAGAGGGCGATTGCTCGGTAGAGGGAGAGTGCTCGTGCGCGTGAGCGTGAGAGCGCGAGCTCGCGCGAGAGAGAGGTGGCGGGAATAGAAACATATCCGTAGAGAGATTATAAAAATGTATGGAGAGATAGGTAGAGAGATGGAAAGAAATACAAAAGAAAGAGAAAGATAAAAGATTGAGTCTGAGCCTACGATCATTCTGTACTTGCTTGTGTAAATGTTTTATCATGGTCACTGTAAAGGCATTTGGTAATATCAACAAAATTGGTTTCTTGTATTTAGTATGTTAGGACCACTCTGTTCCTGTAATCCCCCCCAGTGACATACAAGGAGTTATAGCTTCTCTTCAGCCTGATTCAGCTTCCAGCTTCTGAACCAAACAGACGCTGCCGTGTCATCCTAACAGCTGAGCATGCCCAGGGGGAGGGAACAACCCCAGTCATGATGTCACAGGGCGGTCCAGGACACCAGGTCTGGAAGCTTCTGTCACCGAGCATACAGCTGTCTGAGGAATGCTTGCACCTCGCCAGACAAACAACTGAGCTCACCAGTCCAGGTCCACAGCCATGACACACACACACATACACAGAGAGCTCACAATGTCCCCAACATGACACACACACACAGAGCTCAAGATGTCCCCAACATGACACACACACACACACACACACACACAGAGCTCACGATGTCCCCAACATGACACACACACACACACAGAGCTCAAGATGTCCCCAACATGACACACACACACACAGAGACAAAAGGTTTTCACATGACACAGACAAACACACACACATTCTCTCACAGACATTGAGCTCACCATGCCCCCACGATGACACACACACCTTAACACAAACCCACGACAGCTGTCACACACAACACACACACAGCCACACACATGAAATTCTCACACACATGCAAACACACACACACACACACACACACACACTGAGCTCTGAGCACTTTGTCCTCAGTGGCATGGCCAATGTGAGAATTCAATGTGAGTGTGGTCATCATTGCTGGGGCATGATGCTAGTCAACAACTACAAGGATCCTACCTTTTACAATGTTAGATATTGAGTCACATTCACAACGGATGGGATCAGTTGAATGTTTATACCAAAGACACATGCCTCAAACTCAAATGCAACAATCTTAACAAACCAGATTGATATTTATAAAGAGCTACACAGCTAGTATTGCTGTTGTGATGGAAACAGCACCTTAAGTCACCTATTTGCTCATGTAGGGGGGTATTATGTGTGTTATACGTCTGTTTATCATTTATGTGTTCACGGGGGTTGTGGTTCGTTGGTGACCTCCAGGGGTCCTCTCTCTCTCTGACCTTGCAGCTCATGGAAGGTCTCCTGGTGCTTGTTGGAGGTTTCCCTGGCCTCGCCCAGCTCCAGGAGCAGCTGCAGGACCTGAGACCTCAGCTCCTCCAGCTCCTGCTCCTCGGTCAGGGGCTCTGGGTCCTCCTCCTCCTTCCGCTTGCGCTCCTCCTCCTCCTCGCGCTCCCGCTCCTGGTCCATCTCCTCCTTCTCATTGTTCTCCTCCAGTACTCCTCGCTCCTTGGCTGTGATTTCGTGGTCCATGGTGGGGCTGCTTTCCGCTTTTAGATCACACGGGTCATCTAAGAGAGAGAGAAAGAGAGAGAGAGAGAGAGAGAGAGAGAGAGAGAGAGAGAGAGAGAGAGAGAGAGAGAGAGAGAGAGCAAAATAGAGCAAAAGAGAGCAAAAGAGAGCAAAAGAGAGCGAAAGAGAGCGAAAGAGGATAAAGCATAAGAGAAGGCATCTATTGAAGGCCTTTTGGTGATCAAACAATTTCTACAGGAACATTGTACAAGCTTGCGACGTTGATTGCAAGTCAGAGCGCCATCTTGAGAGTGAACGCCTGCAGTGACTCCATCGTGACACGCCCCTGTCCTGGCTTTTTACAGCATAGCTTCACTGACAATGCAGATAATTCTACACAGAATTGCCATAGACTGAGACAACCATTGTAACTCATGTCAAGATTAGAATGCACATAGCGGACAAAGACGCAGTGTCTTTCGTGAATAAATCACTCAGAAGAAACATGGGCCTATAAGAAAAACAATACATGGGCTGTGTATTAGTGAAACCATTAAGAGGAAACTGCTTAGATTTGATTTCTGATTTATCCTTTAGAATATTCCACTGATTAATTTCTCCTTTTACCCAGTAGGTGGGGCAAGAGTAGCACTAATGTTGGCGTATAATCAATCCCTGTGACTCACCACTCAGCAATGCAAACCCCTACAGAGCCCACGATAACTCAGAACTACTATTCACTGACCAGTGTGCAGCGAAACACGTGCCCTCTTTCCACAGCTGTTACTCTCCTACATCAATGTGTTTTGTTAAATTCTTGAACTTCCCACGGACTCAAGGCGGGGCCAGAAACGTAGAGTTTCACCTAAAGCTGCCGTAATGCCTACACACCAAGTAGTGAGAACAACACCGTTTACGTATACTTGGAGGAAAAAAAATAACAAATCATTGACAAGACTTTGGCCTGAGCAATTTATACCGACTGATAGGCCATCTCCGGAGGTCTAAGCTGTTTTAAGAAATAGCAGTTTGACATCAGTCAACATCTTATCACCGGATACAACCTGCTCTCACCTCCACACACTCACATTCAAATACACATATACACACATATACACACACATCAAACATCTCCACAGAACGGTTCTCAACAAAATGACCTTAAGGTCATGTCCATCTCTAAACTAAATGGATGTGGGCCGTCCAACCTTTTTGCAGCCTGCATCCAAGCACTCTAGATTTGTTGTTTGCTGTTAGAATGGGATGAACGCAGTGCCAAGATTTATGTTTACTGAGTGTGGTGTGTGTGAGAGAGAGAGAGAGAGAGAGAGAGAGAGAGGAGAGAGAGAGGAGAGAGAGAGAGAGAGAGAGAGAGAGAGGAGAGAGAGAGAGGGAGAGGAGAGAGAGAGAGAGAGAGAGAGAGAGAGGGAGGGAGGCAGGCAGGCAGGCAGGCAGGCAGGCAGGGAGGGAGGGAGGGAGGGAGGGAGGGAGGGAGGGAGGGAGGGAGGGGAGGGAGGGAGGGAGGGAGGGAGGGGAGGGAGGGAGGGAGGGAGGGAGGGAGGGAGGGAGGGAGGGAGGGAGGGAGGGAGGGAGGGAGGGAGGGAGGGAGGGAGGGAGGGAGGGAGGGAGGGAGGGAGGGAGGGAGGGAGGGAGAGAGAGGGAGGAAGAGAGAGGGAGGAAGAGAGAGAGAGAGAAAAAAACAGCTGAGCACAACTGGGGACTGACATCACATAATCAACTAAAGGATCTGTTTAATTTGGAATGATACTCACATGTGCTACAGTAACCCAAAGGGCTCAATTGCCATGACTCAGGGGAGACTGGCATGCGGTGCTAATTATTTCTCTCTGTTATTATATCCCCTGTGAGATATCCCCTTAGCCATCATAATAAGCAGTAACAGATACCTTCTCCTCACATTTATATTACATTTCCAGAATGCTGAACTCTCCACTTCTTTCGGATGAGGTTGTAAATGTGAATGTAGCCGCGGCCTGTTAAAGCTCTGTATGTGAGCGGAATGAGAGAGTCTCATTAAAGTTTGATGCAGCAGTAATGAGTTAATAATGAAGTGCGGTAACAGAGTGCAGAGCAGAGGCCAGAGCATGAGCAAGATCCATAGAGTTAATATTACGGGCAAGATCATAAGGAGACACACTGTTTCCTGTTCTTCACTACTCACTTCCTGTATCGCCAGGAGCAAATGAACAAATTATAAATTAACTTCATTCAAAGACAGACTGGAGATGTTTCTTTTTGATCCGTTTGTTTTATATTAGCGAATGTGGTTGGACTAAGAGGTATGGCTAATATGTAATCTTAAACTTTAAAAAGACTTAAAGTAGGTGAGTGTCGCACAGCATAGGCCGACTGTGTGAAATAATGTACAGATGTCATAACATTGATATCAATTCACCCATGAATGTCAGTCATTCAACTAGTCGACTCGCTGCTGTGCATCCTGGCAATAAAGATATCATAGGTCAAGTCTCTTCATGCAAAGAGTTTTTAGATCAGCGTTGAGGGTTTTTGGTCACGCAGGAAATTTCATTGGACACGGATGCCGTGTGCATTTAGAGCTGGAAAGAAGAGTTAACGCAGCTCCGGGGGAAAGGCAGCTTTTATCTAACGGGAACACATTCCTCCGTAATCACATTGGAGTGAGACACGCTGGAGTGTCTCTTACAGTAATACATCGCTCCACTTTGGAAATAGACAGACGAATGGTGCTTCCACTATTTCAGAGTAGCGTGTTGACTAGTGTGTCAAATGATCAGGCCTACTTAAACTTAAAAAAATAAGTTGTGTCTGATTCTGAGCTTGTTTATTTAGGCCAGATTGTGGTAGGAAACCATCGTTCCTTTGGAAGGAACAACATAGTCATGAGAGACCCAATAATAATAATTATTATACAGTATATGGGGTAGGTATTAGGCCTACTTGTTATTTTGACACAACTAAGGTTGCGTTTATGACATGAATTCTTGACCAAATTAGTTGCAACTGAAGGAACATCTGGAGCCAAAATCATTAGTCAGACAGATTCTGTATCCCTTAAAAGGTGTGAATACGTTTTTCCTCTATTTGGTGCGCCAATGTCTGCTGAACATAGCTTACTACTGAGTAAGCATGTAGTTGTGTGTGTCTGGTGTGTGTGTCTGTGTCTTTGTTACTATGTGATGTAACGTACACTATATGTGTGTGGGCCTATGTTTACATGCGTATGTTTACAGTGTGTGCGTTGTGCGTATGGATCTCTGTTGCTGCGTAGGAGGCCATGAATTATTCCCACCGCCCCCTCCTGCCTCTGCTTTGAAGCCGATCTGCCAGCCCAGCACTGCTGTAGCCTCTCTTCAGAACCAGCAGCCAGGCTCCCTGAGTGGAACACAATACACAGGAGAGAGAGGGAGGGAGGGAGGGAGGGAGAGAGAGAGAGAGAGAGAGAGAGAGAGAGGGAGGGGAGGGAGGGAGAGAGAGAGAGGAGGCCAAAAGAAAGAGGAACAGTAACTAGTCAAGGTGTGTGTGTGGTGTGTACATGTGTGTTTGAGAGGGAGACGGAGCGAGGCTCCTGGAGGTTCATGGCTCGGGGTCTCTTGATCCTCTCTCTCCACTATTTCAATTTTTTTGAAGTGACAATTTGTTCCATCGCCATGGCGACTCCACCGCCTACGCACCAAGTCTTAAACCAGAGGTGCTGAGCTCGGAATGTTGTTCACGTGCTAATGAGGACAGGGCTTTGTGTCCGTGTTGTTTTGGTTGGTAAACGTATTCCAATCTTCCCTTGAGAGGTGCCCAGGTGTGTGCTGCATGCTCACGGCCGGTCGCCCCTGGTGACCGAGAACGCCGCGGTCTCATCAAGCCTACAGAGAGGGGAGGGCTCGGCTCACTTCAAACAGCCAAACACAGATGAGAGCGGTCTCATGCGGTAAGGCAGCGGTTTTATCCCCACTCCGTTCTATGACACCCAGCTCCAGGGAAACTCAGCGGTGAACGAGAAGAAGAAGAGAGAACCGGAACCAGTGGCGTTACAGAGGATGGATTTAATGAGGCGCTCTGTTATTTAAATGGCAAATCCGTGTTTGCACTTTCAAAGGGAAACAGAGAAAGTGGGTCAGCGGAATCGAGACGCAGGCCAGTTGGGAGGGGTGTCGTAATTGGACTTCATTACACGAGCGCTAGTGTGTTTCCCTTTCTCTTCTCCTACTCTTACAGGATCTAAGAGCAGAAAGAACGAAGCATAAAGACGAATGACGCGGGGATAATCCTTTGATCACATATCACTGACTCCCACCTGAAAGCAATCCTAAGTATTCTCTAAGGCTTCATATTATTTCAGTTGAGGGGGACAGAGGGAATACCACTAGCAGTTTCTAACTCTAAAACATGTGAAGAATTAAGATCTGAAAGAGATGCAGAAAGATGGAAAATGACAAGGCAATGGGGGCACCAAGAAAAGAGTCAGAATTTAGAGCAAACCAAAGGAGCCCATTGAGTTCGCCAACCTGCTGTCCAATGGAACTTTTTAGCCCAGATTTTCCATCATGCAACCCAGAGAGAAAAAACATGACACGCTCACATTGTCAGAGACCCACACAAAACAAGCACTCAAACAGAGAGACAGAGAAGTACGAAAACAAATGAAGGAAGTGCACAGTGGGTAGTCTGGTGGAGAAAGATCCCTATAGGGACACAAGGATGGAGGAGAGGTGGTGGAGGAGGGGAGAGGACGTGGAGTGTGTGCTGTGTGGGCAGAAACACTGGCAGGTACCGTTGCGTGTGGGCGCTGAAGTGAGCAGAGGATTGTGTCTGAAAGTGAGAGTGGGAGAGAGAGAGAGTGGGAATCCATAAGGAGAGAGGGAGAGACAGAAATGGTGGCTAGCATGCGTGGGAGTACGAGGTGGTGGGTGAGGATGGTGAGAGGTGCATACAGACAGTGTGCAAATGTCAGATCAGATGTTGTATTGATCTGTGTGCATGTATGTGTGTGTGTGCATGTATGTGTGTGTGTTGTGTAGAAGGTTCAGAAGGTATTTAATGTTGTTTTCAGAGGATGTTCACATGGGGTGTTTGAATGAGAGAAGTGATAGAAGACAGAAAAAAAACTGCAGCAAAATAATACAAAATTAAAACGTGAAACAGATGCTCCGAAGCAGAGCGGAAACCCTCTCAGATCCAAACATACCGTGGCTCTACTTTATAACGGAAGCACTCAATCACTCAGTCCTTTACTACTGCTAGTCCACCTCAGCTCTCTCTTTCCCTGTCTATTTCACACATTTCACATTATTGGCGTGGTCTTCCTATCTAACCAGGGCCTGTCTTCACGCGAAGGCCTGATGGAAGTCAGGCCAAGGCTACAGAGACAGAGAAAGACTCTCTGGGGCTCAGATTAGAGGAACAGGCTCGGGAGCCATCTCTCTCTGTGATGGATGCATCAGATGGTTGACCGACCGGTCAGACACTTTAAGTACTTACAATCAGAGGGTATTGTTCAAATCTAACTGGGCATTTGTAACTGTAAGTTTAAAGAACTGGCCCTGCAAGCAACGCATATTCTACAGTTGTAATTTAGGTTGCGCCCCAAGAGGTTAGAAAGCGAGGGGGCATGTGAAATCGAAAGGGATTCTATAATTGAACTGAGTAACTACATTTAGCAACATGCATCATGAACAGGAAGCAGCGATCTGGCAGCCCCACCTGTGCTTCTTTCTGACGCCAGCTGTAACACCAAACACATTCATTGCTGTAGAAAGCATCAAGTCCCTACCCCCTCGTACGCATTGGCCTGCTCCTTGACCGGCCCACACACTGTGGACCCCCACACACACTGTGGACCCCCACACACTGTGGACCCCCCAGCAGATCTTTCCTACATGGATAACACATCAAAACACATTCCTACCATTCCTCACCACGATACTGTTCTACTGCTGGAGTGTGTCTAGTGTGACATTCCAAGAGAGAGATTGTGCATGAAAAGGACAAATGGAATAAGTCAATAGGGTATTTTCGGACACAACCTCTTCTCAAAATGAAGTTTTGAGATAAAGCAGACTTCATCTTGTGGCTTGATAACCGCAAGCTTCACGTGCAGGACAGAGTTTAGGACAAAGCCTTCGACTGATAGTATAACATCAAATGCCAAGACATGTACTAATCTTAATTGAGTTAAATCCTTCATCATTGTAAAAAACAAGCCTTCTCTGAGTCAATGAAGCTCAGATCAGGCAGCCTTAATCCATTACCTACATCTGGATCATTCCCATTAGATATCCAAAGCTCCCACAGCTGTTAGAGAAGTCCACAATCTTCTACTGGTGTCTGACAGCTGACGAACAGATTTCTGAAGTCCTTAGTCCTCAATCACTACTCTTAAGACGAGCCAGAAGACGGGCACGTCGATCTCACTGACACTCGATGGTTTACCTCCTCTCCTCACGCCTCCTTCCTCCACTTCCCCCTCAGATGACCTCATGCCATGCCTCTGATGCCCATCACAAACATGCTCACTTCACATCACTCTTTATCACTTTTTTCATCTGTCTTTTTTCTCCGGCTGCTGCTGTCAAAACAGGTTGTTCGCCTACCATGCCGTCTCCCAATACGCAGCCCTGAATTTAAACGTACGCCATGGAAACGCATACCACACGACACACACATACACACGCACACACGGACCAGCTGCACAGACCTGTCGAGTCCAGCGCCTCCTCGATGAGTGGCGGCAAACGCAGTCCGTCCATGGCCCCCCCCTTTACAGCTGCGGCAGAGAGAGGGAGAGAGAGAGGGGGAGAGATGACGGAGGAGGGACCGAGTGGGCGAGAGGGTCAGAGGAGCCACACGCCCACCTCAGCTGGAGGGGAAGACGAGCACACAGGAGGCTGAAGCGAGCGAGCGAGGCTGCAGAGAGCACACGCAGAAACTGTGTACCTCAGGGAGAGTTGGAAGGTTCCAGGGAGTTGAAGCCCTGTGTTTTGGAGCGTGGGAGAGATGGGTGGTGAGAGGAATCAAGGGGAAATAGGTAGCTGTTTTCCAGATAGCTATCGTTGTCCCTCCATGTGATCCGTCGCTGCGCAGACCCTCTGTCTCTCTCTCTCTCTTTCTTTATCTTCCTCTGTCTCCCTCTTCTCTCTGGAACAGTTTTTGCACTGTGCTCTTGCACCTCGTACTCTCAGCTTCTCTGCTCTCCTGCTCACTTTCTCCCGCACACACACACACACGCTTCCTTATAAACACACACACACACACACGGCTCCTTTACCAAATGTATTTACCTATAATGAGGTCCAGACGGGTGGTTGCAAAGGGGGCTGAAAGCTAGCACTGCAGAAGGCTGATCACTTCCCCTCTATTGTGCGTTTCCTCCCCTGGGCTGACTGTGTCTCTCTCTCTTTCTCTCTCTCTCTCTCTCTCTCTCTCTTTCTCTTTCTCTAGTGTTTACTGCTAATGAACGGTGGCTCTTCTCTTGCTAAAAACAGCATCTGAAATACCCACCCTCACCCCTCGCCCCCACCTCTCTGCTTCCCTTTCTCTCCTTCCTTTCACTCCCTCTTTACCTCCCTTCCTCCCTCCCCCCAGTCTCTATAACATCTGGCAGCTTATCTGCGCAACAAGCCAGAAATGCATGGTGCTGAGAGACAGAGACAACATGTCGGATGAGATTGGAGAGGAGAGGAGAAGTGAGGACAGGAGAGGTGAGGAGAGGTGAGGAGAGGACAGGAGAGGAGAGGTCTGAGGGGGATAACCCCTTGCTGGCCCCTTGGAGGATGTTCATATCACAGCACTGTCACAAAGCAGGAAGAAGAGGAAAAACACAGTCGCTCATGCTCGTAACATAAATCATGGAACTTGTTGTTATCTGAAAGGGTGTCTGTTTTGTTTATGCGTGTGAAAACTTTAGCTAAAGAAACAAGGGGAATAGAATGACAGAGAGACAGATAGATGTCTCTTGATAACCAATTCCATCCATCACACATGGCTCTCTGCTTCCTTTAGCAGCTCTGTTACTTAAAAAGTTAACAATTGGCAAACCTCAACATGTACAGCCCCCGTCCCCCCTGTCCCCATCGCACCTCCACCCACACACGCACAAACACACAAGCACCCAAACAGACAACGCATATAAACACAGACTCAAAGAAGATACTGTAGGAACAGACTGTTGCAGGGCGAGTTTTGTGATGAGTAGGTGACCGAGTCTGGCGTAGTATGAAACACACACACACACACACACACACACACATACACATACAAAAACACACAAGGATTATGAGCAGCATGGACATGGGAAGAATGTTGACTTCATGCTGGGGGAGAGTCTGTGAGACAGCCTGTTTGTTCTGGAAGGGAAGACTAATCCCACTGAGTATGAGGTCATCAGAAGGGGACCTCTCCCACTCACACTGTTGCCTTTGTTTGCTTCATATCCACAACTTCATGTGTCTCATACATATGGCCATCAGCTCTTACTGCTGAGATGGAGTTCACGGGTCACTAGCGCACACAAAAAGCCAACAGTCCTTCTACCAGTGAGGAATTCATATGGCACATACCCACTGCTGTACAATGGATTCAGTCACTGTTGTTGTTTATGAGAGAACGTTATATACCTGTGAGAATCTCCCTTAGTTTGTTTCTTGAGAAATCACTTGGAAGTGTGTTATAGAAACTTTCTTTTATTTTCCCTGCTACAACTGACACAATGAAGTATCATTCAAAGCACTGATAGCAGCAGTTGACATGTGGGGTAATTAAATACTATATCATTCATATCCAGCCATCCAAGCCAATCAGACCACAGGGCTTTTTTCACTCCACAATCCTACTTCCAAACTGAACAGTGTGTAACTACAAGCATTGCTGTGGCACTGGATGGTTGCTTAGCAACTAAAGGAAGGTGCATTTGAATAAGGGCATTGTATGAAGCTATCATGCTTCCATAAAGAATTTACTGATAAATACCTTTCTGAGTTTTATGGAATTGGTAGATCTGTTTGGGGGAGGGGTTTTATTTCAGAAAATACGTCGATAACGTTTAAGAACGTTATTCATTTGAACTTGATTAGGAACTGGGCTGAAGTTGAGATTGTATGTTATGTTGCAATTCTATGGAAGGTCAGGGTGTGATCGAAATGCCTGTTGCCATGACACCACCAACAGGAAATGGGAAGGGTCCGATAATGCCAAAGGATTTAAACATCCCTGCCAAAGTTGTAGGAAAGGTCATGCATTTCCCATGTAAAGTACACAAATAAACTCTTCCTCTCTCTGTCTGATACACATGCAGACACAAATACTAATACTTGAATATGCACAAAAAACACACTAAAACACACTCAAAACACAGACATTCCATGAACTTCATGAACATAAACACATAGCGTCCAACCACTGTCCTCACACACACCACACAGTCGTGTCCAGTTCCCTGACAGCAGTCTCACCCTCTCACTCCTCTCACTTGTGAAGAGCGGGCTCGTATCAGTCCCCTCCTTCTAGTCCTGTCCCAGCGGTCACCATGCCAACGCGCACAGGCTCGGCAGCAGGCCCTCAAACCCGAACACAGAGGATGGATGAGGTCCTGGGATAATTACTGAATCATTAACCAAACCAGTGAATAGACCGGCAGTTGAAGGAGGCTATGGGCGACAGTGAATGGCAAACACACAGGGTGAGGTTTACAGAAAAACAGCTCACTTGAAGCACAATACTTTTGGTATTAAGATAGATTGATAGAAAATGAGAATACTTATCATCCATTTACACCCACTGCTGTAGCTCTTAAGCCCCGTTTTCTCCCAGTGTGTGTGTGTGTGTGTGTGTGTGTGTGTGTGTGTGTGTGTGTGTGTGTGTGTGTGTGTGGGTGTGTGTGTGCTCTAGCGGTTTTAGTCATACTCTCTGCGTCATAAACGTCTAAGGTGCTTGTGTTCTTTAACCCAGAAGCCTTTAAAGCACCACAAATCTATGAAGAAAAACCAGACGTCACACACACACACACACATTCTGCCTGTGTCCGCTAATATACTGCTCCTCTCTTAAGAAACTAAAACATTACGTGGGTGCCATTGATCTACATTCGAGATACCCATCTGTCGTACGCTTTTACAATCTTTCTGGTTGCTGGTAGTCTTCCTCCATCTGTCAGTAAGTCCCCATGGCTGGCATGCAGGCGTAGCCTGTCACACAGGACCAGCCAGATTCACTGGCTCAGTCAGACTTACCCCCGCCAGGTGACCCACGTTGATGCTGCTGGAACAACATGTGATGTTCTTCCACCCGCTGTACGAGCATCTCTCATGTCCTAGAAACACGAGACCTCTGTGTTCAAACTACACAAGCATATTGTCATATCTGGCTATGTTTGCCTTGTTTCACGCAGGAAGTAAAACATGGATGGAAATGTTAGTCAGACTTTGTAGCCTTTGTAGATGTCTTGGGAGGGCAAAAAGGTTCAGAAAACTGTTGTTGTACTTGTTGACCAGTAGAGGTCACTGTTGTATCATTAAGGTTAAGGTTGTGCATAGTGACAAGTGACACTATTTGGTTTCACTATCTTTATTAGGTCTGACATAATCTAATAGCGGGTGTCATTTTAGTAAGTATGAAACTGAAATTTATTATTTCACTTTCAAGAAGTAAAACAAAACAGGGCAAACATATGACACTGGATCAAACAACACGCTTCAATTCTACTGTTTGACACTTGTACCACCTAGTGGTAAACTGGTGAGGGAGATGGACAGCAAAAAAACAACAGTTTTTATAGCCTCAAGGGGAGAATTAACATACAATTAAATGTTACAGTCAAAGGAGAGAGAGAGGGGGGGGGTTGATTTAAAATAGTATTTAATGTTCACAGAATTGTAACAGAAAGGCACATGATGTATGAGGAAACACAAGGTCACATTATGTGCAGCGTGAGGAGATTCTTTTTTAGATGGTCCCATAATGCATTGCAGGGATGTGTCAATACAGGAACTAGCATGGTTTGAATGAAACCATGATGAACCCTGCTGTGACACAGGCCACACGAAATCACATTGTGAAAGGTCAAGACAAAATCATGTTAGACAAGGAACATATTTACACGTTAAGTCTTCACACAAGAGCGGTCATTCCGCTTTTCAGACTTGCGCACCAACACACATACCAGTCCAGATAGTGGACGTCATCCTTAGCCTCTCCTTTAGCAGTGTCTGTCTGGATTCTACAGTATCCGTCCTTTAAGTCTTTAAGGCTGCTCATGTTTCTAAGTGAGAGAAAGTATCCGTTTCTCCGTGGAGTGTAAAAGAACATAATGCCTCAAATCACAGTGTAAACAGTTGTCTTCCTTCACCCCTTCATATACAGTACATTATCACAGAGGCTCATTTCAACGTAGCGAAACCCTAACAATATCAGTATGTTTAAGGACATTTGTTCTCATAGTTGTTCTCTAGTTATATTTATGTGTGGTGTGAAGGCAGGGGGGGAATGGGATGGTTCGAGTGTTATGGAGCTAACATAGCAATAATGCGGCGTGATTGAGTTCTGGCTGGAGAACAGCTCTTGCCCCCGCAGTGGTCTTAGTGGATATGGATTTCTGGACGTCTTCAGAAATGACACAAGGCTTGGCTATAGCCCTGTCACTCCACAATGGAAGGTTATAAAACACATAGAACAAAAGTACAATAAAAACAAGTGGTCTAAAAGTAATTGGATATATTGCACTAAAAATCGTATCCAATACAATAGTTAAGACACAAAACTAAAAAGGTGACTATCAGTGCCCTGGAGGACGATAAAATGGAATGAGGATTAGCTTTCAAATGACAACGAGGGGACAAACAGACAGAACGGCCACCTTCTTACTGCGGTCTAGTCTCTGTGTCCGGTGTGTAGTGGAGGGTATTCAGCACGCTATCCCCGTGCAGCTGGGCCAAGCAGAGCACCAAGCACATGGTGTGAAGTACTGTAAACCGTAAACCTCTGTGACTGTGAGAAGACTGTGCCTTCGGAAGATTGTACAACCAATCGTGTCAAAGGCTAATGAAAGTGACCTGTTTGGGTAGCGTATAAACCGAGTTTTGACCGCGCAAACACCCCCCTTCCCCCCCCCTTCCCGTCACGGTGGCACCAGAACCCTCTCGACCACGCACTGCAGCTGCTCCCAGTTCCTCCAGAAAAGCGCCAGCAGACATATGCCAAGGAGGGTGGCCATCACGTGGCGCCGGCTGCGCATGAGGGGCGCGGCAAACTTGGCGGCGGTGGAGACGCACACCAGGATGACGGTGACGATGGCCAGCATGATGTTGATGCTCTTGCCCAGCAGGACGCGGGCGTCCCGGCTCTCCAGCTGCACCGTCTGCTGCTGCTGCTGCTGGAGCTCCAGCTTGGAGACCCGCGTCTGACACGACTCCAGGGCCTCCTGCCAGGGGGGGAGAGGGGACGAGGGGGAGAGGAGGGGGAGAGGGGGAGAGAGAGACGAGGAGTAGAAGAGAAACAGGGATAAAAAGGGGAAGAGGGAGAGACAAAAAGAATGTTTGAGAAACAAGAGGAGGAAAAGAGAAATCGGCCAATGGGGAGCCCACTTAAACTGTGACTGCATGCAAATAGAAAATGGGTATGACGATAATCAAGATGTTTTAAGAGTATTTCTCTGGTGGCGTACCTGTATGTCCCTGGCCCTCTCGTAGGCCTGGTAGGCCACCCTCTCCTCAATGCTGGACAGCTCCTGCTTCAGGTTGGCTGTCTCATGCTGGTGAAGCTCTGTGAGGTCATTGACCTGGTCCTCCAAACGCTCGTACCTAACAGAAATAAGAAAAAAGTTGACCAACATGACCTCCTCAGAAGGATTTATTTACTGTTAATTGAATGTATCTATCGGTTGCAGAATGACAAATGTGATGATGGAGAATGTGAGCTGACCTGTATTTTTCCTCCTGCACTGACTGCGTGATCAGACCGAATTCTCTCTTAAACTGGGACTTTAGCTCCTCCATGTCCTCCTCCAGCTGGCTTTGGGCCTCTCGGATCTCCCTCACCTCCTCCATGCTGAGGGCCAGTCTTCCCTGGGCATTTGCCCCAGCCTCCTGCCCTTGTGCCTGGGCTTGGCCCTGGCCAACCTCCCCCATACCTCCTCCAACGCCCAGCCCTGCCGAGTTCCCATTGCTGTCGGCCGATATGGAGGCGCTGCCGGAGGAACACTCGTCGTCACTGGGGTATTTGGGCAGCTTCGCCACCATGTTGGTACTCCCGCTTAAGCCCCGCCCCCCGGCGCCGTCCGACTGGAAAGGCGAGGGCGTGTCCAGCGCGGTTTTCAGGTGAGCGATGTTATCGGCGCTACCAAACTTGTTTCGGATGAGGTTGGCGAACTCGCGGGGCTTACTGAAGAAGAACGGCGGCGAGAGGGACACGCCGGGGCCGATGGTCTTGATCTTGTCCAGGGCGGGGTGACGCCCGCTCCCGCTCCTCAGCAGGTCCTTGGAGGGCTCCGACTCCCGCGGCAGGCTGTTGTGCTTGGAGGAGGACGGCGAGGAGGAGGAGCCGTGGCTCTCGCTGTCCTTCATCTTGCGGTGGTACTGCTCCAGCTTCTTCTGCATCTGGGCGATGCTCTGCGCCGCCTTCTGGTTCTTCTTCTCGAACACCTGCTTGATGCGCCCCACCTGCTGCTTGTCGGCGCTGTTGACCAGCTTCAGGTACTCGGCCACGTTGTCGTCGCGGGCCGACTGCTCGATCTTTAGCTGCTCCGTCACCTTGAGGATCTTCTGCTGCAGGCTGCCCAGGCCGGAGCGGCTGCGCTCCAGGCTCCCGTGGCCCGGGAAGGGCCCGTCGCTCAGGTCCAGGTCCAGGTTGTTCTCCGAGCTGCCCCGTCTTAGCGGGGACGGGACGCCCGAGACGCCGCCCTCGCCGCTCCGCTCCGCCTGCTGGGGGAACACCACAAAACGGAACCTCAGGACTAGAACCACAGAGAGGCCTGTGTGAACTGTAGAGGATTCTCCATACAACACACATATGGAAATGAGAGCCCCAGATTGGATTTAGCAAACAGCTCACACGACGAAACAAACAGACACAATCTGGCACTAAAGAGCTAATCCTTATTATCAGATCTGATGCCCTCCCATTTGTAGACACTTGCATGCCCCAGCAGTATCAAGCGTTTGTATGCACAGCGTGTCTCGCCTGCAGCACTTCCCCAGAGCGTGACCATCTGGTTGTGTATGCCTGTGTGTAATGCTCTTACTCAGCACATCTGTTCAAATTTAGGCCACGGATCTTACTCTGTGTACACTGTAGAACTACAGATGACAGGGTGACTAAACGAGTGTGACGGCCATCAAAGGCGTTTGAGGGATGTGGAGCATCCACATCTAGGTCACCATAACATACTGTGAGCCCCCAACACACCGGAAATGCCCTGCGAATATCAGTCGAATATTTTATTTAAACGACGTTGTATGTGTGACAACAGGGAAGTGAAACCAATGTTATTTTTAAAGGGTAAGATAATGGTATCTGGCAGTGCATGCTGATTTGTCCATTTGCAGCTCAGTGAGAGGGGGTTCTATTGAGAAAGACCTTGGATATGTAGTGTTAATGTTTAGGAGTAAACATGATCTAAGGAGGAGCCATTTAGGTAGGTACAATCTGAGAAAGAATCAAACATTCAAAAAGAGGTGGTAAAAGTACTGTTGCGTAAGGTTCATTGCCCAATATGAACCTGAATATCAGGTTTGCCAGGGAGAGGGGAGGCAGTTGGTGTTTGTACAAAGGAACAGCAAGACCACAACAAGCCGCTTTCTGGGAGAACAGCATTAACAATCCTACCAAACGTAGCACCTCTGATTCCAGGCACCATGTTAAAAGATCACGGTGACCGAGCCTGGACTTAAACAGCACTCACACAATCCTTCTTAGCATTTCGACAGCGTTACGGAACGATTATGTGTTGCATGACAGGTTACATGAGCGTTGAATATTACCAATGGGACTTCCTGACACATGACTATACACGAAACACAAAGGAAGTCCAGGAACAGGATGATTAAGCATATGGATATATACACAGGCAGGTACACACACACACACAGACACACATATACATATTCAGCAAAACACTTCCTTTTTCCTCCCCGTGTTAACTCTCATTAACTCTCAGTTAACGAAAACTCTCGAAAACTGTCCACTCATCCAAGTGATCATTTTACAGCATTCCCTCACCAACAGATAAGAGATGGAAGACAATCCTCTCTCTTTATGTTTCTTTCATCACAACAGTACTTCTATGGCCACTATCAGACACGCAATCACACTTGGTCAGCTTGTGCCACTTGTTTGATGTGTTATAAAGTGAGTCAGCATGGTGTGGTAGAATGGTGGCTGAATCCGTTCATGACATATACAGTATAAACTGTATATGTATATAACTGTATATAAACAAACTGTATATTACATATACAGTATAAACTGTATATATAAAACGATTCTGTACACAGTTTAAAATACAGAATGACAGACCACCCAGCTCCTCTCTCTCCCACTACTTTGCCTGTTCCTATCTTCCTCCATGTCCCTCCCAGGCTCCTCTCCCCCTCTCCGGCATCGAGCCGCCCCGAACACAGACCTCTTTCTCTGCAGAGAAAACACGCATTGTCCCTGTAGTATCTGTACTGGAGAGGGCTCCAATGACCAAGCTCCTGCATATGTATTCACTGGCCTGACACACAAGCCCAGCCCTCACATCTAAGATGCAGTCTAGTACTCCACCGGCGGGGAAAATATGCATGACGTTTAATCTATTCTAATCCTAATGTAATCAAAAAATGGTCCAACCTGTGGGAAGAGGAGATGGAATGATGTCCAGTGTGATGAGGAAATGTCAGAGGTCAGTATCTGCTCACGTTACCAGAGTATTAGAGTTCAGTCACACACACACACACACAAAGAGCTTCCTGTTTGAACCCTGAACATGCCCACCAAGGCAGGCTGTGGGCTGCACTGCTGTAGTCCGACACCACTGCGGCTGACTATGGTAGCAGACGTCGTACTCCTATCTCATCGTAGCCTTTCAGTTAAGGACTCAAATCATTGGAATAAACTCTAGCTAGATTGAAGTTGCCCTCCATCTCCATGGGGTTCTAAAGCTGATTCTGCTCAGTGTTTGAATCTGAAACGCACTGTAGAGACATAAATAGCCAACAATGAGATTTGAGATAGCTGGGGTTACTGGTTTGTAGGCTTGATGCTGTAGCCTGCAGCTGGGCCAAAGCTCTGCATGAGCAGGAGATGTTTGGCAGTGAGGAGATGTTTGGGGAGATGTTTGGCACATTCCAGTCCAAGTTGGGAAAATAAGTACCAGATGTATGCACTATCTCTGTATACTGGGGAAAATGTGAGTCAAACTGGTTAAGATAATAATTAATAAGATGAGTTCCCATGACTAACACTCAGGGTACAGAGGGTCCAATGGTGAATAAGACAAGTAGAAAAAACACTAAATCGTCTAGAAGCACAACCCAACAATAGAGTATGCGGATCTTCTCCATGGCGTGTGCATCGCCTTGTCTGGGGGTTCTCAGCACACGCTGAGTCATCGTTTCGGGATTTGCACGTTCTCTCTGGATGACAGGGTTTTCAGTTAAAATGATTTTCTGCACTAATGAAAAAGGCTCCTCCCCAATCTGCTGTGGTAGAAGCTGCCCTACTTTTCACTTGAGCTCTCCTAAAAGGCAGAAAGGGCACACTCTGGAGAAAGAGAGGAGAAGGCACTGAAGAGGAGAGTGTGTGTGTGTGTGTGTGTGGGGGGGGGGTGCTCCCTTCCTAAGGTCCTGACTAGGGGTCAGTGAGGTCTTGCAGGGAAATCAAGTGAGGATACAGCTAATTTGAGCAGACAGTGTAGGGCCAGTGGTGCTGCGCTTGGCTCAGGGAGGAAGAATCCTCCTAGGACAGGACAGGACACTGCCTGCCTGTCAGTCTGCCAGTGAGCTGTCTTATCTGTCTGTCTGTCTGTCTGTCTGTCTGTCTGTCTGTCTGTCTGTCTGCCTGCATGCCAGCAACTCTTGGTCTAACATTGATCTCCCCTCACACCTGCCGACACTGGATGCTCCAGTTACCAGGATGTGTGTTCTGCTAAATCGAGGCAATCTAAAATGGTATGTGAACTTAATGAGGTTGTGTGAGGTGGGGTTTGTGAGCGGAAAACGTGACAAGTGTGTCCAGTCAACATTCCCGGACACACTTGCATGCCTGCTGTATTGTGAGTCACTTGATGATGCTACAATTGTTAGGAAATGTTGGGACGGACAGGGTGTGTGTGTGCAGACTCAGAGTGCTTTGATAGCAGGAAGCTGCCTTGCAAATGTATCCACAAGATTCACACCATAGTGCAGCACAGACTACATCCTCGTTGATATGAATGCCTGGGCATATGGGGTCCTTCACATGGCACCCCTCATCCCTCGGATATCTTCAGGATAGAGCACTGCCCTGCTCTCGAAGCCTAACCCGGGATAACAAAGCCTGACCTGACAGACCAGAAGAACGCTAGAAACACCCATCGGCACAACAGGAGAGTGAAGAGCAGGGTCTGGAAGGGAGGGTCACCGAGCAAGCAAGCAAGCAATGACCAGCTCTGCATCACAATTCCACCGCCTGTTGTTGCTGGCCAGTGCCACTGGCCTGAATTGGAGATGCTGTCCTGTTTATCCTGCACTGCAATCCCCCTTTTGGATCAATGGTCTGGTTTTAATCCAATTTCACACAGTGACAAACTGTTCACTCCTGAGCCCGAGAAAAAGGAGCACTGAGAGGACACTTTTTGGGGCTTTTCAAATCACCAGGGGCGAAGGAGAGGATGGGCCAAAAACTGGCCTGAAAACAGCCATCTGAACTAGTAGTTGCTGTTGATGGATGTGTAATAAACATTGAGCTGTGTAAGCAAAGTGAACAATGTTTATGTTGATTATCAGAAGGAATAATGGGTAAAACCCTAGCTGGGGGAACCCAATGGCACCTCCCTTGGGGCATTGCAGTAGATCGCAGACATTACTTCGAAGCTAAACAGGAAGGTATGGCCCTTATTGTTATAGGGAAGTCATGTTTGCTACTCCGCACAATAGTAGCTGACGGCCTAATCTGGTAAAGCAATCGGAACACCAACATTAGGTCACGCGCGCAATGAAATGTCAGAAAATTAGATTTTTACCGAGAATGGGCAGGGCTGTAAAACATGCATACACACAAACACACATACATAGCCTTCACACAAACACACATACATAGCCTACACACAAACACACATACATAGCCTACACACACAAACACACAAAGATGGCAAAGACGCACTGGCTGACACACAAGAAGCCTTCACCATAGAGAAAAAGCTGAGAACAAAACCGCCCTTCACAAGTGAAGAGGACCCAGAGAGAGGAAGGAGCCTGTGGTGCTTATTGCTATTCACCCCAGATAGCCTGTGCTGATGCTCATGGACACAGAAACTCTCCCGCATGCCTGGCCAACTTAGGGTGCGTGCAGGGGAATGAGGGGGAGACAGTAAGAGAGAGGGATAGAAAGAGGGCGAGCAAAAGAGAGAGAGAGAGATAACAGATCCCTGAATGTGGTCGGACATGTGTGACCCTTCATCTCCCCCATCTTCCTCCTCTGCCTAGTTTGCATCCCACAGCTGCCAGGGCAGTCTCGTCTTCATGTCGAACACGTTGAGAGGTCAACGGACAGAGATCAAGCTGAATAAACAACTAAGAAGTGCTTAATAGTTTGCTCCACAAGCCATTAAAGAGTTATAGATTGAGTTAAAAAAATCCCCACCCCAAAACGCAGAAATTTTAATGAATCGCCAATCAACACTCCACATCCTTGTCTGCCCCTATGGACAGTGTGAATGAAAAGGTCTTCAATAGGCTTATCAGAAATTAAAGCCTTTTCAAAGCTCAAATAATGTTCTAATATATAATGAACTAAAATATATAATGTACCAATACATTAGTAAAAAAATTGGGGGGGGGTAGTCTGGTGATGCTTTACAACATGACCAGCTCGTAAAGAAGCAGATCCCTGAAGAAACATGATCGAGTTGTTACCTCCTTCACACCATGGACCTCATATGCTAATGCTTCACTCATAAAAGCCACTCTTTCAAATGGATGCGAATGTGACAGAAAAGCTGAGAAACAAGCCAGGTTCCGGGCAGGACACGCGTCACCTGAGAAAGGCATGCAAATCCATACACAGACCTCTGGCATAATGAGGCCAAAGGAGTCTGCTGGCCAATAGGCTCTTGAAAGAAAAGTGTTACATCACAATTGCTCCTTACCCCCTGCATCGACTAGTACAATAGGAATTTCAGGATGATGTGCTTTGGAAATTTCCAGTTTAAAATGTGAACAACCTAATAACTGGTTGTACCGCTTGTCTACTTGATACTGATCTATGAACTTTCATGACGACGAAGAACAGAAAGGAAAGGATGTGGTACTTAAAAACACATGCCTACACATTGAAATGTTGTATAATTGTGAAATTTGGAGTTTAGTATTCAAGGTAACATTCTCTAAATAGGCAACGGTTGACATATAACCGGTTGACTAATTTGCTTTGACAAGAGTAGGCCAAGACACATAAATCCGCAAAGGTGTTTTCCAGTGACACAACAGTGGAAGAACAATGGCCTTGTGAATGGTATTTAATACATTTTTAGAGAAACTGAATAAACCCCAAAGTTATTTGGATGAGAGGGGTGATAAGCCCCAAGAAAGTGCTGTACAATTTGCTGTACAAGTTCAGATATTCGTTTAGAACACTGGGTGGAGCATTCCTCTGCCAGTGTGTCACTCTGTGATCCTTGAGAAGTGAAGTTGAGTGTTGGGACATTTTTCTCAGACTCCAGCTTTTTTTATATATATAAATATTACAGTCGACATATGGTGCACCTGCAAATGCAGATAAACACAAAGTTTCATTTTTGAATATTTTTATGAGTAGCCATGTATTACTGTTACAGCATTGGTATAACAGCTGAATGCCGAAACAAAAGACAGTTGGATTAAACATTTTACCAAAGGTTACGGAAAACAACTACTGCGGAACCTCGTCACCTGAGCCTTAAAACAGGTCTAACCCCGGCAGCACAGGTGTAATAGTAATATACTTTGTAAACAATAATGTAACAAACACAGCGAGACAAGATAGGCTTAATGACAAAGCATGCTCAGTCATAAACAAGGTAACGAATCAAAAGAAACTGGGTCAAACCGTCCCTTTTAATTGTGTGAACAATCAGCGTAGTCACAGCCAGCTAGTACCGCAAACAGAGAAATCTTACAAATCCATCCATTCTTAAACACTGCAACAAAGTAGCCAAAGTCGGGTAAAATGCTTAGACCACGTTGTTTTAAACTAACATATCGGCAATTTGAATATGGGAGTCTTTCGATGAAAATTGGATGTCTGTGCTACTACACTGCATGCACTGAGGGTAAAAATTCGAATTAATAGTTACCATTCTGTTCCGGCTGTTGAGGTATTTCTCTACTTCTGATAAACTTCGCACAGCTGGCTCGGCGCTGGGCATAATCACCATGTAGGACTCGCGGTACTTGTTAAAACTTGGGCATGTGTTTCGTCACATTTGTGTCGCATCTATGTCGGCCCCTCGCACATTGAGCCCGATTGAGCCCCCTCTCCAAGCCGAACATAACAAAACACAATGTGGATCCAAACTCCGCCTATATTGCTCAGCCGAGTGGACTGAGGAGGTGGAGTTAAGTTTTTCCACATACCGAGGAGCTCTGCAGTGTTTCACAGAATGAGAAATGTTATAACACTGTAAAAAGCAATATCTAAATGAATTCATATAGATTCTAAGATTATGCTTTATTCATAGGCTAACATAATATGTCGATAGGCTAGTGCACACACACGCACACGTAGCCTACAGCCAACAAATGATTAGTCTCGTGCCATGCCTCATGTGTCATCAGCCAAACCCAATAACGATTTTTTTTAAACAATGGGTACAACCCAGCAAGTCCTTTTTCATTAATTATGTAGGCTACTCGTTGGTGGCTAACTAATGCACCCTATTTGGGAATTCTGTTAGACTGAACATGTTAAAGGGTTAAACTGTCTTCACATGTTTAGACAAGGCATGTTTATTTGTATAGCACATTTCAACAACAAGGCAATTCAAAGTGCTTCACATAAAAAACCTTAATAGCATCAAAACATAATGCAAAAGAAAACAAGACTGCAGTGTTTCACATTATGATAAATGTTATGACACTGTTAAAAGCAGTATAAATCTGAATTAGCTAATGTGAGGCTTTAGACTGGACCTTCACACTTTGATAGGCCTAACAGCCTGTGACTTGTCAATAACGGGCACACAAGCACACGGCAAACAAATAATAAACAAATGCCAAACATGATATTTTTACACACACAGGAATTGTGATAACCTGCTAGTTTTGGTGTGTTACTGATGAGCTCTGCTTTGCATGCTACTTGCATGGACCTGTGAAGTAAAAACGCACAAAAAAGTGGTTACAACTAGTGATTGAATAATATAGGGACGAGGACACCCAATACCTGAACAATAGAATCTAAAAACAGTACCCTGAAACTCATTCAGAAAGTCATACAGTTTTAATGAGCTTACCAATGACTTTAATTAGCCTTCACCAGGTGACTATACTGCAAAAGAGAGCTTACAGTTACGTGCTCCTGTCTATCTGTAGCATCTTGATGAAATATTAATTGACTAATAAGACAAACTGTAAGTCTATGCTCTCATTGTAGCAGACAACCTTTTCCATCCATGAGATATTGGACTCTAATCAAACGGTTATATAGACACAGAGACCAAACGGTACATATTTCTTTAACAACCCCTGGTCAATGTGTAAATAATAAATGTCATTTAGCCTACTGTTATTAGTTACAGGTTAATGTAAATATAAACCCAACTGGGTTTATTGAAATGTGTGGATTTTCCAGATAAGTTGTCCATAACATAAAAGTGACACATTTAGTCAGAAGCAACCAAAAAAGAGGGGTCTATCTACTCACAAACCAGATCAGTATAAATGAGAAATATAAAAATCCAGTCCGAAAACAGCAACTATCTGGTCAACAAAAGAATTACCCTCTTTCTAATCCACAAAGAGGGCCTCTTCCTCTGACTTTCCCCAATTAATTTTTCACAATGAGCTTCTCAAGTCCAACAACCGTGACCAAGAGATTGGCTGGTTTCCAACGAACAGGCCGAAGAAGTCACATGCATTCTGTCCAGTGGATTCTGAGAAATAAATGTTACAAATATTTTTTGCAATTGAAAATGTCATTTTTATTTTCAAATGAACAGACAATTGTTTAGCAACTACATGAATATATCCAAAAGATGGAATCCTTGCATGAGCAACTTATCGTCCATGATAGCTTTGTTTCGTTTCTGTCTATATACATATTTATATATACATATTTCAAATAAGTCTCACATTACTTTAGGTAGAGTTAACTCATGATGCAAGCCTTTTCCTTTGGATTGGCAAACAAGTAAAATAGAAAAAGGTTATAACCTTCACAATTGACCACATTTCCATGATAAACCAATTCACATTCCAACAAAAGTTTTTCTCAAAAACATTACAAAAAGCAAAGAACAACTGGATGGGGGAACAGTCAAAAAGCACAAAATGAAAGCCTTGAAAAGGATATGAAGCAAAAAAATACTCTGTACAATAAAAAGCACAATCAACTATGCCCAGTTCAAAAGTATATTCCTGAATCAGCGGATAAGGGTAGGCTTGGCCATTACTGGTGAGTACTAGATTGTCACCCTGCGAGCCATTTTTAAGCAGTCATAGAGAATCAACTAGCTAATCGGTCATAAGTGTCCATCAATCTGGAAAGTTGAAAGGGACGAACAGCATCATATGCCGTTTTGAAAGGGGCAAATAACACCAAAACTCATTTCCAGTTATGAGCTGACCCATCTGCTAACCACTCCGACTGGTTCTCTGGGGTGTGTGGTTTTTGAAGTGGTGTTGTGAGTGGGGTGTGGGGTCAGATACCAGAGACCACCTGGCTGTTGTAGTCGGTGGACTCCATCTTAAGAATATAAGGGATGATGCTGTCTATCTGCACATTGCCAATGAGGCCCGCAAAAAAGAGCTCCTCCGTGACGGCCGCACTCATGAGGCGCAGGGCCGGGAGACGCAGAAGCAGCTTGGATAACCTGGAGAGGAGGGGGAGCGAAACGTTTAAGTCTGGGCAAAGGCAGATCCCTGCACGCCAAGACAACAACAAGTGTGCTAGTAACGGACATCATTTATGTATTAAACACATCAAACATCATTTCTCAACTCAAGTAGTAAAATAGGTCACGGCTTGCCTGTCACCAGTTTGAAAAGTGCTTGTGTAGCCTACATAATGACAACATATTGTAGTGGTGGAAGATACCAACCGATAGGAGTCCTCTGGGTAGGTCCTGGTGACATAGTCTTGAAGCTCCATAAAAGCCTTCTCCTGGAACCTCTCAATCTGCAGGGTGTTGTCTATACCTGGGTGGTCTATAGGTAAACACAGAACCATTAGCCATGGTTGAGTTCAGAGAAACATTTAGTCCAATGGTGAGTCATGATCATGGCCAGAGTTGCAGCATTCTAACTATTTTGAGGAACTCGGATGTTTACTAAAGAACCCATGAAAGTTTCTTTTCCTCACTTACCAGGGGCTAAAAAGGACAATGGCTTTGAGGTAGGCATATTCATAAGCATCTGGGGATAGCTTGGACATGCTGTTACAAAACTCCTGCATCCGCCAGATGTGCTCCATCACAAGTTTAACTCGCTCCGGGGACAGCTTCTCTGTAAGGGACAAAGACAACAGCGTTCATTTGTAGAAGCCTTAAGATTATAAGAAGGTGTATAGAAGCAGTACTGTTTGGCTGACATACTACCTTCTTGTAAGCTGGTCTGCAGGTGATTGATGATGGCGGCCAGGATGGTGGCGACATTCATGACGTTGGAGCACTGGGCCAATCCCAGGGCAAACAGCTCATTCCAGCATGCCTTCATCAGGTTTATGTCATTGTCTTGGCCACTGAGGAAGAAAGACGAGTGAGTCTGCAGCTGTGATAAAAAAACATGCGGGAAAGTGAGCGTGTGAGGGTAGTACTCACCCCAGGGCCTGAAAGGCAGGTATAGAGCGTGCCCAGTGCATAGAGAGGAAGAGCAGTCGTGAAGCTGACTCGCAGATGTAGTTCACATTGAGGTACTCAGGCATGGGTAAAGGCATCATAAGCTGCAGGTGGGAAAAAAGGAGAGTTAAAATGGAATGACAGTGGCCTTTGTGCTACATTTTTCAGACATTTTGCCATCCATTTCTTTTTTCCCCCACAAACGTAAGAGCCATTTTGTGGAAAGGAAAGGTTTGAGTCTGCATGCCCCTTACCTTGAAGGGCACATGGCTGTCTGAGAGCAAGGGTCCCTCCAGCTCTACCACAGGGCCGGACTGGTCCCCTGACATCAGCTGCATGGTGGCCTCTAGGGAGTCGCCCTGCTGACCCGTCCCCAGGGTTCAGTGCCTTGGCCAGGGTGTCAAACGCTCTGTGGGGGCACACAACACCCTACGATAAGAACTCACACCCACAGGCCGACTTTACATCCGCTAACGTCAACCCAATTAAGAGACGCACACACCCCCTCTCCTGCGACTTGGAACTACACCACCAGGTGCAGGTCATTAACAATCAGTGTTGATCAATCATTAAAATCCCATTTTAGGAAAACTCTAGTACTGAACTGGTAGAAACCGGATGAACTATTACCCTTCTAGTACACTCAGACTTTGTTTAATTTGCACATTGATGCTAACAAGGAGGAGGGGATTTCTTCTCCCCTGTGAGAACAATTCAAATAAAAACACTTTTCACACAATCTAGTCAACTAGATCTAAGGGAACTGGTTCTCCTCAAACATATCTTAAGACAAACTTGGGTAAGAACACAATAATGATTAATAGAACATATTCATATGCTTTTCAGTATGGACAGGATGTGAGGAGTCAGAGTCACTTTCAGAAGGGCTATCCACGCTAGAGAATCACTGGATAAGGAGCTACACTTATCGACAAGTCACACAGCACTGATTATTTAGACGTAAAGGTTTAAGCACTTTACAAAAGTGGTCAGATATGATTCGAATCAACAGTTCATGTCTGAGACTAGTACTCCAAATAGTCTGCAACCTTACAGAAGTATTGGATACAGCTTTTTATAGCCACGTCTGAACTACACTCCCTGGGTCAAATTTAATTACGTCCTTAACAGCTGGGGCAGGAAGCACATGGCCCTGGAAAAATTGAATTTACCTCCTGATACACAGAAAACAACCTTTATGGTACACGGGCATCAAACGTGCAGCCAGCAGTTTTTATGTCTCCACTGCCATTATTCAATGTTGAGATACTGTCATCCTGAGGACGTCATTACCGAGTGATATCGCTTGCAGTTTGTTCATCTGCTTGGAGATCTGTCATGGAACTGTCCCCGTTGCTGAGGGTCTCCCCCATCATGTCGTTGTTGCCCTCGGCAACCTCCCTGGCCTTGTTCAGGTGGGCGAGAGATGTGACTACATTAGCCAGAGTGCTTAGGTCACCCTGGCACGGATCGTTCTGAGGGAGGGACGAGACAGGAGGGGGGTCAGAAGATACTCATGAAATGTACCAATCTTCTCTTCATCTGAAAATATTATAGCCAGGTAATCATGGAGTCAATATTTAATGAGGGGACTTTTACATGAGGTTGCTAAGAATGTCCTAACAGGGCTACCATCAAAAAGACTATTCAGATGCACGGGGCCTAAGTTCCATAGCTGCTTATTTACCATTTCGGGAGAGGCTGGAATCAAGAGAGTGTTCTCCATCTTGGGGAAGGGCTGCTGAATGTTCAGCAGCATGCTCGACTCCAGCAAACTCGTTGACCTGTAGAAACAGGACGACACCATCTCAATCTACCCCTCTCAAGTGAGGTTGTTTCCAAATGAAAAGGTACAAGTGATTAAAAACTCTTGTGTCCCAGAGTTCAGCTGTACCTGGCAGTCTCCTTGTCGGTCACAAATGTGGGTGTGGCGGCCAGAGGGCTGCACAGGTTCTTACGAATGTAGATCTTCTCAGTGGAGGCAGCGCAGTTGACCGACTTCTCTCTGGACACCTCAACGGGCTTCCGCTCACACTGCACAGCTGGTAAGAAGGAACAACAGGACCATAAGTGCGTCATAGTAATAGGACCAAGCAGGAAATAAAAACATAGACAGACCTTTTTTTGTTGTAAATTGCAACCTTTTTCAAAGTGTTTCTGATACTCACAATCCTGTTTCATGCCCAGGCCCATGCAGCGCTGCAGCCTGCAATACTGGCAGCGGTTGCGATGGTGCTTGTTGATAACACACTCTCCAGAGCCTCTGCACGTGTATACCAAGTTTTTCCTAATACTGCGCTTGAAGAACCCCTTGCAGCCCTCGCAGCTTACTGCACCATAATGACGTCCTGGAATGAAGAAAGGAAAAAAATAGGTCACAATGAGCTTGGTGTGTGTGTGTATGTGTTTTGTGTGTGCGTGCGTGTGTTTTGTGCGTGCGCGAGTGTGTGCGTAAAATAGTTTGAAAGACATCTTATGGTGGAAGCGTTGTTGTTTCTCACCCCTACCTGAGGCCTTGTCTCCACACACAACACAGTACTCCACCACCGGCTTCACCATAGACTGGTCAGATCCTTCAGTCACAAACTGCCGCCCCCAAAAAAGACAAAACGACAAAGCAAACGAGAACACTTAGAAATGTTCATAAAACAAACATCCTGGACAGACTGGTACTGTCTGTATGCTTTTACTGTGTACACAGTTTATACAAACATATATACAGTAGGTATACTGTATACGTATTACATTCAAGAAGGCTGATTTGTAGCCAATGTCTATAAATAACCATCTTAATCCTTGGTGTCAAATTTTATTTATTTTATTTTACCTTTATTTAGCCAGGTAGGCTAGTTGAGAACAAGTTCTCATTTACAACTGCGACCTGGACATTCATTCAACATTCATACGCTGCATGTCTTTATGATGGTGGGGGAAACCGGAGTACCCGGAGGAAACCCACGCAAATGAAATCCATGTGTGCGAAATTTCAGTTACATCCTAGCCCTTTCAAATGCAATATCGCAAACGGCATTTTAAATACCCCAAGAAAAGAACCCAAACCATGCCTCAGAGAAAACAATGAAAACAATAGAAAAAAAACTGTTACGGGGAGATGGGGGGGGGTAGGTGGGGTGGAGAAATCATGACAATAGGATGACTAAGAAGACAAGACGTTACCTGTATCTGTTGTCCTCCCAGGTCAGGTGAGGTGAACAGCAGCTGATTGACCCCTGAGCCATCAGGGTTAGCAAGGATGACTTTTCCAGACGAGGACTCCTGTTTGGCCAGGATCACCTTTCCACCTGAGGAGTAGTCGGCATTGGCCAGAATGTACTGCTGCTTTCCTGGGGAGGTCTGTTCCAGAGCAGTCACTATCTGGATCTTCTGTCCGGTCTGCTGATCTGTCACAATCTACAGGGAAACAGAGGAAGAGTAAAGGATGAGAGATGGCTAAAGGAAAATGAGGGACAAACAAAGCAGAGATACAGAACAGCCTGGAAAAACAATGACAACGCTTTTTTTTCTTGATACATTTACGAAAAGGGGATACTGTAAAATGCAATCCAAAATTAGCCAGTGGTTGTTCACCAATGGCTCATTATTCTCCATGGTAATGCAACATTACCTGTATTCTGTGTCCTAGGGCCATGCCACCATCTGCTGAAACCAGTTGAATCCTCTGGCCATCCATGCTGATTTAGATTTTCTTCTGCTGCTCTTCACATTAAAACCCCCATGAGTCTCATGAAACTGTGGCAAAAAACTGCTTCAATCAAATGGCCGATTTTTTTCATGTGATCAAACAAGATATTGTTTTGATAAAGGCCAATCCATTTAACACAGGCATCGTGAATTATGTAAATAAATAATCTACCACTATGTGGTCAAATACCAATGGTTTATTTTTTTGATTGCTTAAAAAACATAACGACATAGGCCATCGACGTAAGAAAAACGGAAGGATTAGCTACATTTGAAGGATTTTCATATGTAGCTGAAAAGTTCTGCATTGAGCTTTATCGGGTCAAATGGGAAACCTTATGAGTAGCCAATTTATACAGCTTGTAGCCAGCTTCCAGCTAGCTAAATTATGTCTATGTTGCATTGCCAGACGTGCGGCCTATGCTAGCTTGCTAGCGTGTGGATATGCGCTGACCATGTTTTATCAACAGAACAAAACCTATGCCTACTACAACTTGCTAGTAACAAGGTACACATTCACAACGTGGTTTTAATCAAAACATAAACAAGCTCTTGTCTAGTAGCTATTTAAAATCGATACGGAAGATAAAGGTATTTCTTTTCCTGTGGGTGAAAGGTCAACATTGAAGGGTTAAAGCATGCTAGGGTTCAGGGCCCACACAAACACGCAGAGAGAATGAAGTGGCGGGACGCAGTTGATTTCATTGCAAAAAATGAAAAC
Organism: Mallotus villosus; assembly: GCA_903064625.1. Taxonomy (NCBI): domain Eukaryota; kingdom Metazoa; phylum Chordata; class Actinopteri; order Osmeriformes; family Salangidae; genus Mallotus; species Mallotus villosus. The sequence goes on along the minus strand of CAEFZP010002343.1, from coordinate 46,465 downwards.
TCTTTAGGAACGAAGCCACAATTTATTCCGTTTTAATCATGTTGCTGATTGGAACCCACACGCGTCATGGACAGTCGTTCGTCTTTTCTTACGACTAGATTTATTTAAGCAAGTTTAATCGGATTCGCCCATCGTACAAATGTGTATGGTATGGGTGGCTAGCCAGCCTGTACGGATAGCGCCAAGCTAACGAACTTAGCAGAAACGTTTTAATTGCCAGCATAATATACAAGTTAATGCAGCATCAGCAATTATACAGACATGATACATATATTCATATTCGCGTAAAGTTGAGGATGTGTTTACCTTTGTTTACAAATTTAGATCTTGCGACGGGATCCGGAAGGATGAGCTAGCAAGCCACCCAGCGCTATTAGCTTTAAGCTAGCTTGTTATGGCTGCATCCCTTCCTCTGCAGCAACGTATTCGCCTCATATGACAGACGCGACCAATACGTCAATGGAAGGTAGTATTCGTGAGCAAGACCGTTTGCCTTACCTTTTATAATGCTATTTGATCAGACGTTAGTGGGATGGGTGATCAAATAAATAATATTTTCAGTCGATTGCTGCAGTTTGAGAGAGGGTCAGAGTTCGTGACCTTTTCCTCAAAACACTCTTTGTTGCACATGCGCAATTAGTCGTTGGTTTCTGACTATTAAGGTCTTGTGAAATGTAAATCGAGTAGGCCACTAAAAGTCCTAGTTAATAAAAATAAAAAAACGAATACACCCGAGGATATAACATTTAGCTATAAAAATGTTTGGTCAGTGTAATTCCCGACAATTATTTTCATTGTTCCATCTGGATCTGAATCGCACGGTGCAGGGGTATTTTCAGACTGTACGACTAAAACTGAGTTGGTAAAACATTTATTACATAGGCACGCTGTGCAATACACATCACACCAGTAAATATAAAACAGATTTGCACCAATGTAAAATAACATTTACACTAAAATAGCACTACTTTAATCTATAAGCAAGCACTTTAGCTGAGAATGTATGTGACAGCTGTTCCTTTCTAAAATGGCTACTGTCAGTGAAAAAATAAATTTAACCAAACAGAGTTGTTAACCAGTGTGTAATACCCAATCCTTTACCCCAAATCTTTTCAGATTCAGAAGTGTCTTAAAATGGATATCGAATACAAATCCTGTGTGATCAAGGGTGACTTGTTTTTTTCTGAGAGTACAATTCCCTACATACAAAATTAGGACTCTACATCAATATTAAAAGCAAGATAGCCTAAAAACAAACAAATCATGTGTACTGATAAATGTAACTAATGGGAAATATTAATTTATACATAAACTGAAATAATGACGTGTGAATCTAATTTCAGTTTTTCTTACCATAACCATGTGAATTGGTCATTCAAACGTTACACAGTATGGTCAAAAAGAAACTTGAACAATTGCTAATCTCAGTAAATATTATGTGATTGTAACCATGACCCCATTTCCCCTGACTCAACATTCATTGTACAGTAATGTGTAGATTGAGGCTATTCCCCCCCCGGATACATATTTACAGTTCCTAGTCCCCCTGAAATGTTGAACTGTTATTCAATGCTCCTCCATTTGGTGCATTTCAAATAAATCTGTACATTGTCTCTTATTTACTTAGGTCCCCCATGCTATATTTACACAAACTATAACTTTGGTACCAGTGCTTTATGGCTAAATTAGGCTAATGGTAACAGTCAAATGTGTCGTTCATTTCTGAACAGTCCTTCATTTGGTTGGATATCTATGCCAATGTATTCACACTGTTATTAATTACATCAAACCAGTCTCCACTTCTGTGATTAAGTCATATCCTAATATATTCACATTCAGAGATTATTAATTACTATGCAAATTCTGCAGGCTTGTAGAAAGAGGATCAGAGCACTGAGGCTTCTTTGAATGCATCTTTCCATCTGCCAAACAATAGAGAAGTGCATAACCACATTGTTAAGTCTGCATCAAATCTAAGTGACAGTTAATAAAACGTTTTCAGAGGAGCGTACAAAATATCAATTTAGGGAAAGGAATGAACTGGTGTTGATACATGACAAAATGAGTGACATGCCTATCATGCTGTACCTTTGGGTTGTTTGGAGGTCATCTGCTTTGAAAATATAGTAGAGTGTGTTTTTATGGTAGAGCTTGAACTGGAGCTTATGAATAAACTCTTCTTTCAGTATAAAACCAAGCAGCGGCTGGCTTTCCAATGCTGCCACATCCTGCAAAACAAGGAGAACACAAGATAGACTATGTATGTTGATTATAAGCCATCAGCTTTTTCAATTTAATTTGTACAACATGTAAACATAGACAAGTAATTGAATACCTTAAACATATCAGTACATGAAATTAACTGACTACTATCGATTGCCCATCTCACCTCACTGGCAGCATACGTGTACAGAACCTTGTTCTTGATGACAAACCAGAGCCTCTTCCCCTGTTTCTTATTGCCCTTTGACCTCTGCAGGTAGCCACTCATGGAGGAGTTGTCCGTATTTGCTGTCACCTAAACACAATGTTTAATGGTTTAATAAAAACATACATCTGAATCATTCTCTTCTTGGACCATGGTGTGCTATAGTCACCTCTTTGAGGGCAGCAGGAATCTTTTTCTGCTTCCTCGAGAAGGCAAAGGAGGACTTTCCCACAGGGGAAAGTAACGTGGTCTGGTCCCCTAGAGACAGAGATGTCACAGGTCATTAAAAAAGGGTGGCATTTGAGTAATTTTATGTTGGTGTAATCTGATGTGATTTTATAGGCAACGATAACAAGCCTTATTTCTATGTATAGTATCAGGGCTTAGATGGACGCCCCCAGAAAAAGCCTTACTTCTCTGCTCCTGAAGTACGAAGATACACTGGTCACACACTCGTGCCAGCTGGTTCTTTCGGTATTCCAGACAGTGTTTGTTTGTGGAACACGCCTGGCACACCACCTAGCAATATATACATGAAAAATGAAGAAAACATTGTGTGCGTGTTGTGTTACGTTGATAACTTGTTAAAGAAACGCAGAAATAAATGAAATTAGCATGCCTCAAAAGTACTTCCACCCACCTTTCCACAAGCACGACAGTGGTGTCGTCTCCAGGTGAGGGTGAATTCGCAGGTGCAGATCATACACATTGTGGCCCTCAGGTCTGGGATCCAGATAGGTGCTGTGGAGCCCAATGGCGACCCACTGGCAATGGGCTGTGTCTCTACCTATTAGGACCCATTCTGCAGTCAGTTCTCACTCGCATATTACTTTGTATAAGGAAGCATTTTAATTGTTTTGCTGTAAGCAAGAATGCCATTAGATCAGCGGTTTCATTACCTCCTCCAAGCTTTTACTGGATATGAAGGTGATCTTCTTCCTTGTGTAGTCATTAATAGCTGTGGAGATGGCCTCCACCCAGCCATCTCTCTCTGTGGCAGAACTAGAAGAAATAAAAAAACACCAGATGTCAGTCTATGCCAAGTAGGACAATAAATGTCTGTATATACTCCATGAGAAGCTTGCACAATAAAACATTTTACCAAACGCTGTCAGATGTAAATGTACAAGTACTTTTTTGAAGTACTTGATGAAGGTGCAGTGTATGGTTTCAAATTTGTAATAGAGCAAACATCCTGGAACTGGTTCATACCTGGCAGATAGTATAAAGGAGCGTTCTACGCTCTCTATGTTCAGCTCGTTCAGATTGGCCTCTTGACTGGGCTTGCTCACCTGTAAGTACAGGACAATATTTACATTTAGAAAATGGGTGTGTGAAAAATGTAATTCTGTGTGGGTTAGGAAACAACACAAAGAGCTCCCACCTTCATTCCAGCCAGAGAGAGCATGTTGTTGAGTTTATATTGGCCAGACTGGACAGAGGTGGTGTATAGTAACGCATCATTGAACTGGATTAAGAGAAGTCAAACCATCCAGTTAGTATCACTCATTACAACCATTTAGAAGTTAGATCATAAAATGACCTCTATATCAAATGTAATTTCAAGAGTACTACAGGAAAGTGTAGACAGCAGTAAGATCAAACCACAGTTTAGTAGGGGCTTACCAGAAAGAACATTCTAGGCTGCATAACCTTTCTGGACAGCTTCATCAGGATTCCCTCCTTCAGGAACACCTGAAATACATGACAGATAAGAAGGAAGAACCAAGCTATCAAATTGACCAAGCTGTGGCGTGCTGGGCGGTGCCCTACCCTCCCAGGCTGGACGATCTCATGGTGGCCGTTCAGACTGCACTGCAACTGGATCAGCTTCTGGAAGTTATCCTGAAGAAGGAAATACATACGATTTCTGATAGCATGTAGGTACATTAGTCAGCTTCACAGGAGTTATGAAGTTGGTGAACTTGGAAGTAACAGAAGTTGTCTCTCACCCCTTGTTTCATGATGTCATTGGCATGATTGGCCACCTCCTTCACTATGCCCAGGGCCGCTGTGAGAAATGTATAAATGCCTATTTTGTCTTTGCATAGGTATGGTGTCTGCTTATTCTAAACTCAGGCACTATACATACTATTGTAAGGTTTTAAACATGAAACATCCTCGATAGTGAAATGTTATTTGGGCAGGTGCTTTACTCCTTTTGGTTTTACCTTCTGTGTCTTTGTAATCGGCAGAGGCAGGGGGCAAGTTCTTCAGGTAGTCTGAAATTGCATGCCATTTTATAAACAATTGACTGATGCAGGAGCAGTAAATTGGTAGCACAATGGTGTAAGTGCCTGGTATTGTGTAGTAAATTCTTGGAATGTAATCTCACACAGTAAATCCTAAATACAGGACGCCCAAAAGGTGCTTATGTAATGGAATTACTCAAGAATGACGTTCGAGACATTCTTCACATTTTGCCACCACGAGGTGCATCCATCAACCATGGGATTCTAATCCTGTTATGTCACCAAATCAGATTTGTTCCGGACTTCGAAATCACATTAGATGTGGCTAGTGAAAAGATGTATGCAGGTGTTCGTACTTTACCAGCCACTAGGTGGTGCTGTTATCCCTTTCATACCCGATGCTAAACTTCTCTAACGACTACCATGTGGAGGGTGGAGGAGGTTGAAGAGAAAGTGGCTCCAGTAGCTACCTGTGAGCAGAAGTTGATACTGGGGGATCCTCTGAACCGGCTTCAGGAGGTAATGCCTCAGAGCCAGGTTGGCACAGCGAGGACTAGCCTGAGACAAAGAAAAACCTTGGAATTTCAGTAACGCACAGACGGATACAAAATGACATACCGAAACCAAAGTGTGACAAACACACATTCTCAAAAAGATACACAAAATATAGAAAGGAAAACACACCCATAAGACAATGACATACAGAAAAAAAACTGGTTGGCCTAGTTACCTCAAACTCCCGCACCAGTCCAGCAAACGCAGAGTTTTTCTTACTCTGCTCATCCAGTAGGGCCACATTCTTGTCGAACTCCCGGATATATGTGGAGTACATCTTCAGATAGGGCCCCTTCTTCACAAATATGTCAGCCAGTCGACCATGTTCATCCCTACACAACGAGGACAGATATAGGAGCACTTATGTTTTACTGTATCATACAGTTGGAATTTAAAAAGTACAGTATGTAGAGAGTTGGGTATACCAATAAGCAATGAGGAAGTGGTCAGGAATGCTAGGTGTGTTGTGCATGCTTGTGGGTTATGAAAGGTAATTTCCTTAAGCTTTCCATTTAAGATTATGGGTTATGAATGCTGCCGGGCTGGTTCCGGTTACCATTTAGCCACTCTTTCCTTCAGCTCTCTGAGCAGGTCTTGGTTCAACTCATACAGCTGGGGCAGGTAGTAGAGGATCTGGTTCAGAACCCGCTCCTCAATCACAGGCTTCCCAGTTTGACGAGAGGCCTCGACCACCGCATGCCGAAAGTCCTGCAGAAACATAAACAAACATCAACTTAGAGGAACATGTAATACTGAAAAATATGAACAGAAACATGCAACAGGAATATATAATGGATGGACTCAGAAGACAGGAACGTAGGTTTTAGAACGCAGTTCTGGAGCACTTGATTTTCAAGAACTAAAAGAACTCAGTGTTTTTGGAACAGTAAACATCACTAAGTTTGTTTCAAGTGGCCTTGGACGTGGGAGGGTGAGCTGTGTGTGAACCCTGAGCATTTATTAGGCTGTCTTACAGAAGCAGTTTAAGGTACACCTAAACCCAGTCCTGACCAGAAGAGTGGGGACATCCCAGGGTTGCCTGGGGGAGCAGTCTCTGCCTTTCCTTTCTGATGATGAGAAGGTATTTAGTGGTTTATTAGGCACAGGGCAGGCAGAGAAACTGCTTGCAGCACAGCTCCGGTTAGAGGGCCCTGGGGGTAGCTCTTGTGGTTTACGTGGTCTCCTCTCTCTGTACAGCAGACAGACCCCTCTCCTAAAACAGAGGCCTCTCACCATGCAACAGCAACAGAGAAGTAACAGATTTTGTCTTTTGGTTTGATCAACTTCCGCATACAGTAAGACATGAGGGCTGGTGACTCAGTAATGTTCCATCTGCAGATCCAGTCACACAGCCGTCATCTGCTTCCTCATCTGCCTACTCACTCCATCTATCAGCAGACATGACCTTCAGATATCTGTGTGAGTATATGTATATACCCATCAGCACCGTAGTTATGAGTACCCTATTGTATTTGTGTTTCTCCATCCACATTATTATATATGTATACACAACAAAGGAACCAGGCTCCACACCAACAATGTTTACTTTTGTAAAAAAAACTAAAAAACATTTGATTGACAGACTGGTGATATACGCAAATCAAAACTGCAACTATATTCAACTGCAACTATATTCAGCTGAAGCTATGGCAGGTCTCCAGTAGGATTCAAGTCAGACAAACACGTTGATATGTTGGACCACTGTCAGATCATACAACCCCTAGGAAAACCATGAGGAATGTGAGCCTCGCTGATGTGAGCGAGGGGCGTATGGTTCCGAAAGTGTGTCTGTCCCACATGGGGTGTGCCCCAGTGGCTCAACTAATCTAACACACATGTTCTCATTAGATAGAAAACATACAGTACAGCACCATACCAAACACTGAGAACACGTTTGTCAGTGTTTTTCACACCGTTTTCATACATGCATGAAAACAGTACAGATGTTCCAAAATGTCTGGATACTTACGATGTGGAGCAGCTTCAGGGCATCAACAAACCTTAAAGACAGCAACCAGAGGCAAGTTAACAATGCAGAGACAAGTTAACAGTGATACATAACAGGTGAAATAGGTCAAATTGTTTAGATACTTACACGTGTTCAGAGCTCATAATCTCACGAGCAATGTGGACTATCTTGCTCTTCTTGGGTACATTGTAAATCTGACACCAATGGAAACATTTTCAATCAATTTTAATTTAATCACAAAAACCAGACAATACCTAACGAGACTTGATCTACAGGTATCGTGGAGTATGATTCGATTGTGTACAGTGACAGAAGTTGCTGGAATCTCATTTTGCAGCTACATTATCTGACCGTGTGCCTTACCTCACTCTCCCCAGGCTGCTCCAGGTCTCCTTTACTGGAAATGGAGCTGTCGTCATCTCCATCCTCCTCCTCATCCGAGCTGTGGACCATGTCCTCATCTGAGTGGCCATCGTCCAGCTGGGTCGACTCTTCATCGATACAGGCACTGTCGAGGCAGGACATTAGGATCAAGATTGACGACAACATCTGGAGAACAGCTGGATTATGCTCACTCACACACACACACACACACACACACACACACACACACACACACACACCTACCTAACGGGACGAAGAGTTAGAAAAGAAAACACAGAGCTAGGGTGTGTTGCAGAGGAAGGTGAGAGAGGAAGGGGTTTTATAGTCAAACGCCTGACTAAGCATATGATTAGGGTGTGTCTTTCTTTAAGGATCCATCCATGAGTATTCCAACTTTTCCTGCAGAGGACCGCAAAAGGTCTCACAGGAAAAAGAGCTCTTGACAGACTGACGGCCGGAAAACTCCCTTATGATCATCAACACTCCCTCTAACACCAACCCTGGTGGGGCCCAATTCCAAAACAGACACTTTGCCTATTCCCTGGCCCCTACTGACTAAATTGTGTAAAGTATATGTGAGAAATAAGATGCATCCAGCAAAGCAAACTATTGTACTTCTGTTGGAGGGCCAGTCAATATGAAACATGTGATTGCTGCTCTGTTTGAAGCCTAGATGGCTGAAAAGCTAAGCCCCTCGAAAGCAAAGAACCATGTTACACAAACAGTAATCCTGAGATTTAAATTCAGTCTCACCCAGTGATCATTCCAGTTACTGACCATGCACCATAAATGTATGCTACTCTCCTCTCTTACTCTGAGTCACAAACAAGTATGGTCGGTAACAGAGAGAGAGAAGGAGAACAGAAACAGACCGGGACAAAAGCGGTTGCATTAAGATGTGTCAATCTACCTGAATAAATAGAGTTACTCACACCCCATGCCATACATACTTGCCCTTTGAATCAAATGTGAGACAATCATTTCCTGTCAACAACGTAATGGTTTTCATTGTGTAAACATTCAGGGTATTCTGTAGGATCTGTGAAAGTGTTTGTGGCCATAAAAAGACAATACCTCTTAGTGTCTCTGTGTGGCTGTTGCTGTTGATTGTACTTTTCCAGAGGCAAATAGGGCTCCTGTTCCTCATATATGTTCTCGTCATCATACATGTAGTTATTTCTGGATGGAAATGCCACAGGTGACACTGCTGCACTCCCTGCGGCTGGGTTGATGTACTCTGGGATCTCCTCATACAGGGGCACGTTTTCATATTCCCCAGCCTGTTCCGCTCCAGGGCAGAACTCATCTCCGTCCACGCTCTGCTCCAAGCCGATCAGGGGACAGGAGAACTTGCGCTCCCCCCGAACCCGCACCCCGAGACGGTCCTGTAAGCCACGTGGGAGCCCGTCCACACACTGCTCTGTCTCCTCGGTTGAACCTTCCAGGGTCTTGCCTCCCTTGACTAATAGGTTGGGCAGCATCTTCACAGAGAGCTTCAAGTCTAGAAGTCTCCGGAAAGAGCCTAGTTTCTGTCCCTCAGAGCGTGTGATGTCAACAGAAGAAAAGGACTTGGCTCTCTGCTTCCCCAGGCTGGAACGAGAGGGCTTGGTCGGTGTGCTGTTTGTCTTGCCCTTGTGAAAAGCAGGTGTCTGATAAAAGACTCTTCCTGGTTTCTTCTCAGTGGGTGGGGGAAATACCCTCATAACTTTATTGTTTAGACCACCAGCTTGAATTGGCTTAGAAAGGCTGGGTCTCCCTTCACATTTTGTAGTATTTTCTTCTCTGGCCTCCTCTGCTAATTCATTTTCCAGCATCCATGCTGGGGAGATGTTTCTCTGAGACATCTTGGGGGTCATCTTGAAAACCCCGTCTTCCTCTGTTATGATGCCTGTTGCCACAGTGAGGGGTGAGTGACCGCTGAGTTCCAGCTGTTTTGGTTGACTTGTCACACGTGGATGACAAATGAGATTACAGTAGACCCCCTGGTTCTCATTGCTCCCTTTCTCTTCCTCCTCTTCATCTACTGAGATCTCCATTTCATGGACGCAGTCGCTCCACGTCAGCTCCTCCTCCTCCATGTCCTGTGGTAGAGGCTCATGGTGAGGGGAGAAGCCCTGGGCTTTTAAAGGTCCAGACAGATAGGGTTTCTTGCTGGCAGGAGGGGCTGGAGGGGAGCAATGGTTGCTCTTCCTCTCCACTGACACCATCACCTCAGTGACAGTCCCCTCCCTCTCCTCGCTGCCTTCCTCCACCCTTTCCTGCCTGGCAAGGGCGGCCTTCCTGGGTTTCCGTGGGACAGGGACAGGGAGGGGCTTCGTAGGGACTGCTGGAACAGAGGTGGGACTGGAGAGGGATGTACCAGCCATGCCAGTAGAGCTGGTGAGCTCTTCCTCTGTGTCTGACCTTGTAGAACTAGAAGGATCAATGACGTTGCCATCGGTTTTGGCCCCTTGGGTTCTGTGAGGAAGAGAGGGCTTCACCATAGGATGGAGAGTATCAACCACAAATTTACGGTTCTGATTGAGTGTCTTCAATTGATTATATATGGGTGATTCCTCTGGGAGCTTTGACTGTTTTGGATGACTACTGGTGGATTGAGAGGGAAGACAGACATCTGGTAGACGGCTAGTGTAAGGACTCTCCTTTGTTTCTCCACTGTTGTCTTTTTTGGCTTGATACCTGGGAGCAGATTCCTCTGAGGGACCCTTCTGCGATGTTTTCAAGTCTCTATTCGTCTCTATTTTCTTGATTGTTTTCTCTGCTATGTGTGATTTCCTTAGGCACTGACAGTTCTCCTGACTACATAGACAGATGGGAATAATATAATCCCAATCAGGTTTCTTGTTCTCTTGTTGTATTCCATTTTGGGAGTTCAGAAAACCTATACTTCTTGAGATCTCCGACTTCTCTTGCACCATGGTCTGATGGACTGTCTTTGATGACAGCGGTATGGACTTAACCATGGTGGTGATTTTGGGGAGGTCCGGTTTGGGAGCCAAGGCTGGTTTGACCCTCCTAGGTGTAGCAGGAGAATCCAGGGACAGGCCATCTTGTTTGGGAGTTGAGGTAGACAACCCCAGCCTCTGTGGCTGAACTGCAGGTATCTTTGGTTTGGGGGCCAATGGAGGCTTGACTGTGCCTGACAGGAGGGAGATAAAAATAAATACTTTATATACAGTAGATTATCATCACCATCCTCATAGAATTTCAAGACACTATAAAAGTCTGAAAGATCTGCTTTACAACTCAAAGATTAGCAAATCTTTTTAATGTAACTGTCTGTGGCAAATGACCGTATTTGACAGACTTTACAGGTTGACAGATACTAGATTATTGAGGGGAGAAAGAGAGAATCGTTGGAGCGATTCTCAATCACTTCAATATCAGGATTTCCTGCATCCCTCAGAGCCATAAACTGGTGTCAACCTCCCATAGAGTAATATAGTGTTAAAAGCTTCCTTTCAAGCAGTAAGTACCATGACAACCTCTCTCCTGGGCGTTGTTCACATATCACATGGGTTTTGTTTGCCACACTTCTCAACAATACATTAATCCTGTTAATGTAGTCGACACTGCAACCATGAGACTGAAGGGGTCAAGAAAGATTACACAAATTGTTTGTGTATGTGTGTTTCAAAAATGCTCCATACTGATTACTAAAGTAACTGCAAAATGTACAGTTCCGAAATGCCGACAGGAAAAGAGATAGAAAGGAAAAGCATCCCAAACAGAGGCATGTGCCCTTGAGAAAATCCACAGCTCACCAGTGTTTGTTTTCCACCCGCTCCTTTTGGCACTGCTAGCAAAGACTAACACTATAATGAACTCTGCATTTCGGTATGCTAAACCTGACATCATGTGACAATAGTAATCTTAAATTGAAAAAAAACTTTTTTTGAAAAAATGTTATATTTCCTACAGTCTTGACCATGTCTGTTCAGTTCGTTTCAAAATTGCGACGCAATAGGTGCTTATATTTTTTTATCTTCACATCGTAATAGAATACACGTAGACCTAAATAAGTAATTTAATCTGCTAACACCGCAATACTAAACATTGTATAATAAATATCAACTGCATACAACCACCAGCAGTCAATCGAAAGTTTTCAACAACAAAAAAATTGTTACATTGATACAGTGTCTAGTCAACTTACCTGAGCTCATGACTGTTTTGGATTCAAACTCTCTAGCTTTTCTCGTAGTGTAGATGACACCGCTGGTTTTCAGCTGACATCGCTTGACCCATGTTCAACAGTCGTCAGAATCACTAAATCAACTAAGGATGTTGCTCTACCCGGCAGCCTTCTGATCCTGCTACATTTGCACTCTTGGAATCAACTGATCTGATCTATGAGTTTGCGTCATTGTCCACACATCCACTAGAGGTCTCCTAGAACCAGCAATAGTCGACACTGAAAAGCCCCCACTGAACACCACGAAGGCGTCACAAGTTCCTGCAAAGTTTTGTTAAGACCAATATTTGTGCTTGCCTTCAATGTGGGCTACTGAAATGAAATAACTAATAATAGTAGGCCATGTCATGATGAGTAAAGGAAATTGAATCATTTAGCTAGCATTTTATTTGAGGAAGACAAACATTTTTATCAGAAGTGATTCAACAACATTCCGCAAGATGTGCTTTTCTACAAACTATTACATGACACTACTGCAACTTTGTCACTTCAGTCATAGTGTAAGCAAGCATCTCTTGCAAATTTCTGGTAACTGAGATAAGAACTGATAGTTGTCCTGGATTACTAAACCAACATTGACGTTCCCCATTTGTAATCATGCATTGTAAAAAACATATTTGTAAATGCATTTTTGTTATAGCCAGTATATGCACAATTTCAGAGATCAATAATGCAAACATTGATTAAATGTCATATTATGTTTTAAGATGCTGGCATAAGCACAGACCTTTGTGATTTGTAAGCTTTTTCCATGCAACACCATCAGTTGTTATATATAGACATATTGAAGCACATTGCTTAAGACAGCCAAAGACATTGTGTGCAGTAAAACCATTTGGTGTTAGCACATGTGTATATTCTCTCTGTCTTCCATTGACATGATCTTTGAAGAGCATAAGCAGGAGAGCCGGACTCTGTAGCTGGATGCTTGGTGTGTTCAGGGTGTGAGGAAAGGTAGAGAGGTTGCAGTCTTTTTGGCCTTTGAAACTCTGTCTTTCTTCAGGGAAGTCACAGGTCCCTGAGTGGGTTTCCTGTGACGCAAATCATCAAAAGACATGATATATTTTTTTTTATCACTGATACATTTGATATGCTTAAAAGGAGGAACATTTGACTTTTAAATTGCTTGTTTGATATACCTCACACAGGTTTGGGGTTCTCCTAACTGCCCTTCCGATGGAGTTATATGCAGTTCTTGAGAGAGGTTTCCAACCACTGCCCTCTTTAACCGAGCACTGTCAATAAAGTTCTGTTAACTACAAAACCTCATTATAAATCTCTCATAAAAATATATATACCAAAGAGTCTGTGTGATCCTGTACCTGAATAGGTAGTCTGAGGGCAGACTATGACCTTGTCTGTAGTCCGCCCTGGTCTTAGCGATTTGCTTGTGCAGGTTTCTCTCTGAGCAGCTGTAGCCGTTGAAGATGTAGTCTGTGAAGAGCAGCCTCCCTCTGATGTACATCTGTTAATCAACACATGAGACATAGAGACTGGAAACGAAGGTGGATGGTTGACCAAAAACCAAGATACCTTTGTTTAACACTACTAATACTTCATGTACATAACCTAATCAGGGATCTTGGGAGTCACAGGGCATACTTATCTGGACTTTTAATTGACTCAGCCCGTTTACTCCTGAACCAGCAGCTAATCTCCACATTCTTCTGTGGAATACTTCGCATATTCAGGGTTTACAAGGTTTTAGAGGTTATCCTTTTTAAAAGATCCAGGTCCTGTCTAGTCAATGCCATTTTTTAATCTTGGTGGGCCAACTCCCGGTCTCAAGTTTCTCTACAGATGAACCTGAACATCCGTTTCAGCATCATAGTGGCTGTCACCTTAGGCCAATGAGAAGACAGGCCTGCTTGTCCCTAAACATTCAAACTTATTGGCAGCGTTTCAGAAATGATGCTTCCTCTTACACTGTGATTTAGAGCAGTGCCCGTAAATATATCACCAAGATGTGAGGGATGCCACATAACGCAGGTAGAGGTTAACAGTGTGTTGAGTGACCTGTCACGCCTCGTCTAGTCTGTTTAGCATCCTTTATATTCTCCCCAACATCTTTACACGCCAGAAATACAGTCTGCGGCTGTTCCTTAGAGTGTCTTGGCTGCCACCTAGAGGGCCATTAGAATTTCAGCGAATTACGACGGCCCGTTCTGAAAGGCATCTGCTGACCAACTGACCAGAAACATTCCAGGGGAGGCGTTGTGTCTATGCTGCAAGAGGGTGGGTCCGGTCGGTCTAGCGCAGGACGTCCCTGTAGACATCTCATACCTCACAAGGCGGAACGAGTCCAGCTGACACTGAGGACGACAAGCATTAATTATTGCATTTCATTTGGGATAGTACACAAGGCTTTCAGTTCATATCAGCGATAATTTTGCAATGCTGATAAGCTCATAGCTGACGCAAAGAACATTTCAAGTGCAGCAGTGCAGAATCATTCATCATAAAAGTGTGTGAAAGATTGTACGTGTATACGCACATCGTTTATGTTGTATTTGTGTGAATGTGCGGGAAGGCCTTTGTGTGTTTGCAGCAACACATCCAACCTGAGTGCATGGCATGGCCCTGTTCTTATTCATCCTCTCATACAGCTGTTCCAGCAGGTCCTGATTGGCCGGCGAGGCGAGAGGCTGGCGCTGCACCCTGACACACACCACCAGGATCTGCTCGCTGTGGGGGGGGCTGGCCCGAGATGAAGGCATCATACTCGAGGTCGGTCACCACTGGCATCAACCTGGAGCTGCAGCGGCACAGCCTGCGGACCTCCTCCCCCTGCAACACAGCCCTCAGCTGGGCAGGACACAGGCTGCTGGGGCAGGGGGGGGTTGAGGGAGGGCTGGTGAATAAGACCGGAGGGTCCGTTGGTCTGGGCTCTTCAGGATCAGTGTACTGAAAGTAGAAGACCAAGAGTTCATCATCTGACACGTCGAGAAGGGAATGGAATCCCAAATCTTTGTGACCGCGTGTGAGCTGTTGTGTGTGTGGTGGGGGGAGGGGGGACTTTACTCCAGTTTGACATTGCTGTGAACTCGGAAGGTTCCTCCTGTCTGAGTGATGTGAAGGTGCTCCTCCGTCATCATTTTTGGAGTGAACATCCTGTTATATCACAGATCAAATAATAAAAATGATAATGAAATCAACAGGCATTTTGTCACTTGCCGCTTTCACTGTGTGTGTATTAAGCATATAGCACACAGCATGTCATGTAATGTGTGTGTGTGGTGAGGATGGTGTATGTACCGTGTCAGCATGGGGGAGGAGCTTAGGAGGAAGTCTCCAGGTGCAGGGAGGTACCTGAGGAGGGGCTGCTTCTCCTTGCTGCCCCCCTCTGGACTCTCAGTGTTACTGTCAGCAGGGTTAAGAGTGGGTTGGGCTGCTGACTCCGCCTCCCTCTTCAGTTTGGGGTGTTTGGGGGATTCGGACATGCGCTCAATATCCGGGCACTTGATTCCTAATAGAAAACCAAGGACAATGAAATATGCATATGTACTGAAACTGAAATTATGGACTGTGAACAAAACCACCGCAAAGCCAATAATTGCAAATGCGGTTTGCCAGAAGCTCTCCACACTCTTATCCAGGCAGATTTAATTCTCAATTAAACTCAGGTCAACCATTTAATTGAGTTTGAACTCAGACAACTCAATCTCACCATCAGGTCACAAGAACTTTGGATAACAACTGGGAAAAATGTGTTGAAAAATGTACACTGAGGTTTACATAAGCCTTACCAGTGGCCACACGGTAGAACTCTAGCCAATCATCCAGGACGTTCTTCACTCTCCTCTGTAGTCTCCTCAGTTCCCTGGTCTCCCGCCCTCCTCTCAAGGATGAAGTCATCTCCTCCAGCCGCTCCACCTCCCTGACAACCTGACGGATCCCACAAGAACACATGGCGACATGACAGAAAAGCGTAACCAACATGGAGAAAGAAGCCCTCGCATGTGAAACAGATACATACTTTAACCACTACTGTATAACATATTAAAGTAGAGAGGCTTTTTATATCCAATGTGATAAATGACATGACAAAGGAGTTGAAGTGAAGGGATTGCTTGTGTACCCTCAACGATTTGAGTGTCAAGGCTTTACGTTCCATGTTGTCACTCTGGGTCTTGCCTGTCTTCCTACCCAGGGACAGGTCCTGCGTTCCAGAAGAGAGGACGTGTTCTCCAGGCTGCAGGCAAGCCTGTAGAGCACAGCTCCATTCAACAATCAGATATGGCTGTCACTGACAACATTCTTTTAGACACATCATCTTATCGGAGGGTGTGGTGTTAATTCCGACGACACAACTGCCTTCTCACCGTCTCCATGGTTGGGAGGGTGGTGGAGAGGGAAGAGAGAGGCAGCTTGACACTTTCATTGTGCATCTTGAAGCAGAGCGTAGCCGAGGTGCCGCTGAAAAGCCTCACACATATCTGGTCAGACATCTAACAGGAGATAAAGGGGGGAAAATATGTATCGGGTATAAAGGAATCAATTTTTCAAAATACTCTGAACTCTTCATTTGCCGTAGTGGTGGTGATCAGTAACACGTGATCATGGAGGGCTGTGACTATGTTGAGGCTTGGTCTACCATGGAGATAAAAGGCAACAAGGACGCGAACCAAGCTGGCTGCCGCTGTGTAATCCGAGTACCTTGCGAGGGACAGTTGATCAGACCACGTTGGTTCACCGGTCACGGCCCACATATCCTCCTTTGTCCACCCCCCCCACCCCCCCTCAACCCACCCTGTCTCCTCCACATCCCCACCATTTATCGCACACGGACTATCACATGACATGGCTGCCCAGCAACTGTGACTTAGCCCTCTTCACAGGCCTTGTCAGTGCATGGTATAATTGCTGAGGGATTAGAGGGTTAGGTGTAAACTCTCTGTTATCTAGGCCATTAGAAAAGGTTAGCCAGGGACAGGACTCTTAGCAAAAGGTGTGCATCACTGGGAGAAAAATGAAGAAGGACAAAGGATGCTGGGATGTTGTAAAATCTTGGGAGGCGTAAATAAATGACACCTACCACTACTTTACAAACAAGGCGCATTGCCCTTCTCTGGAGAATCAGAAATGACATTGTGTATGAAGTATGAACGCTTGTTGCTTAAATAACATTAACCATTTGGTTTATCATCAGTCTGTCACCATGTTGTCAGGTTACCTGTAAGACTATCTTTTCCTTCAGTCCAGACCCTGTCTGCCAGGTCCACTCCTTGGTCACAGTCCCATCAGGGTCACAGGTCAGCCCCCCATTCTGATCCCAAGCTGCTATAATACTCCCACTTAACACACAGTGATGTCACAGGAAACAGTACATTACACATAAATATCTAAAACCGTGACTGTAGCGACACTTCAGCATCAGTAGCTTAGCTTTACCTGGTTGGGTGAGTGGCAGAGCCGTGTCCGAATGCAGTGATGCTGGCGAGAATGACCGGGCTGGCACTGTCACTGAACACATTAGTGTAGAACCCTCCACTAAGCAGCCCTGAGTGGCTCTGGCACACGGCCACATGACCGGAGGGATAGCTGGTTGGTGAGGGGTCAAGGGTCATGGTATAACTCAGTGGTTAGAGGTTAGAGGCCTGCATTAGGTTGCATGTTCCAATTCCCCCTCGGGTGCATGATGCTTTGGAGGAAAATGTTGGCTAAATCAACACATTAACATATGTGCTGTTCTACAAACCAGATGGCATTTATCTGCGAAAAAAGATTTTGATATACAAATGGGTATAAGCAACGATACTAAATAAAGGAGGATCTGTCGTTGATTCTGTAGTGCAGTTTGTGCTGAGAGGGGTCGTCCTGCTTCAGCTCAGGCACTTGGGGCAGCCCGTTACACAGAGTGAGGGGAGAGACTGGCTGAGCCGTGCCTCCCGCCTTCCTGTTGGGAACAGGAGGCTTGTCCTTCCCATAGTACCTCAGGATAGGAGGGTTGTTGAGGCCCTGCTCCGCTTGCTTGGCTGCTTGCAGCTTGCTGTAGGGGGTAAACGTCAACAGCATATGTTGATGCACTCACAACAGGAGTCAGTAAAAATGGCTTGATATCAGAATTGATGCTGTAAGAGGTGGATCATGGACCCGGTTAATGTATTTCTGTAGGTTTATAAGTCAACGGATAATAAAGAAGAGTTACAGAAACCTATGAACCCTGCCAAGCCTACGGCCCTGTGAGTCATTTCCCCACATCAGCCCTGTGAGTAGTTATTAAATAAATACATGGGTATGTTTGCCAGCTGCAGTCTCTCCACAGCCCACTGACACTGAGTGTTCCACTGAGGCTCATCCCACGAGAGCTCCTTTGGCTGGACAAGCCAACCTGCACAATGAAATAGGTTACATCATGTGTAATGGGAAAATTCACACAACACAAGACCATGCTTATAGGGAAAAGGGCAAGTGTGTGGTTGAGCCATACCTTGCTCTTTGCAGACTTTTGAGGACACAGAGAAACTGATAGTTGTGGACAGGTGAGCTGCTAAAATCAAATGATTGAAAAACGATATTTGAATTGCTATTATTGTATCCAGATCCAGTTACATTTTAATTTTGGGCAAATACCGTACACGTTTTTTTATTAGTTAATAATTGACAAATACAATTCATAGTGAGAACTGATTAACAGATTTAAACCGCGCCTATGCGCTGCACAGCCTCTGTCCTCCCTTGTAAACCAACCTTAACCCTCCATACAGCCTGTAACCAAATATGTCCTTTATTAAGGTCTTCAAAGGTCAACACAAGTGACTTAAGAGGTACTTAATCTTTAATGCCGATTTTCATTACTTCTATTGGTTTTAAGTGCATATAGACGCCAGTTAATTAAAGCTGATGGATTGAGAGATTGCCCTGTATACATGGGAGACGCCTGATAGTCGTCGTATGCACATTCTATGCTACTTACTTTTGTTTGCGTTGGAAACACATGTTTTCTTTCTCACGTTGTGGTCTTGAGTGTTTCTCTCAGATGTATTTTTTTCTGACATCACAGTATTCTTTTTGATCTTTTTTATGACATGTACCTCCATCTGAGGTATATTGTCGTCTAAATGAATAGAACCCTTGGACTTTCGCGGTTTCCCAACTTTGCTCTTAACTACCGACCTTCTCATGTAAACCGCACCTGAGGTCAAATCCTTCCACGAGTAATTTAGCACATTCACGAGCCCGTGAGGAATACATCCATGTTCGCTTCCCTCATGTTGTAGGAGTTCATCTAACTCGCTCAACAACAGAGGGGCCATGCGCTTGTATGATTCCAACAGGTTCATGTCTTCAAACCCGTCCACTTGCGCGGCTTCCACGGTCTTCTCACAAACTTCCCGTGTGTCTGCATTAGATTTGCCACATATTCCATTTTGCACTAGCAGTGTATTATCTTCGCCTTTTACTTCTGTTTTCTCGTTGAGATAAGCACCATTCCCGCTATCGAATACAATAGATACAAATACAACTTGTAACTGACTCAGCCGTGTATACAAATATAGTTTCTTCTTATTGCTGTAGCCTACTTGCAATATTCTTTAAAAATAAATAAATACTAATTGGACATTCAGTTTACCTTTTCGTGGTAGTTGCCAAATGCACGCCTTCCTTTATCAGATCAAAGTTTACATGAGTAAGTATAGTAGTACGCTTCGTAAGATCTTGTCTTGTTGGCTGGAGATGTACATAACTTGCATTAAAATACAATCACTGTTGCATTATGTTCAACAACACAAGTTTCCTGGTTACAGAAGCCTACCTGGTCGAAGAAATACAGCGGTCCACATCTCATATCTCCGCGAATTACCGATGAGGTCATCATTTGACCCAAAACAGACATGCAATTCAACAGAAAGGTATTGCAAACAAATTAAAAAAATACTAAATTGATAAACAGTTCCAAAAGATTAACTGCTTTTCAATGTCAGACTAGCCTACATAGTACACCATATCCATTTCCCTGATCTTTTCTACATGTAACCTTTATCCCTTTGGTTTGGTGAGACTTGTTGCTTGGATACTACGCTGTGCCGTCTCAAAATGCACCCATCACGCACCATAAATAATAAACTCATAGCAACAATCTGTAAAAGCTTTTCAGTGACAATGCTAATCACAGCACAATTCACTACTATTGAGTTTCTATAACTCATGGATAGGAAAACGTGTGGCACAAATTCCATGTGTGCAGAGCGCGCAGTAATTTGAGATGCAGGTGATGAGTTCACTAATTAGATGAGAATTATGCACAGAGAAAGTAGTTGTATTAGCAACCATGCAATGGTTCCGTTTATGGAGAAAGTATGAGGCTACCTAATCTTTTAAAAGTATTACATTGCAGTCCTTATTTACTTTACCATGCACCATTTTGTAGCCTATGACCACCATCTACAGTCTGTCAGAACCGTATGACAGGCAAGGCTCTCTTTTTTCAGGTGAAGTTGTGGCAGAGAAACGGTCTAATAGCTCATTATTGGCTCAGCAGCTGCCTCGAGCACAGTTTCGGATGTGGCCACTGGAGGCTCCCAGCAGTTTATGCGTCACTTCATCTCAATCGCTGATCATGGCGGAGCTAAAGCTACAGCATGAAGTGGAACCCGAAGTTCTCAATGGGAACATCGAGAATGAGGAGAGGGAGGACACGGATCCTTCGGAATCAGCCAAGAAAAAAAGAAGAAAAAAGAAGAAGAACAAGGCAATTGCCCCAGGTAAGACACATGACAATGCAAGCTAAATATTCTGGAAATAGCGCAATACTGTACCCCGATGTGTCAAAAAGCGCATCAAATGTGGGACACTAGACCTCTCACCCTGTCAAAGAGCAAGTGTTCCTGTCCCAACTGCCCCAAACCTGGAAGTAAACGACTCCTGCTGCGGAGCCAGTATTGAGCCGTCCCATCTGGAAGCGGGACGTTTTGACATCTTGGTTTGCTGTGATAAATGCTCTCAGTTAAGATTTTTAGGGATCGCCTGCAACAGGAACGGCAGTTGTATTGCAACATATGGTTTGCTAAACCACTGCTGTCCAATCCATGTTTAAAATTATGTCACAATTTCTCTGTCATTTTGGGTTATAAAAGGGAAAATACTCCGCAGAGAAAAATATAACAATCACGTGCAATTGCTTTTTTTGCTGACATAACATAACTCTTTGACAAGTTGAGCGCTTTTTTTTAAATATAGAAATGCCAGGTTGATCCTATTTTCTGAAAGGTTAACTATTGTCCACATATAGGCCTGTTTCCCAAGGACTAGATACGCCAATGCTGCAAGGTACATATGCCCTTGGGATTATTGATTCCAAAGGTATAGAACCAAATTATGCATGGCCCTTGCCAAGTTCTGATCCCAGTGAATGCACTTTCTCAAAATGACTCAGAACCATGAACAATTTACTCCCGGTGTGTGTGCGCGTGTGTGTGTGTGCACATTAATGCATGTGCGTGTGTGTGACTTTGCAGCAGGGACGAATGAGGCTGAGGGGGATGGAGACACTGGAGGTGTTGGTGAGGTGATGAAACAGTTGGAGCAGCAAGCTCTGGAGGACAAAGAGAAGGAGGAGGATGGAGAAGAAGGTGCAGTATGCCAGGCATTGCCCAATTCTCCTAGGCCATATTCAATTACAGTACCATCAGCAACAGCCACACATCATCATCAGCTTAATCATCACTGTTAAGCTACGGGTCCAGAAAAACATATTTTAACTAACAGCAACAGGAGTCTGTTCCTGTTGCCAATTGCTTTAAGCTTAAGAACTGGAATATGAGCTGGTTAGCATATGGCAGTATACTAAAATATAGTCTTTCTCAACAGAAGGAGAAGAAGGAGAAAATTGTGCAGGGAAAAAGAAAAAGAAGAAGAAGAAAAAGAAATCTTGTGAGTTTCAGTATTTCATATTGGCATGAAAAATATATTCTACTAAGGTACTACAATATGAAACCTATGGCACTAATAAATATAACCCTGTAATATGTAACTAAAGATGACATTTGTAATATACCAGTGGCACACCTGTGCTACATCGAACTCCTGAACGGTGTGCCAGAGCTTCATGTAGGCTACTGTGAAAGACAATGTGTTGAACCTTTACATAGGCTAAGTCCTCTCTCCTTGTGCTCTCTCATTCTCCTTCCCTCTCTCTATCTGGGACACAGTGAAGGGACAGACTGACCCTCCAACAGTCCCTATTTGTGAGCTTTTTCCCAGCGGAGTTTTCCCAAAAGGAGAGGAATGTGAATATCCCCCATCCAAAGACGGGTAAACGACCTTCATATGACCTCATATTCCCACCACTGGCCACTGCGTTTACATCAATTTACCTATTTTTATATTATAGGTATCCTTGAATAATAGTTCTTTGGGAGGAAAAATTATGAAGAAATTCAGTGTCCTGCATGCATGTTCTAACCACGTTCTTATACGCCTAATAGCCCCCTTGTGTAAAATACACCTCAGACATATCCAGAACACTGTGAGATATAACATCCTCATTAGAAAATATTTGCATAATGCAAAAATAACCAATCCCGTCTCTCCGCTGGGCGTCCTTTCCCCCCGCCAGGCGCAGTGCAGCGTGGCGCACCACCCACGAGGAGAAGCGGGTGTTGGACAAGGCCAACGAGGAGATGTGGAGCGATTTCCGTCAGGCGGCCGAAGCCCACCGCCAGGTCCGCCACCACGTGAGGAGCTGGATCCAACCTGGCATGACCATGATTGACATCTGGTGAGGTTTACTCTGGTCCTGGTGCCCCGCCACTGTCCCAAGCTGCTGCTGACTGGAGCAAAAACAAAACACACTGCTGTTTTCGCCAGAAATAGTTGGTAGTCGTTTTTTGACAGTTGTAAGCTAAATGCTCTCTTTTCCACATCATGAGGGCGTTTGCGTGAATTTATGTATGTATCTGCGTGTGTGTGTGTGTGTGTGTGTACGTGCGCGTGCATGTTTCATCATTGTAAAGGCAACCGCAGATTAGCAGCAGTGCTCTTTTCCCCCTGCACCCCAGAGATGATAATAAACAGATTGTGTAATAAACAGGCTGTCAGTGCTGACCTTGTTGTCCCTGTCTGCTGTCATCCCCTCTGTGCCAGTGAGAAACTGGAGGACTGCTCCAGGAGGCTGATCAAAGAGAACGGACTCAAGGCGGGATTAGCCTTCCCTACCGGCTGTTCCATCAACCACTGTGCCGCCCACTACACCCCCAATGCCGGCGATCCTACAGTGCTGCGCTATGACGATGTTTGCAAGATCGACTTTGGCACACACATCAACGGTCAGCCCCAGTGCCTCTGTTTGTGTTCAAAGAAGCTTAATAGATGTGTAATAACGATATAATGGCCTATAATTGAACCTAACCATTTCTTTCATAGTTTAGGATTTGACTAACAAAATATATTATATTTAGCAGATAAAGAATGCAGACGTTATGTATTCTCCTTTCACTCTTAGAAATCATCGTAGGGCTTTGTTACTCAATAAACTCCCAGGGAATCACGTATTAAACTGTAGAAAATGCCTTAATTCAAACACTACAGTAGGATCCCTGCATCGTGCCCTAAAGACTGATAGGATCAGAGTGCAGTGCAGCACCAGAACCTAATATCTCAGTAGGCCCATATATCTGGCACATGTCAGCGGAATTGAGCGTCACCCTATCCCTTTGCAAAAGACAAATGGTTTGTCTTTCAGGTCGAATCATCGACTGCGCCTTCACCGTCACCTTCAATCCGAAGTACGACAGGCTACTGGAGGCCGTGAGGGACGCTACAAACACCGGCATCAAGGTAACATAGCTCAGCTTGCTGTGCTCCGCAGATCACTCTAAACCCTCACTTTAAATAACAGTGCATTACTTAGGGGACGTAGCCGAGATAGCTTACTCCCCAGAAGGATAATGCTATTTGTTCATGTCATGAAAAACCTGTGGTCTGTTCTAGTGTGCAGGGATTGATGTGCGTCTTTGTGACGTGGGCGAGACCATCCAGGAGGTCATGGAGTCTTACGAGGTGGAGATTGATGGGAAGACATACCAGGGTACCTGACGCTCATGTGTCTTGCTCTTCTGTGTAGAGGTGAAACACAATGTCTGTTTGTGTTGACGTTTTTATTCGGGGGGGGCGGGTTCTTTTTTCCAGTGAAGCCAATCAGGAATCTCAACGGTCACTCTATTGGCCAGTACAGGATACACTCTGGCAAAACCGTGCCCATCGTCAAAGGAGGAGAGGCTACCAGGATGGAGGTTGGTGTTTTCAGCACTATTAGGGACAGTTTAGTCATGTATTATAATGTTATGCAGAGGGAAAGTGCTCCAGTGTCCTCTTTTATAATAAAAATCGGTGCAATATTAAATAATTGACCTTGACTATGAATAAATGATCGTGAAACTTAAAGTGTAATTGAAAGAACTCACGGATGGTTAGGGTTACAACAAGCCGTAGAGACCGGCTCAGATTCACACTTCTGACGCCGCCTTCGTCACCCTATTCAGCACTTTAATTATACCTGTAGCCAAATTATCCACTGCATTGAGCTTTGTAGCTGCACTTGTTGAAACTCCAGCTCCTAATTGTACTCGAAGAGCATCAAATGTCACCTAATATGCCTTTATTCCACACGCAAGATCTTTACCTGCCTTCCCTGACTCTAAATAGTGCTACAGAGATCAGTCACTGCACAGTCCACGTTTAGCATGCGCCCTCACCGCTGCAATGCCTAACTCTGTTTGGACGGAATTGAACATTTTAATTGGCAAGCTGCTGAGCCTAGCATTTTCCTGATGGTTCCAGGGTAGCTAGGAGAGGTGCTGATGTGGCAGCTTTGACTGTTGTATTTTTAGACAGAGTGTTTAGTGTAACAGGGCTATTACCCTCTGTGTGATCATAGTGCAGTGTGGAATGGCAGTGGGGCGTGCCGGGGAGCTACTAGCACTTTGAATGATTATTAGTGCAGAGAGGGTGTTGCAGTGTTATCAGCTAATACCACAGGGACTCCTGACAACAGTTCCCAACTGATAGAGGGCCCTGAAACACTGATGGAGGGGAGAAGCTAACAGTGTGGGTGTGAAAGGACGCATAAATATGTCATCTGTTGACGTGTTGAGTTATTGATTCAATTTACCTTCGGAGCCCTTAAGGAAAATCTTGCTCAGGACAACTATCCCCTCTTTGACCTTCACTGACATTTTCTTCCTGTTCTGTCCTTGGGATAACTGCCATGCACTCTGGGCTTTCATACAAGTCTGCTTGGCATTTACAAAGATTTGTCTTTTCATAATAAGAGTTGGCTTCAAGTTGTCACCATATTCGTTTGCTTTATCTTCTGTCGCTTGACAGGAAGGTGAGGTGTACGCCATCGAGACCTTCGGCAGCACAGGCAGGGGGGCCGTCCATGACGACATGGAGTGTTCACATTACATGAAGAACTTCAACGTTGGACATGTGCCAATAAGGTCAGAACCAACTCACCTCCATTGACATAACTGTCCCATAGGGTTTACAATGCTGAATACAAATGCTGCCCTTCGTTCTGCGGGTTCACAATTCCCTTCACCATCAAATACTCTCTCACACACAATTTACTGCCCTACAGGGCCTTTCTAAATGGTGTAGAATTTGTGTATGAAAGCTAGTCGTGTGCTCTTCTGACCCCTACTTTCAAACCCAGCAGGACTTCAACAACCATACATTTATTACTATCCCTGTCTTAATCTCTGTTGTCTCTCCCTTTCTCCGGTCCATTCTGAAGGCTCCCTAGGGCGAAGCATCTGCTGAACGTGATCAATGAGAATTTCGGCACCTTGGCATTTTGCCGGCGCTGGCTGGACCGACAGGGCGAGAGTAAGTACCTGATGGCGCTAAAGAACCTGTGTGACCTCGGCATCATCGACCCTTACCCGCCACTGTGTGACACCAAGGGCAGCTACACAGCCCAGTACGAGCACACTATCCTCCTCAGGCCCACCTGCAAGGAGGTGGTGAGCCGTGGGGACGACTACTGAGGGACGAGCCCCAGAGCCAAACAGGAAGAACACAGCAGTTCACCACGGACTGAACTCCTCTCTAGACGGATAACATATATGCAATATTGCCGTGACCTAATTTATGTTGCTTGAGTCCTACTTTAAGACGTGTGTTTAAGCAAGAGCAAGAGACTGGTGTCATGGCAGTGGCTTACTTGTATTTATTTATCTTTCGAAAGGATCAAGCCAATAGATAAGCAAAAAATTACTCGTCGTTTTTAGTCTTTATCTTTTGCTGTATTGCTTTTAGAATAAAGGAAATATGCAAAAATGTACCCTGAGATTTTGGTGAACACCTTAACATATTAATGCTAGGCTTCCATCCCTCTGTAAGAGCCTGTGGAAAATATATATGCTTTGAAAGTATTTCTATTTCTATATTTATTTGCTCTAATTTATTTTCAGGCAGTTTTGTAAAGAAAAAATAAATTGTTACAAATCTGAGAATGTATTACTGTGTTTTTCAGACGCTCTTTTTCAGCAAAACAAACACAAGTATAAAATGTTGTATTTCTTACTTTTAACCAAAGGAGGGCGATGTTTTTACATCCTGTACATATTCAACTGTGTATATGTGGGCTGAATCATGTTATATTGAGCAATCATAAGTCAAAAACGTTATAATAAACAAGTGTAGAACCTCATTCCCATCATCACACACATGCACCGGCAACTACATTACAAGACAAGGGCATTCAGATGATACATCGCTAAAGGATCCCAAATATCTGCTTTGCTACCTACAGTATGTGCAAATTCCAGACCATTTATGTCCGTTGGTAAAGACTTTGGGACAAGGGCACAGTTGATGACATCATGGCTAAGGAATGCATCATGTCTCCGGCAGGATCTACCCTGCTCCTCAGAGACAGGAGTCAGACTTATTCTTAACTGGGTCTGGGTCAAATATGTCACTGTGTACTCCGGATTTTATACACAGTGACGTCAAATAATACCCCTTACTTTTTTTTGTACATGTATTTTGGGGTTAGTGGGTTGTGCTAATGAGATGATGCAAAAACGGGGTCAGGCTCAGCCGAGTCTCGTCCGATACACCACCTGATTTTGACATGGAAGTAGGTCTCCTGAGGGCGCTTTGCTGGAGACCTCATTGAGTCAAGTTTGACTTAATGAACTTGACAAAGATACATTCATATGGGCACAACAGTTCAAGGAGAGCGTGTGAAGTCAAAACAATTCCAGCTGAGAGCTTCTTTGTCAGTTTCTGTGCTGAGTCCAGAGGGCAAAGAGCTGGATGTTTTTTGCTCTTGTCAGGAGCCAAGCCAGGCTAGTGTGGGAGCGTGGAGAGCAGTAAAGATCAGCCGCCTGATGCCTGAAATGTTTTTCATCCTCTATCTCCCCCTCCAAGAGTTACCTGTTCTGGCCTGCACAGTTGTACACTCACAGCCAAGGACATCAAGTGTGCAGTCACACACAGAGACGCAAGGAATGACAATTTCAAAGATTTATCATCAATAACTGTTGGAGAAGAGGATAAAACCGTCTGAAATATGTTCATGTGCATAGCTCCGTGTCATTATATCTACATTCAAGATCCTATACCCTTCCATAAACTGGAAGCTTGGAAGGCTTTATGACCAACAAAATATGGTAAGCAAAGGCATTTGGAAAAAGATTGTTCCACATTCCCATCAAGTTATTCGCTTTCCAAGCTCACCTTTTAAAGTAGCTTTGTAAAGGTTGTTTTCCCTACTTCTAGGGGAAATATTGTGTCTTTCATGGTATAGTTATTTATCCTTCAGACAGTATGAAACCGTTACCATCCGCAGATGTGCGACAGAGAGTCTTACTGGTCTTGTCTTTTGGGCTGACATTCACTGTTAGTAGCTCCTTGCAAAGTTCTGCTTTGACCACCGTCCCCAACCATCTTGTCCAAATCTAAAGACATCCAATAACTCTCCCTTCTTATTCCTTTCCCACTTACCAGCTTCCTCATCATAATCAAGCCAAGGTTGCCCTCGAGGTCTGCTTTCATCAGTCCATCTCTGTTTCATCCCTCCATTTTCCTGCCCCTGCCTGATTTAGTGTCGTACACAGTCCTTGACTAGGAGGTGGTGGAGTTTGTGCCTCTGGCTCCAGGGTTTGATCAGGCTCTTGGTATTGACCAGCAGATGACCTGTCCTCCAGTCCTCGTGGCCAGCCACTATGTATTCAGACCCTGGGATGGATGGACAGAGAATCCACACAAAGCATTGTAAAACGGAATTGTCTGAATACTTTAACGGCGAGGTCTTAAATGTGAATTTAACTGGTGTGGATTTTGGCTGCACTGGCAACAACACACCAACAGTCTAACTGAACAAGCATGGGAAGAGATGTGTCAAAACACACCTCATGAATGAGTCAGTTGACCCTCAGCCCAGAAACAACAAGGTGCTAGAAGGGGTGTGTTTGGTGTGAACACACCTGGGTTGAGGATGGGGCAGGTGCAGCCACGGGTGGTCCAGGACTCAGGGTAAAGGGTGAGAGTTCCTCGCTGGATCTTAACCTGGGTTCTCTGCTGCAGAACCTTCTTCACTTTAACCTCCACCTCTGCATGGGAGCCCTTGTCATGGGCAGACATGATTCTCACCAATAGCACTGTAGGAGAACATCAACCTCCATTCAGCTTCGTTGGCCCACTCTAAAACCTCAAATATCCATCCATCTATTCATCCATCCATATGTGTATTTATTTTAATGTTCTAATGTACAGTGTATAGCCCAAACAAAGAGAAATTGGATGCAAATGACCTAATTTGGACATTTAGCTTTTAGTATGCCTGATGCTTATAGTACTCCCATGAAGGTTAATAGTTCCGCAAATGTTTTCAATGGTGGACTTTCTAAAGCGGCTGCAGCACTCACCATAGTCATACTTCATAGCACAGAAGAGTTTAGAACTGCTGAGAACCATCTCCTTACACTCACATTTCTCTGGAAACAACAAACAGTAATCAAGAAGAGGTAGTTAAGTGTCAGCACGTGTCTTTTATCATTGTCTGCACTGCTACACTACATTGATCTCTGTGTCTATGTAAGTGTAAGAGCGCTGTGTGTGGGGGTGGTTTGACCTGTGACTCACCAGAGTGGTGCAGTGCAGAGAAAAGCTCTTCTGCCCTAAAGAGTGCTGCAGGCTCACTATTACTGCTGCTGCTGATGATGCTGTGTCCCATGTGGTCATCTGCTGTGAAGAGCACGTCCATATCTGAGCTGTGGCGCGACACAGGAGACAACATTTATCAGCAGCACCTCCGTCCTCTCCAGCCAGAGATGGGAGCAAGTGAATGTTTTGGGATTATGGGAATTGAAGTCATTTTGAGCAGTTGGAACGCTTACCCAGACATGCAGTCCCCGTTGAAGGGATCGCAGTTCCCCCCCCAACAGTCACATGGTCGACACCCATACTCATGGAAACCCCAGTATCCCAGCATGCACCTGTCACAACGCGAGCCACCCACGCCCGGTTTGCAGGCACACTCTCCGTTGCTAGGGTTACAAAGGGCAGCGCCCCCGGACAGCGAGGGCACAGAGCCCATAGCATCGCAAAGGCAGGCTAAAAGGAAGAGGGCGGAAGGACACAGAACAGAAGGTGACCATGTTAACACATTCTTAACACAAGTCTGCTGAGTTCTCTGCATGCGCCCTGTAACCTCAAGCTAATGGCACACACGTGCTTGAACAGACATACACACGCAGGCACAGATATTATGTTCCCAAAACGGAGCGAAAACAGATATTTCATCAGCCTCCCCTGAGTGTCAACATGAGTATGTAGGTAGTATGTATTTAACCTGGGGAACACGTTAGGTGCAGAAAAAACCAACACTAAATCACTTGCCCTCAACACTGTCATTTTCCCTGACTGGTATTGCCATGTTATGACTGATGTGGTTTTTTTATATCTGTCTTAAACACCGTTTTCTTCCAAACAGCATGCTTGTTTTGTTTTTTTATGCTTCAGCATGCTAAGGGAAAAGGGCAGGAATGGGGAAAATTTGCGCACATACGAACCATGGGAAATTCCTCCATCTTTGGCAATTACTGTCACATTCCAAAACAGGGATTTCTTCAAGTCAAAACGTTAAACATACAGTACATAAAATAACTCTTTATATTTCATTAAAGTGATGTCTGAAGGATAGGCGCTGGAGACAACTTGGCCTCGGTAATAAAATCACTACCACTCATCATTAACAGGAACCAATTCAGAGTTTTTTCACAATACTGCTTCAAGAAGCCTATGACATAACTACAGCCCATGTCAACCCATAATAGACTGTTACCATAGTGACCGGCTGACAGAAAGCTGGGGGAAAAGAACAGAGAAGAGAGTAGCCTGTCCTTACATTTGCAGGAGTCTGAAGAAGCTCTGGGCCTCCCGGGGACTCTGTAGAAGCCCCTCTTGCAGTTCTGGCAGGAACGGCCCTCTGTGTTGTGAAGGCAGTCATCACACACACCTCCACCACGCCGCCCTGATGCCAGCCACACTCGCCGCTCAAAATGACAGCTGTCCGCATGGCCGTTACACTTGCACTCTGTGTTCAACCAACAAGATGACAAATCAATACATCGTTTATTTTCTTTGTTTGCCAGTTTATCCTCAGAGCTAAAAGGAGCATCTGAAAGAAATCAGAGGTCTAGCAATGTGTGCTGAGGCATTACAGTGTATCAGATGCATTACAGTATGTGGAGCTGATGCATTACAGTACTGTGGAGCTGATGCATTACAGGGACTGATGCATTACAGTACTGTGGAGCTGATGCATTACAGTGGAGCTGATGCATTACAGTACAGTGGATCTGATGCATTACAGTACTGTGGATCTGATGCATTACAGTGGATCTGATGCATTACAGTACAGTGGATCTGATGCATTACAGTGGAGCTGATGCATTACAGTACTGTGGATCTGATGCATTACAGCACAGTGGATCTGATGCATTACAGTACTGTGGATCTGATGCATTACAGTACTGTGGATCGGATGCATTACAGTGGATCTGATCCATTACAGTACTGTGGATCTGATGCATTACAGTACTGTGGATCTGATGCATTACAGTACTGTGGATCTGATGCATTACAGTGGATCTGATGCATTACAGTGGATCTGATGCATTACAGTACTGTGGATCTGATGCATTACAGTACTGTGGATCTGATGCATTACAGTACAGTGGATCTGATGCATTACAGTGGATCTGATGCATTACAGTACTGTGGATCTGATGCATTACAGTACTGTGGAGCTGATGCATTACAGTGGATATGATGCATTACAGTACTGTGGATCTGATGCATTACAGTACAGTGGATCTGATGCATTACAGTACTGTGCATTACAGTACACTGGATCTGATGCATTACAGTACTGTGCATTACAGTACTGTGGATCTGATGCATTACAGTACTGTGCATTACAGTACTGTGGATCTGATGCATTACAGTACTGTGGATCTGATGCATTACAGTGGATCTGATGCATTACAGTACAGTGGATATGATGCATTACAGTACAGTGGATCTGATGCATTACAGTACTGTGCATTACAGTACACTGGATCTGTTGCATTACAGTACTGTGCATTACAGTACAGTGGATCTGATGCATTACAGTACTGTGCATTACAGTACTGTGGATCTGATGCATTACAGTACTGTGGATCATTACAGTACTGTGGATCTGATGCATTACAGTGGATCTGATGCATTACAGTACAGTGGATCTGATGCATTACAGTACTGTGCATGCATTACAGTACAGTGGATCTGATGCATTACAGTACTGTGCATTACAGTACAGTGGATCTGATGCATTACAGTACAGTGGACTGATGCATTACAGTACAGTGGATCTGATGCATTACAGTACTGTGGAACTTCTCGACCGGCGACTCACTCTTGCACTCGTGCGGCGTCCCTATGATGCCGTTGGCCGGCTGCCAAGGCTGGTCGTTGTAGAGAGGCGCACACCGCTCACAGTGGTTGCCAGCTGTGTGGTGTTTGCACACGCACTTCCCATGGACCTGCCGCAAGCGCAAAACGTTTAACTACTCAGTACATTACTTATTTATTTGAGATATATAGAGTTCATACATTGGATGAGCTTCAGGAGAGACGTGGATGCGATGCAAACTAAATCTCTATTTTGGACAGGTGGAGGTACTTTATTTGCATCATCTATATGTGCCTGAGTTATTGTGACTGCAGTCTGGCTGATTTCAGTAGTTTTATTTATTTATTGTTATTTACAATAGAAAAGACTATGAGGAGAAAATATTGTTAAGTTGATAAATCATTAAGTTTGTACACTGTAATTAAGGATACCTTACTCTGAAATCCTATAATAGAGGGTAAACACTGTGAATGCATATTGTGTCTGCAGAGCTTCTGCCTTGAATACCACAACATAAGTTGTAGAATTAGGGAGTGGTGGGAACACAAAATACCCACCCAAACACACACACGCATACGATAAGTGATACATACACAAGAAACAAACTGAGGCAAATACAGTACAAGTCTAATCACATAAACAGAAACACCTGCTAGCATAGCCAATAACAATGATGTTTTCTCAAAACAACTTGCGCAAGGAGAATGTTGTTTATGCTGATGTTTTACAGTCATTCAAATAGGTGCCTGTGAGTTGGTGCTTACCAGGTGATTTGTCCTGTGTCTGCCTGGGTGGTACCCATTAGCTGGCACGCAGTGATCCGAGTGCCCATTGCAGAGGCAGCTGCCTTTGACAATGAAATGGTAGATGGCATAATGGGCCATGGGCAGAGCCTTGGCATCAGGGTGTTTGGCCTGGCAGGGGCAAGGTTGGCGCTGTAGAAGACGGACTCTCAGGTTGGTGACCATAAGATGGGCCTGGGCAGCCGGGCTGTAGGGATCCAGCGAACGCCAGGGGGGAAGGGCTCTGTAGATCACCTGGGGCAGATGCTGGGGTTTAGTCAGAATATATAGAACATCCTGAGTAAAAAGGTATTTTTGACATTCATTCTTAACTATACTATACTGTTATTAATTACATCTTTATTTAAATAAACATTGAGTGAACATATTGAGGCACATCAGGAATACATTTCCTCATGACTACACTGAGGTACTGTGACCAAAGCAGAAATCATGCAGTAATGTTCTGTTCTTTGGTCTAAAGAATGTAAAACAGACATTTATCTGGTTTGCCTTTCATGCTCCTCAAAATAGAAGCAGCTATTCAAGAAACATCTGACAAGCTTCAATAAAAACAAGATAGTGAAACGAACACTACATTCTCTCATTTTAAGACAGTTTGACTATTCCGCTGTGATTGCTCCATGCGCCATGTAGCATTGTGCAATATCTCCCGCATGCCTACTCAGAGTCAACCTGTCTCAGAGTAGCCAACCTGCCTCAAATCAGACACATGGACTTTTGTGACGATTGTGACTGTGACCCAGCTCACTCCAAGAGGGGGGGGGGAGATCAGCATTGGGGTTTCCCCTTGGTTGTCTGCACAGACACATAGACATGATTATAATTATAGAGGGTGAGGGGCTTACACAAGAGAGCTGACACAGCAAAATACCTACCTGTAGCCAACACTGCAATTATGAGATAAGTCAAAACCTGAGATATTCACAATGTTCAACATCTCTCTCCAGAAGAGGTTCACAGCTTTTGGAATCAAACCATATGCTGACTTGGCCAACACAGTACTGTCTCTTACTGTCATCTGTTTAAATGAAGTTGGATGTTCATGAATAAACCATAGCACTGCTCCTGTCGTTATCTCCCTCCTCCAACTCTGGCTGCTCTGATAATGCAGCACGTCCAAAAATGCTTTGGGAGCACATCAGAGGATTAAGTGAACATTGATATTCCACTCCATGCTTGTCAAGAGTTAGTGCAGCTGGGAATGCGCCCTAACAAAATGCATCCACCTTTGTTGTTTGATTAGATCAGTTCACACAGCTTATTTGTTTGTTATGTGCCTGTGCCTGACACGGTGAGTGCAGTATTAAACTTGCTGTGTACTTGCAACAACCTAATACAACAGTGTTGGTGGTCATTTGAAGATTCAACTAAACACACTCTGACCCTTAACTCTGAATGTCATCTTCCCTGTATAGTTTAGCTGATGAGGATGTTGTCATAAATACTAATCTTGCGCTTTGTATTCCCTGTTTGAATGGTCAGTGGTCAAAGTGAATTGCTCAGCCTAACACTATACCTGCTCCAATTGAAAGCCACTAACCACAAACACCAATAACTCTCACCTCTCCTTGGGTACAGGGGAATGCTCCTGAGTACTTTGAGGTGCAGGTTGGACCATTTTCCTCAGCAAATGAATCCTCTGCTAGTCCAAAAGTGCCAACACAGTCCCTAGCAAAGTACCTGAGGATCTTCCAGGACCGGCCAAAGTCCTGGGAGCGTTCCAGCACCATGGCTGCAGGACGGGCAGAGCGGAACACCAGGATGAGGTGGGTGAAGTAGAACTCTGTCTCCAGGTCTAACTGTATCATCTCAGTGTCCACCCCCTCGGCCGACTGCCACCAGGTATCTGGGTAACGGAAGGATGAGTCGGTCATGGCGGCTGGCAGGTGCGTCTGATGGGGGACCGCTGCATTGCACTTGCTGCATCTGGGTGCAGAGCAGGACTCCTGACTGTACGAGGCACCCGTTTGTTGGTAGAAACAAAAAGAGTCTGTTGAGTTTGTCCCACAGACAGACTGGGTTGTCAGTCTT
This sequence comes from Mallotus villosus, assembly GCA_903064625.1. NCBI lineage: Eukaryota > Metazoa > Chordata > Actinopteri > Osmeriformes > Salangidae > Mallotus > Mallotus villosus. The sequence continues at coordinate 11,993 of CAEFZP010002343.1, read as the reverse complement.
CGACCCAGGGCCAGGTTCCCCATGCGAGGGTTGCAAGCTTGACCAGCGCAGCGACTCTCCACAGCGTGTCCCTTAGATCCCAAGGTACCTGGAGGACAGAAAGAAATTGGGGTTGGGGTTGACAGGTTTGTAGTTTGGTCATGGCATTCCGTTTATCAACAAACCTACAATTACAGTTAGTTATGCAAACTAACGAATATCATTAAAATAAATAATGACATACTCTCAGAGGTCTTCAACCCTGGTCCTCAGGGACCCCCTGTCCTGGACGTTTTAGATGTTTCCCAGGTCCAACACACCTGATTCAAATGAATGGGTCGTTATCTAGTTATGCAGAAGCCTGTTAACGACCATTCATTTGAATCAGGTGTGTCGGAGCAGGGAAACATCTAAAACGTGCGGGACAGGGGGGGTCCCTGAGGACCAGGGTTGAAGACCCTCTAACAAACGAAAAGTACATTTCAAGTTTTTCGGAGAAAGACATTTCAAACGTTACTCAATGTAAAGAAAACTTTAAAATGTCTTTGATACATTAATGATGACAGGAGAGCACTTGTTGCGCGTAATGCGTTGTCAGTTGGTGTCGGCTATACTCACGAGCCAAAAGAAGACAGACGCACAGCTGGAACAAAACAAATGTCCACGGTCTCATCTCGAAAATCCCTGTAGTTCTAGAGGACATTCAAGAAAAGGTCTTCTTCTAGTGTTGACGACGAGCGAGAATATCGGCTGTTTATAGTGACAAGTAAAGGCACGCTCTTTCATAGATTTTTCTTTTGCCAAATGTGCTTTCTCTGGCAGGCATTTCGTTCCCAAAAATGACCTGGAGCGAAAGTTACAAATAAATAAAACACTCAGTGTTATTAAGTAGTCATTCATCTAGAACTGTTGGAACTTACAGTATTTTACAATACGATTACATTCGAGCTTCCATAGAAAAGCGCATTGATAATAATGATCTTAATTTCGACGCGATGTTAAAGCTCATTCCTTAAACCCATGTTTACCCATGGGCTATTCAAAGTTCATCTTTCTAAATGGCATTAGAGAGTCGTTCATAAATTTGAAGAGGTTGAAAACCCCGCCTTCTCGTTCAGTGTTTTTTCCAAACACCCCTCCCTGATTTAAACACCCATGTAATGGCTGAGGCTTCATGAGGTAGCCTACCTTGCAAGTCTTTTTAGGGGCAACGACTTAAACAACGTTTTTTAGTCATATTTTTTTAACATTTGAATACATTGACATTATATAATATTCTTGAAACCATACCTTCTAGAATAAAACATCAACACCACAATTAATCAAGACATTTTACATAAAGTCACATTGAATAATGTATGAATAATACTAGGCTACAGTATATGACAGTCTTACTCTGTGTTTACTCTTTAACATTAGACATTTGGTGGCTTAACCTCCCCCAAACCACCCAGCCTCTTTCATGTCCCAAGCATGAAAGATATGATACTTCTTCTAACTATGTAATTGTCATATAGGAAAGAGTGAGAGATTCCTAAATGATCTTATCTATTGATATTTTTAAACACGATTGTAAGTGTACAAAACATTGATACTAATTTTAAACAGTTCTTGACAACTTACACAAATATATGTCATTATGTTTGCACTTATACTTATATATTTTTTCTCTTGAGACTGTCTGAAAAGTTGATCATGTTATTGCATTCCTGAGGCATACCACTTATTACTAACTGCAACTCATTTACCAGCCTTCACCTGCCAAGTCATGTGGTCACCTCTGGAGCTGGGGTCATGTGACCCTTGACCCTAATAATCAGCTATTTGCAAATGTTGTTGTTTACCTCACCAATGAAATGTTGATATCCCAATCAGTCAGTGAACAGAAATATATTTCAGTTAAAGGTTATGGTGACACTGAGATCTTATCATCGTAAATTACAATTTCTGAAGGTAATTTCTGTAAAGGAGTGAGGGAGAAAGAAGTGTGGGGCTGTTGAGGAATGGGTGAATGTGTTTCAAAGAGTATGGGTCAAACCTGCAAACACAAGTCAGGAGTGACCATTTCTCCATCTGAATATCGACTGTCAGTGAGTCACTCACTGTTTTCTCAGACTAACCTGAACCATCAAGGTGGGTAATGGCTGTCTCTTACTTAAGGCGTTCTGACCCTGGCGGATCAAGACATCCCTGGAATGCTGTGACCCCCCGTCGCACTGCTGGCCTTTCTCTGTCTCTGGGGAAACAGGGTTCCTTGTGTGTATTTAGATTTTCTGTGAGTTATTTTGTCTGTCTTCTCATGATGAGTCACCGCAGGGGTAAAGCCCCTCGAGCATCGCTAACATGTTTTCCAGTCTGAACATCCAGAGAATAACCATGGAAAAGGTTTCAGGAAGGATGTCTAATCTCGGTTAGTCTGCCTTGCATTCCGCTTTGTAAGATGAAAGCAACACAGAACAAAGAGAACCGACCTCTATAGCCTCCTTCCAGACATTTTTGACGGTTAAGGTCTTTAAGGTGTGCTACACTCTTTATGAATGAAATCAAATGTATTTAGATTGCAACAACTCATCTATGACACCTATTTTGGCAGACCTGCAGAGGACAATTGTCTTGGTCTGTAAGATTCATGGCAGTGACCTAAACGATGCACCCCCCCACCCCATCAAAGTTAATGGCAGCTTTGTTCCCCACCCAGAGAGAGAGGGCTATGCCAGTGCCTTTTCCTTTAGCTTCGGGCCAGTAGAACTGGCCTTTCCTTGGCTCAAAGCACCAGTGGTCGACTGTGATGACAGGCATGGGACTGTTACTACACCACTGACCTGCTTTATTTCCAGACTGTAAAAGGATCTCACTCCCTCCCCCCAGATGGTTCATGTCACCTCGTGCCTCATGCTTCCTGAATAAGAGAGACCATTGGAAGGAATATGTGTACACTCTTTTAGAAGCCAGACATACGGTATAGTCAGACATAATACAGGGTAGGATGTAAAGCAAGGGAATGGCTTTGAGGGTAATAAAGATGCTTTCCACTACCACATCCACGACCTGTATTGCTTGTCCTTCCTCACTCTTTTTTTCCCCCTTCAATTTATCTTCCTTTTCCTTTCACTACATTTGTCTCACTTTTACGGTGACTGTGAAGACAGTACACATCAACTATCATCCACACATTCCCTCTGTCAGCATGCATGTTGCCACTGTTTAGTCTATGGCTCTAGAAGCTCAAACTCATCTATTTCTCTTCATTGTGCAACATACTATCTTGTTGCAGACAAAACAGCACTTGCCAGAATTAGCGTCAGCCAAGGACTAAGGAATTTTGTGAGACTTTCACCTTCGCCAGGCAGTGGATCTGTCCCAATTCTCATTGTAAAGTGAAGGGAAGGTAACTCAAGCCCCCCAGGAATATGAAGACTGCATGGGACATCTGTGATATCTGTCTTTCGACTTGAATGAGCCCCTCCTTTATTATTGCGATGAGGATATCAGGGAAAAGATAGGATGGTCTGGTATATTTCAATGACACTGTTCATTGTGTGAACCAAAGATTTAGTTTCATTTTCCTTCTTATATCAGACAGTGTAATAGGACGCATGCCAAACTGAAGAATGGCTTTTTCGTTTCCACAACAAAACAAAAGGTTTTCTTTGAATCCCATCATTTTTGCTCCACTCCTCCTCTGTTTAAAATCGTTTCTAATGAAGAGACAATCGTTACTAATGTTATGGTCTAAGTGCTGTCAATGAAAGGAGTATATTGATTATCAATTAAGGATCCCGACAACATAGTGTAGATTTATCATTAACACAGAGATGAACTATGTGAATGGGTCAAATGAGATAACAAAGTGGGTGCTGACAACATTAACACAAGCAGACTAGTTTCCTGGAGGATATTTGTCCCCTGTGCAAAACTGGGGGTGAAGGCTATCTGGGGCATTAGGAAGTGACGGAGCAGGAAACCTCGATGAGAAAATGAAAAGGGTTTGGATGTATCATACATGGTTCTGATTTGTGTTGTCAAGAAAGTAAAATGTGTGGTCCACTGAAAGCTTTGTAAGGATTGTACATGGTACATGATAACTATTATTTTATTTTTAATTATGACAGTATTATTTACTTAGTAGTATTTACTGCTGACAAAAGGTGATGGAAAAAAACACACCAGGGTCTGAAAATGCACGACAAAGAACTTTAACTATATGGTGGGTGCCATACGGTCTGCTTTTTGATTCATTACTGTCTTGAACCTCTCCCCCCACACCCCTGCCTCGCTTCCCTGTCACTGTGGCCCAACTAAAGTCTATGTCTCTTTGCTGTGGAAAAGCACCCATGTGGAGGACAACTTCTTGAACAAACATGTTGATCAGGTCAAGGACAGAACATACATCTTCCCTGCTGCCACCATTTGTTTTAGTTATTTGCACTCGGATCGACTAAAATTAGGCTATTTGAAAACAAATGTATCCATTGTCCGGAAGCATATTATTCTGTAGTTAATTTAAGACAAGAATATTGCTTGGTGGTACAGTCCTTGTTCCCTAAATTACACTATAATGTAGTTAGATGTCTTCTATGGGCACTGGTGATGCCAAAATATATTGGTCACTTTCCAGGGTTAACAGGTGCAGATAATGTATTGTTTTCATCTTGGTTTTGTGTCCTTATTACAATTTTCCTTGACACAGATCATTTTCCAGTACTTTCCCTGTCTCATAAATGTGAAATGGCCTCATTGGATGTTGGAAAAACAACAATAGGAATTAATGCTATCCTAGTCATCAACCCAAGTTTCGATGGAAATTGGCAAGTTGTCTGAGACTGCATCTGAGTTTGGCTCAGATTGTGTATAGCTGAATCTGTAACTAAGGGAGTTTTGAAGAGTATCATGGAAACATGAGAAAACTAAAATCTATCCGATTACCTGTATCTAAGGAGTTTGGAAGTCTACATATATAAACAAAGAGAGAAGTATTTACTTACACCAGCTACAGCACAGCACCTGGACAGAAAACGTTAAAAAGTTCACATTATGAACCTTTATAATACTCTAGTTTCACGTTCAAATAATGGTTGGTTGAGGATTTCATCTTGGTTTTTGTTAAGATGAAACCAGTATTGTAAACTATTTTTCAGCACCCATTATTCAGTCTTCTAAATGATTACATCCCATGTTAGGACATGAGTAGCCTATAGATCTAGTGTGGTGTGATAGTTGTCAGATTAGTTTTTATTTTAGAGGGTGTCACGAAATACAGATTAAGGGAAAGATAAATGCATTTTTGGTTAATATTTCACAATATGAAACTCATACTCTGCATTCCAGTGACCGATTCCAAGTGAATTATTTGCCTTGCACATCTTGCAAGACTACTCAATATGAAACTAATTGAACAGAATTTATTTTTTTCCGATGCCGTGTCGACGAATTGTGTTACCCAAAGAGAACATTGCCCTCTCGTGGTCAAGATTACAACATGTATTTTGTTACGTTTAAAACGAACAGCAACAAAAGTAACAGTTTTACAAATGTGTTATGTAGCTAGCAATGCTTTAACCGGTATACATTTAAATATTTATGATGTTTTCCGCACATGTGTTAAGTAGCTAGCAACGATTAAACCGATGAACATTTAAATAATTTTCTGTACATGCTGTCCTGTGACGTTATATTTTCCACCAATCACAGTCAAGGGTCAAAGTAGCATACTTCCTTCTTCGAAAACGGCGTGCTAACGTCGTTCAAGTAACCAGTCTACGATCCTTTTTTGACTACAAAATGGTAAATTCACTGTTTACTTCTTGGAGTGTTCGATGAGAAATGTGCTCATACAAGTTTTTCCTTTGATATCTAGACCCCAAATTAATTTTGCAGGCACACCTCCATCCAATTTTATAGCTAGCTAACATTAGCAACCTAGCTACCGTAACTTGTGTAGCTAGTGGCCTGTTCAGCCTTGTAGTTGTATCAATGCAGGAGTGTAACAGTACAGTAGCCCGTCAGCTTTTCAAGTGAGTACGTTTTTACTAACTGTTTGCAATTACAGAGTCTCCCATTGAATCCAAAACCCTTCTTGAACGGATTAACGGGAAAGCCGGTGATGGTTAAACTGAAGTGGGGCATGGAATACAAAGGCTACCTAGTGTCTGTGGATGCTTATATGAATATGCAGGTCGGTGGCCGCCAAAAATCCCAATTCAATGAACTGAAAATAATTCTGCAACTACAATTGAACCACAGTTAATTTCCACAGTATTGCATCCCCAGGTAAACTAAAACGTTGCTTGATTCATTACAGTTGGCCAACACTGAAGAGTATGTCGACGGAGCACTGGCTGGCCACCTAGGAGAAGTGCTGGTCAGGTGAGGATCTGCCATGTGTCTGACACACATACAATGATGCGATAGGAACTACTAATGTAATCTACTCTTTTTGTTGTTGTGTACTGCAGCTTTGTAAGGAAATTATCTCTCTCTCTCTCAGGTGCAACAATGTCTTGTACATAAGGGGAGTAGAGGAAGAAGAGGAGGATGGCGAAATGAAAGAGTGAAGAGGTTCCATGTCAGGATGCATTACCTTTTTACTTCAATGGAACTGATAGAATTCCTGATAGATTCGTGTCCTTGATATTTTTTTCCTTTTTGTGTATTGAGAAAACGACCGTTTCTGCATCTCATAACTCATAATGTCTTTTTTTGTACTATGACAAAACGTGTTGTGCAGCTTGAAGCACAACTTAATAAAATTGTGCACATTGCACTTTTCATGAATATTTGTCGTCTTGCTGTATTTTTATTTGAAACAAGGATACAAATGTTTTATATATATATATATATGAGTTATTACTGAATTAAGATACTTGTAGTCTAATGCGTGACTTCTGTATTGTGATTGTGTTCAAGTGAAGAAGTTCAAAGCATCTTCCTGCTCTTTTGAGGTCATGACATATACTTGGTTCTTCTTGACCTCTGACGGCTCAGATCGAGGCATCAGCTTGCGTCCAGTCTAGAATCATAGAACACACTTTTTACATTGTTTGGCATCTGTCTAGTTTGAATATGTGATTTACTCCAACCAGATACACAGCTCTCGTGTCAATAGATACAAAGAAGTACAGACCTGTTTCTTGCTGTCGCTAGTTGCCCTTTTTATAGCCATTTTGAGTCTTTCCTCATGGTGAAGTTTCTTCATCTCCATCTTTTCCTCGCGCATCCTTTGGAACGAAAGCAAAACATGACATTGATTGTATAGAAGGGGAATCAATGTTCTTGGATATGTGACGATAAGAAGATGCGTGAGAACTCACTTAAGTCTCTTCTCCTTCTCCTTTGAGGTTCGGATAGCTTCCACATTCTCTGAAGGTAGCGTGTCCAAGCGCTCCAGGACCTCCTCCATCCGGCTCTCTGTGTTGGCCAGCATGTGAAGGGTGCTGATGTTGGTTCCCACCTCCCCCCCACACATCTTAAACACCTCCTTCATCTTGTTGTGCAAGATTTTAAGCATTTGATCCTGCAAGAGCAATGTGAATTTATCAGAAGTCTAAACTTTAAACCACTTCCACAACAAGTTGTTTTTCCATGAACGTATGACAAAGGATGAGAACGGGTGCGAGAGCAGTGGGGGATCCAAGGGGTGGCAATAAAAAATACTGCCACCCTAATCTTCCCATGGAAAAATATGATTTGTACATTACAGAACATTTCAATAAACAATATTAATGTTACTGTTTAATTTAAACCATAATGTTAAATGCCTAATCATTTACCATAGGGAGTACTGTACTACTTTGGGTTTTGATTGGCCTCCAAGAGGCCACCCAACAACTTCCTTCTGCCACCCCGAATGAAAATCTCTAGATCCGCCCCTGTGTGAGAGTGACCTGTTTATCAGCTCTATATTCGCCATAGGAGAAGATCTTGGACTTGAGCTCCAGATCAGAGTTCTTCTCCTGCTCCCGCTGGATTGTGTTGTTCAGGATGTCAATCTGCTGCTGCAGGACTTGGGTCTCATTGGCTCTACAGTAGAAATGTAAATATACTCAAACATCCCTTAAATGAGTGTGCTAGTATGAGTTTTGTAATTAATGTGATAATTTTCTGTCTTATAAGCTTACGTTTTGTTTTGGATTAGCTGGACAGTTTTGCAGATCTCGTCTCTGGCTTCCTCAGTCTCCTGGAAATTCTGGATGAAAGATAAGTTCTGCTCCTCCAAGTCAGTTAGGATATTTAACATTTCTCTTGGGTCAGTGAAATATAGCTCTGGCTCCTTGGAAGAGACAAGAGGACATGTTAAATATCTACTGTGAAAAAATGAATTGTAAATAGTACATATTAAGTTGCAAAGACCCAAACCTCATCACTGTCTGAGGGCTCTATCATCTCTGTGATGGAATCCTGTCTTCCAACGCATTCCTTCCCACTGCAATTACAGGCGTGTGATTAATGTAACCAAATATTGCTGATCTCAACTAACCTAACACACAATTACAGATGCTGTTTAACCTCTTGCTCTGATGTCTTGTCTGTGTAATTTTTGTCACTTTGGAATTCCGTCTGCCGCTTGGACATACTTTCTTGTCATCTTGGGAGAAAAACAAAGTAAGTAGCCTAGCTTTGGGGGGTGACACCAACATTATAAAAGACAACAAGGCTATCGGATCTTACGTTTTAAAGACTGTTTATCTTTATTTGGTTTCCCACACTGCTCTACCGCTCTCTTCTCTTTCTTCAGCTTTTTCTCGTTGCCCCACTCTGCTGGTGCGACTGAAGTCAGAAACGTTTTGTAAATCTGGTATTCCTTCAGGATTTCTTGGTATTTTGATATGTCACTAATAAAAAGAAAACATTTAGTGTCTATATTCTGCATGAAGTTGGTGGAGCGGAGGACTGTAGAAACTAACATTCACATACTTAGGTACAAATCCAGCTCGAAGGAGTTAACTTTTGAATTGATAATTTTAAATAAGTGTCGAGCGACTGAAGCACTTTACAGTTCCGGTGTAATTACCTTCTAATTGATATAATTTTTGCCATGACTTTCTTAATTTCTGTAGTTTTCTCAACTTTCAAAAGTGTTTCTTTCTCAGCCCTTAGGGAAAAACGCAAGAGTGGATTTGAGTTATCCTTGCATATAATACATGATTAGGCTACTGACATTTAAATGCAATGGTTGACATACAACATTTGATCCTCATGACTGTAAGTTATTTGTACCAAAACTTACAACTTAACAGCTTCCACTGAATTCTGGTCATTTTCTTTGATAAATCTTTCAAAGGCAATGGCATCATTCTCCAAATGCTTTTCAGCAATATGGTTTCTCTTTTTCTCTACGACCATGTCCTTCTCTAACTGTTTGATAGTGTCAAGTTTCACTGACAGAGAATACTGTAGAGGCAGGCAAAAAGCAGATGTAAATTACAACATGACATATTGCTACATACATTTTCCTATACTATCTAGTCATAGTAGCCTACCTAGAAATACTGTTGTTTTGTATAGATTTTACCTGAATCATAAACATTTCTTTCTGTTTTGCCAAGTAGTCCCTCACACTTTCCCTTTCTTGACGCCGACCTGGTGAATATCATTTTAAAATGCGGTTGTATACATCAAACCCACAATATTCAGCGCAATGCAATACACTGTGTGGTGCCATGTGACTCCGGTCCTGCCTTTAGTGACTACAGTGGCCCATGTGTTGTTGTCTCTTATGGATTCATCCGTTTCTGAGATGGGTTCTTCAACAGTCCTCAGGGGGGCAGAGTGAGACCTGAGCCTGGACAGGAAGGTGCTCTTTAGCTCTGTTGGCAACCTATTCAAAAACTTCTTTCTCCTGAAGGACAGCACACAAATGTGTCATTTTTATCACTTAGACATGAAGCACTAATAACACTTCAAAGTTGATTCAGAGAGCAATACATACTTGTTTCTCGATGAGAGAATCAGCCTCTCTTTTTGTAAAGATGTCCACATCCTTAGGAAGCACAAAGGGGTTAGCAAATTCTCTGTCCTCATCTGTAGGGAAACATTACCACAGAAAGCAGTTAATTAATTTCTGTTTCTAAAGTCCCATGAAGAGATGAGTCATCTAGTCACTGTCCTAAATATGAATTGTACCTTTACAATTTCTTGATTTAAGCCACATGGCATCAAGAGTTGGCTTTGTGGTCTCCTCAAAGCTTTCTGTAAAATAACCCATGGAGTCTACAAACTTTGTATGTCACCATCAAATGTCATTACAACATAACATTTATAATAACTTATTCTCTGTAGAGATTAAATACTGTAGCCTACCTGCCATACCAACTCTCCTGTTTGTGAGGTTTTGTGCATCAGGAGTGGAACTGAACACACCTATCTTTACTAAGAATTGATTGACACAAACAATGTATTGACTTCATTAAACATTATAATTAAAATGTAAGATTTAAACTGTTTACACAGGGGCAAACATTTGAGTGGAACTAGTGTTTGACATTTCACAATTAGACAGGTAGTAACCTACACTTCTCAATAATTGTAGCTATAAATGTTTCAAAAAATACTGTAGATTGTTAACTGTAGGCCTATATGATAGGAGGAGTTATATTATATTGTAAGGTTACCTTTCTTTATGACTGGCATTTTTAGAGGAATTGCCATTATCTGATCAGATCGTGATCGAGTAGCTCGTTTGCTTTGAAGCACACAAAAAAATACAAATGTTCTCTTTCAATTAACAGCTCTAGCTAGCATTTGTGTGATAGATATTTCAAAACGTAAGAATCTAGACCAATTAAAAATATATTTTATATATGTATGCCTATACATAATCATTTCCCGCTCTATGCTTAAAATATTTATCGAGGCTACTTACATCACTGTTTTTGTAACTGTACTGAATTCGCGTATCTTTTTTGTTATTTGAACACCAGAGTTAATTTCAAGAAATGACTGTTTATTGTAATGAGGTTCTTGGAGACACATTCGAATATAAACAAACTTGCGCACGTAGGATACTCTCGCTCTTTACAGTCACATGCAGTGCGTTTACATGATGGTAGTAATTCGAATCTTGCTTAATTCGAATAATGCTACTCTCTGGCGGAACTGGATTATCCGATTGTACATGTGAAGTGAATAAACCGAATTATTATATGGCAACGACAGTACGAGCCTTCTGATTGGCTAATGGGTAGTCATGCCAAACCCGTATTGACCAGCGGTCCAATAAGTATTGTTATTGCCCTCCTCTGACGTCATCTTCAAAATTAGCGATATCGAAGTCAACTGAGTCCAGACGATACTGAAGACATCAACAGCGACGAAGAAATTGTTAACTTTCTAAAATAATCGTTATTTGTGTTGGAATTAAAGCCATTTTAGCAGAACCGTACTGTCCGCTTTCTATCAAAAGTAATTGGTTGCTAGACAACACCTGAAACACACCGTGAGAAGACTTGAGAGCTAGCCTAGCTAGCTACAATTAACCTACAATTTACAAAATGAAAAGAGCTAAAAATGCCATATAATAAACAACTTACTAACCGAGAGTGAGGTCATGCCGGGAAATATCAAACTGAGACTTGAACGGCATGACCGAACGGTCGAGGTTAGTAAGTTGTTTATTATATCAAGCATGTAATATCCCAGTCCGATACGTGGCGCTGTTTTCATTACAACTAGTGGTGATACAGCCATTTCCGCTTGACCTCTTCACCACTACCAACAACAACAACCATAGATATATATATATGAAGGCGTTTACATATATTTATGACAACAACATCAACATTTCGAGAAAGATGGCAAGGTGACGCTACGTCCCTCTACATTTCGTGCATGATGACAGTAGGAGTAGCCTACTGCGAATGCAAACGGCGATATTGGCTAGATTGATAAAGTAGAGAAGACGCCGCCGAAAGAACATGGATAATTTAATTCAGACCACCAATATGTGGTTGCACTTTGCCACAGTACCACAAAGGTCTCGGCGAACAGTCTTGATGAAGAGCAAACACAAAGTCTTC